>CM052799.1:164504174-164608596 GCA_028533885.1 Nasua narica | reverse complement strand
CCCCCCCCCCCCCCCCCCCCCCCCCCCCCCCCCCCCCCACACACAAGAAGGCGGGAGTAAACAAAACAAGCCAGCCCTGCTCTGCTCCTTCAGAGGGAAAATCAAGTGCAAAGGCCCTGAGGGCAAAAGTGTTAGTATGTTCATGCACGTCAATATAAAAGTTGTATTATAATTTTACACTTATGAAGAAGATAATGGAGAATAGTCCTTATGTAATTTAATATAACAATCTTCTTAACTGATGCAGTTAAGTGTTCATGAGTTTTGTTGTCAAATTTGCAGTTATTTGAGAAATTTAAGATAACAGAGAAATTCAGGATTTTCCTTTTTCCATCTGCTATTGCATCCTTTCCCCAGTATTGGAACAGGATTAAACATTGAAATGTCCCAAAGATCTGAAAATAAGGGGAGAGAAATATGACCAGTTCAAGAAACTAAGGTCATATGTCATGCCTGTGTCTGAAATATGGAAGACTTTGACCAAAAATAGTTCAAGTGGAGCCAGATTGAAAAAAAATATAGTGAAAGCTTAGCGAAATTTTGTCTTCCTGAGAGAGGAGCACAATATCACAGGGCATGAGTAGAGATCTTAGACATAGTTGGAAGGACAAAGGAGAGTATTAGAACTGGCTATGTGATAGAGAACATTCATCCTAGATTGTCTTTGCCTTTAAAGATAAGCATGTTGATAGCAGTAATAGGAGGAAGGTCAGTTGTACACCAGGTCAGAAAACATAAGAACAGTGAATCTTCTAGAATCACCGATCCTCTTTGCAACTTGGCTTCTGCAATGGGAGCTGAGTAAAAAACAACAACAACAACAACAACAACAACACACAAAAGTGTTCCCAAAGAAAAGTATTTTCCAAACAAACAGATGTGCTAACACTACAATTTCCCCCGACCCAACCGTTACAGAAATTAAACTAATATTAATAAGCTTTCTAGGAAGATCTAACTGTTTTTCTAACCAAATCTAGGAAAAGAATGAAGACATCTAAGGAATGAAATGCCCAGTCCTTCTGTTTTTGAGAAATACTAGATTTAGACAGGGTCATATTGTTCTATGAGTAAAAATGGAACATTTGGGGAAAAATTATTATATAGTTTTTTTATTTAAATATAAACCACTTACTTCTTGAAGCACTGTTTCTCTCTCCTCTTGATTTTTAAAAACTTTTTATTAAGGGCAGGAACCTTAGACTATTTGATTTATTGTTATTTTCCTAACATCTAAAACAATGCCTGTCTCATAGATGTTCGATAAATCCATAGAAAATGAATGATTAAGGTCTCTGACTTTTCTTTGTAGTATTACAATTGGCAATTCCTTCTTAGTCTGCCCATCTCTAAACGGGGCTTATGTCTTAGGCCTTTTCTACCCACTGTCCACCAGCAATTCCAAGAACACATCTGAGAATGATGACTGATGAACTCTCTGTGTAACTCTCTTTGCAACTGTCTGCTTGATATTCCTGAGTGTCAAAACATCAAACTCAGCATCTCTAAAATTGAATTTACCATCTTCTTATCAAATCTGATCATCCTCTGAGATCATCCATCTCAGCCAATGGTGACTTTGTTTACTCATTTGCTCAAACCAGAAACCTTGTTTTTATTCTTGATTCCTTTCTTTCCCTCCTACATGTCACCAACAAGTTCTCTCTAACTGAAAAAGTAAGTGCTCTAATCCTGGATTTCTTTCTATCCCCACTATCATCAACCTAGTTCAAGTCATCTTTGTCTCTCATATTCGAATTATGCTTCCACTTTCTAACTGCTCACTGTTTAGCATCCTCTAACACAATCTCTTTCAAATGCAAAGCTGCTCACAGTTACTTGCCTGCTTAAACGTCTTTCATGGTATCCTTGCTTTTAGGATAAAATTCAAAGTTCTTACCATGATTTTAAAAACCTGTGGTGAACTTTCTCACATTTATCTCTCTGGTTTCATTTCTTTCCATTTTACTCCTAGAAAACTTTGTTACAAAAATTGAACCTTTTTTCCTTTCTCTTTTTCTCTTTTTACTTTCTTGAATACAGTGGTGTTCTCTCTCATCTCTAGACCGACCTCTGCACACAAGTTATTCTGTGTCTGAGAAACATGCCTGCTCTTCTTTCTCCTTTCCCTGTTCCTAGTCTTTCCCTGAGCTAAGATCCCCAGGTCTTACTTCTGGCATTACATGATCTGGGAAGCATTTATGATCAGAAAATCTGAGTTAGGTTCTCATTCTTTTTGCATCCAGGCCTCATGCAATTCTATCCATGGATTCTTTAAACTATCTGTTGATGTACCTAGATTTTCCATTAGGCTGTAATTTTTGTGAGGACAGGGATACTTTCCTATTGACTGGTAAAGTGAATATACATTCTAGGTGCTCTATGAATAGTTTTGAATGCAGGACTCGATGATTGAGAATATATAGCAAAATGTTAATTGAGATTACCCTGAGGCAGTTTGAGTAAACATTTAATAATAGCCTGCCATTTGCTTTTCTATTTTAACTAAATATTTTCAATTAGTATGTTGCAATGGTTAATTTTTTGTCAACTTAACCGGGATAACAGGTGCCCAGATAGCTGCTGGGATAACAGATGCCCAGGCAGCTGCTCAAACATTATTTCTGGGTATGTCTATGAGGGTGTTTCTGAAGAGCTAAGCATTTAAATTGGTAGACTAAGTTCCTTCTCCTATGTGGATGGACATCATCCAGTCCATTGAAAGCCTGCATAAAACAAAAAGGTGGAGGAAGAATAAATTTGCCAGCTGTTTATTATGGGACATACATTTTATCCTGTTCTTAAATATTGGTACCTGGTTCTTCGGTCTTCTAGCTGGGAAGTATAAGTGAACTTACACCACTGCTCTAGTCTTGGACCTTTAGACTTAGACTGAATTATACCACCAACTTTCCTGGTTCTTTGGTTTGCAGATGGAAGATCATGGGACTTCTTGCTAATAATCCTTTATAATCCTATGGGCCAATTCCTATAATAAAATCTGTCTCTCCCTTTCTGTGTGTCTCTGTCACTGTGTATATCTGTATATATATAGATCAATTAATATCTATCTATATCTCCCTCTTAGTGTGTCTCTGTCACTGTGTATCTCTCTACATATAGACATCTATATATAAATCTTAAAGTACTTATATGATAAGATTACATACATATATGATTACTTAATCTCTCTGGAAAACAACATATATATCTCCTATTGGTTCTGTTTCTCTCGAGAACCCTGACACACATGTATTACATTTCTTAAATATTGATTATTCCAAATATAGCATTTCTGTATGCTTCAGGTTTTTAAAGTATATACTGAGATAAAGTGGACTACCATATGTTTTAATACATATATGAGCTAATTATATTTAAAAAATATTGTTTGTTATTCTTTCAACCTAATTTAAGCATATTTGTGACTATTCTTTCAGCTGGAAGGGAGAAATGTGAGAAATATATAAGAAAAATAGTGTAAGTATTTTTAATTTAATTTTTGAATCCTATGTAAAATAGAAGTAAAATTTACTTTGAATATACTCATTCTTTCAATGCTATCATAGAAACATACACTATAAATTCACCAGTCTAAAAATATCTTAAGGGCACCTGGGTGGCTCAGTTGGTTAAGTGACCCACTCTTTGATTTTGGCTGAGGTTATGATCTCAGGGTCATGGGATTGACCCCACATTGGGGCTCTGCACTCAGCAGGGGATCTGCTTAAGATTCTCTCCCTCTCCTCCTGTCCCTCCCCCAGCTCATGCTCCTGTTCTCTCTCTCTCTCTAAATAAAATAAATAAATCTTTTTTAAAAGATCTTAGTATCCCATTTTCTCCTTCTCCAAGCTCTACTTTATAAAGTATATTCATTGAAAACTTGGATGCTCTAAAATTTTACTCTTCTTGGGCTATTAACTTTTTTTTAGGATTATATGATCATAAAATTTTCCTTAGTTTTTAACCCCTTTGAGATGTCTATCAGCAAGTTTATTGTTGCCTAATAAATGCCTGATAATTGAGTAAACTATCAAAATATTATTAGCTGACAAGTATATTCTTAGTCAAATAATAAAATGAATTTATACAGCATCATTGACCATATGTTCAGCATAGTTTTGCCCTGATATAATACAATGCTTAAAAGCATCAATAGTAATTCTGATCTTACATTACTTAACTACTCTGCAAAACAACTTACTTATCAATAAAATAAAGATAATTAATTTTCTACCTTATATTTCTTGTAAGAATTAAATGAGGTGATACATATAAAACAATATATACATCATACATAATAAGCACTTAATAAATGTCAAAGTGATGAAAAGCATCCTGCCCACTGTTCCCAGCAACAGTATATATGAGGGTTTCTCTTTTTTCTGTTTTATGGAATAATCCTCATTGTATAATGTCATAAAAGTCTCTTCCCCACCATGTCTATAGAGGTTTAAAATTCCTCTAATGTTTTACCTGTTTTCCTTGAGGTCTTAGAAGGAGTTACCACTCATCATTCCTGACTTATAAAGGAACTTGTATTAACCAGGTTTTGTTTTGGTTTGGTTTGGTTTTTTAGTTTTCAATGATTACTGCTTTAAATCATTTTGCCTGAAAGACATCCAGAAACTTCCTGTTAGAATGCTGGTTTTAGAGGTGATTAGGCATATTAACTCTTGCAGTTTAGTAGGGTGCCATTTGGGAAAGTACTTCTGTAGTGAATTAACTGGCACTCTAGACTGAGAGGATTAATATATCTTTAAAAACGCCTTACATTACTTCCAGGAAAACTTCACGAGAATAAATTGGCTGTCGAATGAAGATGCGAGGTTAATATACTTACACACTTAAAGTAACCCACTTTCTCAAAATCAGTGGAATTACTCTGACTCTAGTCAGATTTGAAAGCCCATTGTTATGATTTATTTCAACATTCACCGGATGTCAATAGTGCACCAGCCATGCCAGAGTGACACAATTCTCTAGCGATATCAGTAATTGTGCAGGTTCAACTAGTTTTGTTACATATATGCCAAAACCCAATTTTAAGCAACTTCATTTTACTTATTTCAAACCCAAAGTCATTGAGGACATCATGCACATACAATAAAAAGCTTTAAAAAGTTCAGTTGTTTGCTAGCTATCTATGACAAGCTTCAAAAGCTTGAAAAGGAAGAGTGCTGACAAAGCAGAGAATACGGGGACACTTCTTTTCAAACAATAACCCACAAATGAAAGAAGAAACTAAAAATTCAACCAGAAATAAACCCCTGATTGTTCTCCTGTCAGCCTGTCACCTACATGAAACAGCTGTTAAAGCAAAGACAGTTATAGCAGCTGTTGCTCCTAAAAGTACTAATGCTAAAGCTTCTCCCAAAGATTTTTATTTTCATTAATATAACACTGTGCTGACATGTTTCATCAATCCAATGACACTACCCATCTCAATTAGGCCTCTGCCCACGTCATAATTTGGTCCAGTTTAGTATTCGTATCCTTTTAGTGGACCTCCAGCTATGCTCACCCCAATTTTGTGTGTTTTATCAGTGAAAAACATGTAAAGAATCTCTCAAATATGCTATTATTCCTGGGACAAAATAAAAATTCCTCCAGATATAAAACCATACACATAAGAGTGGGGGGGAATGTCTTGCTTTCAATGTCTTCACAAACAGCTCATCTTGAAAGTACTTTCTGGAGAAAGAGACACAGCAAAGGGAAATATGCCCCCCCCCCCCAAACATACAAGAAATCTAAAAATCCAGACATGAGACATAAAAGAATTCAGACCTCAGCTCTAACCACTCCTTCAGTTCCCACACCTCAATTTCTTTATCTGTATAGCTCCCTGGGCCCAGACTGCCTTTTCACATCCATTTTCAACTTGGTTTCTTCTAATTATTCCAATAAATTCTTCAGATGAAACATTCTATCCTCTTTTAGGTTCCCTTAGGCAGACTTAAATAGTCCCTTCTCTATTTGTTACTAACTTTATATATATTCTTCTGTACAAGCTCTTACTATATCGTAATGTAAAGGACACTTCAGTTTTGAACCTCTGAGGGCATGAACTTGCTTTCTTCACTTGATAATTCTTCTACCTAGCTTTGAGCCTGTTCAACTTAAGTTCAATAAATATTTAATGAATGAATGAATGAGATGACAAACATCATCTCAATAGAAATTAGCCAAAGAGGAAACCATTATTTCTGTAAAGCTTAATGTAGAGAAGCTTTTTCTATGGAAAGTAACAGATATGGAGAAAAGCTACTCTAAAATGCATGCAAGTCAAACTGGTATTCTATTTTAAAGAACTGGCACCTGTCTTTTTCCATCTGTAAAATGGAATTAGTCTGGCACTGCACACTTTTGCCATGGATTTATAAAAATTGAATTATATTCAGAAGAGAGAAGTCAGGATGGAATTATATCATAATAATTATAGTCATAATTACATCATAATACTTGATGTCATTTATGATTCTTAACATTGGAAATAGATGTCACAGAAAAGGGAAAGACTAGAAAACAGATCAATGAGTTCAAAAAATACTGAGAGACACAATCAACTGAAGAGTTAACAATGGATATACTAACAATTAGTAAAATCCAAAGATGGAATGAAAGAATCTAGAAAATTGTGAATTATTTGTCAACAAAGATATTCAGACACTTGGTAGAGGAAATTCAAGCATTAAATGGGCTGTAAGACTAGCTGAATTTTAAAGATTCTTCTTCCTCTAAATTCCATAATGTTAATGTTCTAGCTAACAAAGATAGGGTAAGACTTTAGGACTTGAATTTTGCAGCATATTTTAGCTCTTTCCCCCATTTTAGTTCTTTAAGGAAACACTATTAATGCTTCCTTTCATAAAATCAGTTCTGCTGCAGGAAATCCCAGGCTTATACACAGTTCCCTGGGACTGGAAATTAAAATACAATTGTTATAGATTTTAACTTAGTGTTTTTAATAATGTGAGACTTATGACTTTTATAGTTAGTGCATAATTTTACCTAATATCTCAAATGCTTTCTCTACAAATGGCTATATATATATTTTTTCAACCTTGAATTATCCACTATATATATATATATATATATATATATATATATATTTTCAACCTTGAATTATCCACTCTCACCACTTTATTGTACTGGGTCCTCACCCTTCAATACAGTAGGAAAAAACAGAAAATGCATCCAGATTTGAAGGCAGTATAAAAACGGTGCTCATCCTCAGATGACATGATTATCTATGTAGAAACCCAAAGAAATCTATTTTTTAAAAAAGCTGTTAGATATAATAAGTGAGATTAGCAAGCTGGCAAAACATTGTATCATACATGATAGCATTACAAACATAAAATAGTTACATATTCAAAACACATGTGAAGACCCTTTATACTGAAAACCACAGGCATTGCTAAGAGACTTGAAAGACCTACATTATAGGAGAGATAACCATATTCCCAGATAAGAATATTCGACCTTGTTAAATGCCAATTATCAGTGCAATCCCAGTTAAAATCCCAGAAAACTTTCTTTTAGAAATTGACAATCTGATTCTAAAATTTATATGAAAATGCAAAGATCTAGAATAGTAAAAATATCTGGAGAAAAAAATCAAATTTGTAGATGATCTGTTACTTGATTTGTCTAATAACTTGTATTCACTCCATGTTTGCTAGCAATATCTAAAAACAACCAATGATATAAGGTTTTCAATATATTTATTTTAAAAAATTTAATTTTTTATTTAAAAATATATATAAAAAATTAAATATTAAATATAAACTATCCTGTACTTCTTTTCCAACTTTGTAACATTTCCCCATTTTATAATATTGCCGTGTTGTTAAATATTATTTAAAACATTATATTCTCATCTAATGATTGTACTTTATTAATTATCCCTCTATACAGCTTGACTTTTTCTTTTTTTCTTATTTTTGCATATAAACCTATACTTGAAGTTTTTCTGTACTTAAGATTATTTCCTTAGCCTGTATTTCTGGAATTATAATTATAGAATCAAACTGTTTAGACATTTTAATTTTATATATAACTTAATATATATTGACATCTATTTTAAAATATCTTTTATATATTATACAAGTAAATAGTATGTATAATTTAAATATGCATTAATACACATCTAAATACTTTATATACTTATGATAAGTAATCAAATATCTATCTATATCTATCTCTCTCTCTAAATACATAGTTTTCTTTATTTAAAGATTTATTTACTTATTTGAAAGAGAGAGACAGAGAGCAGTGGGGAGTGGCAGTGGGAGAGGGAGAAACTCCAAGCAGACCTCCCATTGAACGTGGAGCCCTACGCAAGGCTCAATCTTGAGACTCTGAGATCATGACCTGACCTGAGCCAAAACCAAGTGTCAGTCACCCAACTGATTGTGCCTCCCAGGTGCCGCTAAATATACACTTTCCTAAATGGGTTTCTCAAATTTACTTTTCCTTTATTGATTTTTGAAAGCAAGTTGTTTATCTCATGTTTGTCAGATTTGGGTTTTAGAATTTTTCAAGCTTTGTTAATATGCTATATGAGAAAACTAGTATATATTTTATTTTTCATTTCTGTGGTAACTATGATGAACTTCCTTTCATATATTTGTTTACCATTTGTGGTTTTTATTATCAGGGGTGTCTGTTTCTGTCTAAGCCTTTTATGTCTACTCAACCTATTAATTTATTTCATATGCCTATATTAGTACCATTTTTATTATAATTAGAAGACCTTCTTGGTAGTTTTTTTGTAGTAAATGTGAGTGGTTTGACTAATTTCAACAAAGAAAAATTAAAATCTCTCATAGTCAAATTTTTTATGATTTTCCCAATAATGTTCGCACTTAGAAATTTTGTGCCTAGTGTATAATAATATCCACTTCCATCTAGTTTTCCTGTCATTTTATTTCTTATAATTAAACTTTTAATTTTATTTGATATTTCCTTTGGTATATATTGTGAAGTAAAAATATAATCTTTATATCTGTTTTTTTTTGTTCCTAATTGGTAGTAAATGTTACCATAATACTTCACACATACATTCTCCTTGACAAATAGTCTGAAGTACTTACTTGCAGCTTCACTATTTCTAGTCAATATCACCCTACCCATTGATGTCTGCCTTCTAGGTCAAAGTTTTTCAGATTAATTTCCAATTATTTGTTGTTCTAGAGCCTAGTAGGGAGAAAACTTTGTATATTAGTCTTAACATACTTGTTTGGTTATTTCTGAAGATTGTCAGTTCAATGTATATGCAGTTTCCTTGTGAATGCACATTACCAAATGCCTGCCAGGGAGGTGAGATATCCATCTAATTCTGTGTTATATCTGTGTTTTTAATCTTTTACAATGGATAAATGAACTAA
Organism: Nasua narica; assembly: GCA_028533885.1. Classification (NCBI taxonomy): domain Eukaryota; kingdom Metazoa; phylum Chordata; class Mammalia; order Carnivora; family Procyonidae; genus Nasua; species Nasua narica. The sequence goes on along the minus strand of CM052799.1, from coordinate 164,599,201 downwards.
ATCTTAATTTTAGAATTTAAAATTCATATAGTGCTTCCACAAATTGTTTATAAAATTTTTTTAAAAGATTTTATTTATTTATTTGACAGAGAGAGAAAGAGAGGTCACAAGTAGGCAGAGAGGCAGGCAGAGAGAGAGGAGGAAGCAGGCTCCCTGCTGAGCAGAGAGCCAGACTCAGGGCTTGATCCCAGGACCCTGAGATCATGACCTGAGCTGAAGGCAGAGGCTTTAACCCACTGAGCCACCCAGGTGCCCCTGTTTTAAAATTTTATTATTTGTTTTTGTTTGTTTGTGTTTGAGTTGACTCTAGTTTCATTGACCCTACATGAAGTGTTTAACTTTGTTATTCTACTTTTACCTTTTCCTAGACACATTTTAATGCTAAATTATTATTTTTTCAATTAATTTAATTTTATTTTTTCAGGGTTCCAAGATTCATTGTTCATGTACCATACCCAGTGCTCCATGCAATACGTGCCCTCCTCAATACCCACCACCAGGCTCACCCAACCCTCCCACCTCCCTCCCCTCCAAAACCCTCAGTTTATTGCTTAGAGTCCACAGTCTCTCATGGTTCATCTCCCCCTCTGATTTCCCCCAATTCACCCTTTCTTTCCATCTCCCAATGTCCTCCATGTTTTTCCTTATGCTCCACTAAATTATTTTAAATATTTTTATTATATGATAAAACTGAGGTACAGGAAACTGTATAAAATAAACATATAACTTAATGAATTAGCTGAGGTAAATATCCTTATAATATTGATCCAAGTACATAGGTTAAGTCTCTCTGCTCCCCTGCCAATGAAATCTATTCTGAATCTTACAGTTTCTTTATAGCGTTATTACCCAGTATGCACTTTTATTTTTATATTGGTGGCTAATATCTAGATTTTTAAAAAAAGATTTTATTTATTTATTTGACAGAGAGAGAGAGAGAAGTCACAAGTAGGCAGAGAGGCAGGCAGAGAGAGAGGGAAGCAGGCTCCCTGCTGAGCAGATCCCAGGACCCTGAGATCATGACCTGAGCCAAAGGCAGAGGCTTAACCCACTGAGCCACCCAGGCACCCCTAATATCTAGATTTTTTACTTCATAATACTACTAAATGCTGATGTTCTAATTATATTATTTTTCATTTATTAACAGAATATTCTATAAAAAGAAGTTTACCCTCAATTTACAATTTTTATTATAGAGTAGTATTTATATAAGAAAAAAAGAAGAAATGTTTAATTCTTTATATTTATTTACCAGTTTTCTAGACAATGAATTGTTATAATCTTTCTAAAGTGATCGGTTAACCCCACATCTTTCATATGCAATTACTTTTGCTTCTTTTTTTTTTAAAAGATTTTATTTATTTATTTGACAGAGAGAGATCACAAGTGGGCAGAGAGGAAGGCAGAGTGAGAGGGGAAGCAGGCTCCCTGCTGAGCAGAGAGCCCGATGTGGGGCTCGATGTGGGGCTCGATCCCAGGACCCTGAGATCATGACCTGAGCTGAAGGCAGAGGCCTTAACCCACTGAGCCACCCAGACACCCCTTACTTTTGCTTCTTATTTATTTTTAGTTTTTCCCTGTTATCTTAATCTTTCCAAAATTAAGTCTTTCCTTCTTTTTTCTTATGGTTACTGGTTTTGGTGTAAATCTTGGAATATCTTTCTTAATTAGAAATTATAAAGATATTCACTTATATTTTCTTCGAGCACTTTTATGGCCATTATAATCTTATAGTCATTTATGTTTTTAAATCTTTTTTTTTTAAAGATTTTATTTATTTATTAGGAAAGAGAGAGAGTGAGAGAGAGCATGAGAAGGGAGAAGGTCAGAGTGAGAAGCAGACTCTGCTTGGAGCTGGGAGCCCGATGTGGGACTTGATCCCGGGACTCCGGGATCATGACCTGAGCCGAAGGCAGTCACTTAACCAACTGAGCCACCCAGGCGCCCTATGTTTTTAAATCTTTAATCAATTTAGAAATTTTCCTCCAAATGGATTACAATTCTACAAATACATAACATTCTTTTTTATTAAAATATAACATTTATACAAATGACTACAATTCAATGAAGTTTCACAGAGTTTACACATCCATGTAACCAAGTTAAGGCTCAATTTCAATACCCAGAAACCTCCTTCCTTAATATCTTCAATTCAGTATTCCCACTTTCCTACTTCACCAATGAAACCACAATTCTTAATTCCAACACCAAAGATCACTTTTCTCTGTTTTAAAAAAATATATATAATTAAAATCGTAATATATATTCTTAAATATCCAGCTTTTTTGCTCAATTTTATGTTTGTAAGATTTCATCCACGACCTTGTGTGTAATATAATTATTTTTCAGTGCTTGTAAATATTCTAAATTAATACACATTATTTTTTATTTTTATGTTCAATTAACCTTATTTTCTTAATCTATTCTACAGTTGATGGGCATGTTCTTAGTTCTAGTGTTTGACTATTATGGTTAATTCCACTTTGACCATATTTGAATAAGGTTTTGGTGCACATATGTAAGCATTTCTGCTTTGTAAATATCTAGGAGTAGAATTACTGGGTTATAAGGAATGCTTTAATCAATATTACTAAACAGATAGCCAAAGGATTTTTCTTTTTTTTGGCGTTTTTTAAATTTCCTCATTCTTCAAATATTTTATTGAAATGTGTGTATATATATATATACACACACACACACACATAGAAATAAACGTAATTTCTATTTCTTGCCAGGTTTTAGCAATTTATATTTCCACATTTAAATATGAGAGTTCTCATTTCTTCGTATCCTTATCAAAAGTTTCTTTTTTTTTTTTAAAGATTTTATTTATTTATTTGACAGAGAGAGAGAGATCACAAGTAGGCAGAGAGGCTGGCAGAGAGAGAAGGGGAACCAGGCTCCCTGCTGAGCAGAGAGCCCGATGTGAGGCTCAATCCCAGGACCCTGAGATCATGACCTGAGCCGAAGGCAGAGGCCTTAACCCACTGAACCCCAAAAGTTTCTTTTATATTACTTTTTTCTTAAAGATTTATTCATTTTTGAGAGAGAGAGAGAGAGAGAGAGAGAGAGAGAGACTATGTTTGGGGGGAGGGGAAGAGGGAGAGAGAGAGAGAGAGAGTTACAAGCATATTCAGGGCTGAGTGCAGAGTTCCACTTGGGGCTCCGTCCCACAACCCTGAGATCAGGACCTGAGCTGAAATCAAGAGTCAGGAGTTCAACTGACTGACATCCAGGCACCCAAAACTTTCTTTTTTATTCTGTTGTTTCATTTTGTTATTGCCCATCACCACTGCAAAGTTTTAATTAATAACATTGTAAAATACTTATCACATGAGAGAAACGCATAATTTGCATACTAAAAATAGACAAATGCATGGTCAACTGGTATTTCAATGACTTGCAGCTAAGCATGAATATATTTTCTGTAATTTCTCATGGACCAACTCATCTTCAGTATATAGATATGAACATAAAAGGCGAACCTTTAAAAACTTAGGAAAGTATAATTTTCATGAAAATGAAGTATAAAGTATTTTACTATTTGACAAACTTCAGTAGCTAAGAAATATCAAATCTTTGATTTCTTCATGCATTAAGTAGATTACATTACCACCACCACCTACAGGCACCAAATTGTTATGTCTGGTTGTATGTAATCAGTTCCATAATAACGAGTCATTTGTTAATCAATACATTTTTATACGAGGTATAGTATTAATTGCTTTGATATTAAATTTCTTTTTAAATTATGGGATAATTTTAGATGCCTAACATATCACATTCTATTTCCCATTTAGTATACTATATAGCAAATCATCTTGAATGGGTGGCATTGTGAAATATTAGGTATGAGAGCTCAGGAATCCATTTTTTCTCTTCCTTACTTGCATTTTTACCATGTTGCCCTCTGTATGGAAGGCTCTGTTTGTGCAGAAACAAATACATATTTTGGCATGCTAAAATTATTTAATTTCATTGAGGATATGTTGAGGATAAACAAAATTCATTCTGTCTTACTAAGTGTGTCATCATCCCTTTTCATTTCCAAGTTAAAAAAGCATTTTCTCACTGAGTAAGATTTTTATCCTCCGTCCTCACTAAAACTGGGAAAATGTTTTGGTCTAAACAACTGTTATTATTTAGAAAGGCATGTACTCTATAGTTTCAACCATTGTACTTATGCAATGATATAATCGAAGTTTAACACATGGAGACTATTTTAAAAAGGAAGCTACTAAATTATCAAAAAACAGGGAAAAGAATTAGTAAATGCTTAGAAAAAAAGTTAAAAAATCAAAACAAATGAGATGCAGTTACACATGACATAAAGGGAATTGTAAAACATTCTTTTCAGAGAGCAGTCCTCAAGACAGGGAAAAAAGAAAGTAAAGCTAATAGCAAATAACACTAAAAACAAAACAAAAATAGATACTGCCCATTTTAACCTGTGCCATTAAAGACACTTGAAATGGGAAAACTATAGAATAAAGGTCAAAAGACTGAGATGGAATAGGGGAAGGAATATGATGGAGAAAGTACACAAATGTCGATCCCGGATGTGTCAAACTTGTTAGGCACTGATGATTTTAATCATAAAAGAAGCTAATGGGCTTTGTTTCTTGTAATTCATTGAGAATCAGCAAGACATCTGAAGAGTCTTTTGTAAGTAAACTAGAAAAATGAAAAAGGTTATGCTGAAAACTATATATTTATTTTATTCATCTTTTTAAAAACTTTTTAAAAGATTTTATTATTTTTTTATTTGACAGAGAGAGAGCAGAAACAAAGGGAAGGGCAGAGGGAAAGCCAAAGGGAGAAGTAGGTTCCCCACTGAGCAGGGAGCCTGATCATGGGCTCTATCCCAGGACCCTAGGATCATGACCTGAGCTGAAGGCAGACGCTTAACCGACTGAGCCACCCAGGCACCCCTAATTTTATTCATCTTATCACAGTCTTGAAATTGAGCTTGTACCTTAATTAACAAAAGTTGGGTTTTTTTTGTTTTGTTTTGTTTCTTTCTAGTGGTTAGAGAAAGAATGGACCATAAGATTTTTTAAAATTAAAAACCCCTGTCATACCAAATAATAGCTTTGGAAGATCCAAGAAAAATAATAAATGTAATCAATCTTCATGTTAGCAAGACTTTTGACTTTGTTCCACATGACTTATTCATCAATATATTAGAGAATTCTCACTGTTCAACTGAACTGTTAGACTCACAGCTAATTATTAAATAAGTGTGGGGATGATTTATCTAAAACATCATTATCAATAGTTCAGGTGAGAATGGAAGACAAATGCTCTAATAGAGACTTGGCCCAATTCTATTTAACATTCTCATTCATGACTGAAATAACAACATGGAAAATGTACTCTTCACCTAAATATAGGGTTAGCATACTAAACCATTGTAAAATATTAGGGAAAAAAATGATCAGAAAACATCATAAAATGTTTGATGTACTAAAGCCAGTAATTAACAAATATAAATTGGAAAATGGTTTGTAGTAATATGGCAGAAGAACTCACTTTCTTGGTGGAATATAAGAGGAAAATATGTTAACCCTATAATACTGTTTATAAAAACCAGAAAGCAGTTTGCTGGGATGCAAACATATATATTAAACCCTATTATTTATTTATTTGTTTGTTTGTTTGTTTAATTTACTTACTTACTTATTTGAAAGAGACAGAGAGAATCTTAAACAGTCTCCATATCCAGCATTGATCCCCACATACACCTCTATCTCATGACCCTGAGACCATGACCTTAGCTAAAACCAAGAGTCAGATATCTAAAGCCACACAGGAGAAAGCCGCGCAGGTACCCCATATTCAACCCACTTAAACTCTTATATTTAGCTGAAGGTTTGACTTATGTAAAGCACATTTTGACAAAAATTGAAGCAATAGTAGAAAGAATGGAAAATTGTTTTTGCAAAAAGATATAATCCTTTGGTTATACAAGAGTATTAGAAGGTAACAATAAACAAAGTCATGTTTTAAGAAATTGCTTAGTGTTTTCTGCTGCCATGAAAGTCAAAATATAATAAAGTTAATTGGGAAGTTTGATAGGAGAAAAGTTCTCTGATTTAGGGATTAAGAGTGGGAAATTTTTCCTCTTCTATTTGGAAATCTTCAAGATCATGACTAGTTGAATTTGCATCTGTACTAAACTAGGTCTTGAAATTGCTTCCAGGTTGTGACCCACCCAGGATTATCTTTCCTTCTTTTTCTTTTTCTTTTTTTTTTTTTTTTTTTTTAAGATTTTATTTATTTGAGAGAGAGAGAGAGTGCAGATAGAGCAGCAAGCAGAGGGAGAAGAAGAAGTAGGCTCCCCATTGAGCAGACAGCCCAACTTGGTACTCCATCCAGGACCCCAAAATCATGACCTGAGCCAAAGGCTGATGCTTAACTGACTGAGCCACCCAGGATCCACATAACCCAGGATAATCTTGACCCTTATAATCAAGCATTTGGAGATGATAATCCTTTGTATTGATTGGTTAGTCCACTTGTCATGGTAGATATAAGTAGGAAGAATCCTAAAATGACTCCCAATGATGCACACCCTATATAATCCATTCTCCCTGTGTCTGTTATTCCTTCTAACCAAAAAACATGAAAAAAGTGAGGGGATTATGCAAATGTCTGAAGGTCTCAAATCAATTGACTTTGTACTAATAAAAGGAGATATTAATCAAAGAAGATTATTTATGTTAATCAAAAGGTGAGCCCTTTATTTTTTTATTTACTTTAAAGATTTTATTTATTTGAGAGAGAGAGAGAAAGAATGCACAAGCAGGGAAGAGAGCTAGAAGCAGGTTTCCTATGAGCATAGACCCCAGCGTGGGGCTCAATTCCAGGACCCTGAGATCATGACCTGAACTGAAGGTGGGTCATTAATTGACTGAGCCACCTAGGTGCCCCAAGGTGAGCTTTTTAGAAGAAAGTCTAGAAGTTCAAGACCCAAAGCAGAAGAGGTTCTTCTGCTGGCTTTCAAGAAGAAAGGAGCCATGAGTTCTGAGCTGTATGGAAATGGGTCTGCCAGGGATGCCTGGGTGGTTCAGTTGGTTAAGCAGCTGCCTTTGGCTCAGGTCATGATCCCAGAGTCTTGGGATCAAGTCCTGCATTGGGCTCAGCAGGAAGCCTGCTTCTCCCTCTGCCTCTGCTTGCCACTCTGCCTGCTTGTGCTCTCTCTCTCTCTCTGACAAATAAATAAAATAAAAAATCTTTTAAAAAGAAATGGGTTAGCCAATAACCTGAGGGAAACTTGAAGCTGACCTTTTCCCTATTCAAGCCTCTGGTGAGAATGCAGCCTATACCACCTTGGTTTCAGCTCTGCGAAATCCTGAGAAGAGAATCCAACTATGTCATGCTGAGACTCTTGACACTGGAACTGCACAATAAAAATGGGTGTTGCTTTAGTCACTAAATTTATGGTGATTTTTCATGTAGCATAGAAAACTAATATAGTATTTGTCCAGTGACAGTGTTAAGATTTAAGACAATTAGCTTGGTATATCACACACACACACACACACACACACACACACACAAATTGTCCCACTTCTTCAAGCTTCCCTGTCCAAGGGAGTTAACATTACATTTCTTTCTAGAATACCCTACCAAGTCAAATCAGAAATAGTTCACCTAGGGCACCTAGGTTGCTCAGTTGGTTAAGCATCTGCCTTCAGGTCAAGTCATGTTTCCAGAGTCCTGGGTTCGAGTTCTGCATCGGGCTCCCTCCTGAATGGGGAGTCTTCTTCCCCCTCTTTCTGTTGCTCCCCCAGCTTGTGCTCGCTCTCTCTGACAAATAAATAAATAAAATATTTCTTAAAAAAAGAAATAATTCACCTAGAAGAGTCCCACAAGCTTATGTACAAGCCCTTTACAAAAGGGCTTTTCTGTGTGTAGAGCTATAACTCGGGGAATCTATCTTCAGGTTCTTTCTTTTTTTTTTTTAATTATTTTTTAAATTATTTAGTAAGAGAACATTTTTTTTTTAAGATTTTATTTATTTGACAGAGAGATCACATGTAGACAGAGAGGCAGGCAGAGAGAGGGGGAAGCAGACTCCCCGCCGAGCAGAGAGCCCGATGCGGGGCTGGATCCCAGGACCCCGAGATTATGACCCAAGCTGAAGGCAGAGGCTTTAACCCACTGAGCCACCCAGGTGCCCCTCTTCAGGTTCTTTCTTAACTCTGTTGAAACATATTTACTTCAGATCTCATGTTTGTTCTCTGATAGTCCTTTTGGATTTTTACTTTGGATCTTTCTTTGTTTCTAGAAATGTTTTGTGCTATGTGTTTCCAGGGTTTTCTCAGCAACATGGCAAACTCATTTATTGTCACTTCTGGTCCCATATTTGTTCAGAAAATAAAGTCAGAATTCTATATATAATTCAACAAATGCAGCTTACAGCTGAAATTTCATTTGCTTCTCTTGTTTCTCTCTCTACCTGCCACTTTCTTCTTGCCCTCTGGTCACAAAATTCTCTGTCATGTAATGCTGTCAGCAGCTCATCATAAAAATAGTGATTTGTCTACTCCTTCGTATTTTGGGGCAGACATATTAATGAGAATAAACTACCGCAAATTGGCACTTTTTGCAGGTTATTCATTTGGAGAATCTTAAATATTTATTATATATCTATTCAGGGGTGGAAATATGAGTGTCAAAAAGGGTCTTTAAAAAATAATAATAAATTTCCATGTGAGGTTAATATACTTCAGTAGAAATAGAGACAATTTACATTTTACCATTTATTCACATAAATTGATATTTGGCTCCATTATACTCATTTATTATAACAATATTTAAATACATATTGTGTTTGGAACCCTGAAATCTGAATACTCTGATTTGTCCTGTAATTTGTCTTTGTGGTTACTTGGTAGACTTGTTATGATCTAAGCAGTAGAATTGAATAGAGATGAGAACACAGGCCCTGAGTTTCAGTGTTGTCTCTACTTCTTACCTAGTAAAAAAAAAAATTGTACTTTATTTCTCTGTGCCTTACACAATTTGTATTTGTACAAATTTGTACAAATTTGTATTTGTCTGTATAATAGGGATAATAGTTGTATTATCTTTTAAAGATATTGTTAACTAAATTAGATAATATGTATTAAATATGTTGACATCAGTTTTTGGACATTGTGAGCACTCAATAACTATTATTATTTACTATTCTATATTATTACATTATTATTATTCTAATTAATATTACTATTTTACCTATCTTGCTTTGGGTTATAGTTATCCATCACAAGCACAGTTACAAGAAGTTCATATTTATTCTTTCTATCTAGTCAGAGAACTAACAGTGTTTACTTTTTCATTTTCTTATTCAGCCTGCTGTTTTTGCAATTCCTTCAATTCTAGCACATTCTCCTAGACACAAACCTTAAAATACACTGGCTACTGGATGTAACCAAATGATGTACTACAGATCCCTCTAAAATCTCAGCACTTTGTAGAGTTAGTTTTGTTAAACAAAGCAGCAAAAACTTCATACAGTATGGGAGGCTATATTCACCTGCATTAAAGGAACAAAGCAAAGTCCCTGTGACATTGTATATATATGCATCTTCCCAGAGGAAAAAATACTTCATTAGAAAACTTAAGAAGGTCAAACGATTTAAGATGAATTAATTTAGCACAGGAAAATGGTAGAATCAGAGATTTGTTTTCTGTCTTTCCTTTAGTATTCCTGTGCACATTTTTCCCATTGCTTTCTGAAGCTCGCAATGACAGAAACCAGTGGCCATTATGAATCACTAATTCTTGTGGCTTGAAAAACTGATTACATTTTAGTCTGCATGTGATATATTCAAATAGGTACCTTTTTTTTTTAATTTTAAAGATTTTATTTATTTATTTGACAGAGAGAGATTACAAGTAGGCAGAGAGGCAGGCAGAGAGAGGGGGAAGCAGGCACCTGGCTGAGCAGAGAGCCTGATGCGGGGCTCAATCCCAGGACCCTGAGATTATGACCTGAGCCGAAGGCAGAGGCTTTAACCCACTGAGCCACCCAGGTGCCCCTCAAATAGGTACCTTTGTCATATTTGCACATTTTAATTCCTATGTGTATGTATATATTAATAAAGATTCTACAGAGAAATAGAACCAATAGGATGTATATGTCTAGATCCAGGTAGGTGGAGATTGGCTTATTGTAAGGAATTGCCTCCTGTGATTATGGAGGGTGATAGGTCCCAAGATCTGCAGCCAGCCAGCTGCAGACCCAGGAGCGATGGTATAGTTACAGCCCAAAGGGTAATAGGCTGAAGACTCAGAAGGAGTCAATGTTTCAGTTCACGTCCACAGGCAATTAAAGAAAAAAAAATGACATTCCAGTTCAGGACAGGCAGGAAGAAACTCCCTTTTACTCCTAAGAGTGTCAGTCTTTTTTTTTTCTATCCAAGCCTTCAACTGACTGAGTAGGGTCAGGTCATATTAGGAAAGGCTATCTACTTTATTCAGTCTCTGCATTCTAATGTTAATCTCATCTAGGAACACCTCATAGACACCTGCAGAATAGTATTTGACCAAATGTCTAGACACCTTGTGGCCCGATCAAGATGACACATAATAATAACAATATGACACTACAGTGCATATATGCAATAAAAAATATATCAAATATTTTTAAGTTAGTAGAATTTAAGGAGAACTGAAACAAACCCTGCAATTGGAATTAATGGCAAAACTCCTTTGACCTTTATTTTTCCTTTTCTTCATCTTCCTTTCTTCAACATAATTTGGTAGGACACCACTAAGGATACATAGGTACATAGCACACAGTAGAGTACTGTAAATTCTGTTGAATACAATAAGTATTATGAAAGGTATGGAAGGCCATAATTAAATGACTGGTATCTCAGAAATTTCACTGTCTAGATATACCAGAGTGTTTCCGTCGAATAGATGTCAAATATGTTGCAATTCAAAAGATGATTTTATGTTTGTAAATCAGCCTGGATGCATGTAAAAGGTCATTAAAGACATAAGAAACAGGTAGAAGACATTATGTAATCTATTTAGGGAAATCGAATTGCTCTGTATGACTGTGGTAAAGAGCTTTTTATTTTATGCAAAGGCGTTTGAACTTTATCCTATATGCAAGTGAAGAGTTGAAGAAATTGAAAGTAGAGAAGTATCATAATTATGAATTTTAGAAACATCCCTCTGGCTGTGGTTTGGGGGATAGGAGAATAAATTGGAAAGAATGTTAAAATTAAAGGCATGTGAAACATGAAATTTTTCTAGAGGACATGATGCTAGTTGAGGTAAGAAACTGAAGCCAAAGATGGTAAAAATGGCTAAGACAAGACGACTACAATAGATGGGAATGGAAGCATATGGACTCCAATATAAATGTTCAAGAAAATGAACGAATCTGTCACTTATGTTTCTGACTTGAGCCACCAAATTGATTGTAGAGTCTTCTACCAAAGGGAAAAATACAAGGGAGGAAGAGATTTTTGTAGGTTACATAACTAGTGCAATGATGAATACTTGAATTAAATAACTTGTAAGTCAGTAGGTTGAAGACATTCTGTAGAAAATTACCATAACATTTGTAATTGTGACTATGGACCAGGTTACTAAAGGACAGTATGAAATAACAAGGGAGAAAGTCAAAAGGCAGAGACCCAGGGAACACCAACTTTTATGGAATGGTTTGCCAATAGCAGCCCACCTAGGGTACTAAGAATGATAGTTAAAAACAGTGAAACATGCGTAAAAACAACATTAAAAAAGTAATACAGACTAAAAGGAAGATGTTTCAAGGTGAAGGTGATAGACATCTTGGAAATTCAAGAAAGAAATTGACTAAAATCATACTTTGAAAGTATTTTTAGATGGCTATTTGTCATCCTAGTAAAATGTTTGCCTGAGTGTTAAAGATGCTGCCAACAGGGGCACATGGGTGACACAGTGGGTTGAGTGTCCAGCTCTTGGTTTTGGCTCAGGTCATGATCTCAGGATCCTGGGATCCAGCCCTGGGGCAAGCCCCGAATAGGGCTCTGCACTCTGTGGAATCTGCTTGAGATTCTCCCTCTCCCTTGCTCCTCCCAATCCCCTCCTTCTCTAACATAAACAAATGAATCTAAAAAAAAAAAAAAAAAGATGATACCAACATGTAGAGAATCAAGAGTAGGAGGTGAGTAAGGAAAAACAAGAAATGTAGAATCTTCACTAAGTTGGGAATGAATGACTTAAAGTTGAGGTGTTATATAAAATTAAGGAAGTGTTCATTAAAGATGGAAGGAAGATCAATGGAATCTATTTTCAGTCTCTTTTTCCTCTCCTCTGTTAATATTGGGCTTCATGAATCCCTCCTCTGGTTAATTCTGTCTCTAGACTCTCCAGTTAATTTTTCGCATTTCTTGGCATATTTAAATTATTTTATTCAACATTTGGTAATCTATTTGCGCTGATGCCCTGTCTTGTGACTGGAACAAATCTTGATACAAAGTATGTCGTGACCATGGATTCACTTTGTTAGTAGAATTGATACTTGAGTTAACTCAAGCTTTTTTTTTGTAAATAGAAAAAAAAAGACAAAATACCCAAACAGACAAAGTTTAAGATTTTTGGCTATTTGTGACTGGTTGATCATTGGTAATTTTGTTACCCTACATCATTCCAACCTGATGTAGCAGATGTATCTTGAGTCTCTAGAGAGTCAGAAAAGGAAAATTAAACCAGTGCTAGTTTTTCTTTTTATTACTTGAGACATATTGGAAATGGGTCTGTTTTCCTTGCTTCTAAATAGCTACGTCCACCTTCAGTTTGTTAACTACATTTTGGAATGGTTTCATTGATTTTATATTGTGCATTTACCCCTCTATGCTTCCTTCCTTGACTGCCAGTGTGTTTAATCTCATTTTCCAAAAGAATGTTTAGTTTGTAAAGCATGGCTTGCAAAAAATACCAAAGTGAACTAACCAGAGTTCTAAAATGAAGGGAGGGAAGTATTTTCACTCCAGTAGCCACTTTTGCCTTTATATAGCCTTTTTCCTCCCTCCCTGTAATAGGCACAGTTAAATGAAGTTTCTATTTTTTTCTTTCATATTTCCCCATTACAAAAGTAATTTGTATATAGGTATTAAAAATATAAGGGCGCCTGGGTGGCTCAGTTCATATAGCATCTGCCTTGGGCTCGGGTCCTGATCCCTGGGTCCTGGGATCAAGCCACACATCAGGCTTCCTCTTCAGTAGGGAGTGTGCTTCTCCCTCTCCCCTTGCTTATGCTTGCTCTCTCTCTCTCTCTCTCTCTCTCTCTCTCTCTTACTCTCTCTGTCAAATAAATTTAAAAAAAATCTTAAAAAAATATAGTGGCTACTTTGGTGTATGTGTACCGGTTAGATCCTTTCTTCTTAAATTAGGCCATAGTTGGAGAGACATAAGCTTCCAGCTTTATACTGTCCACCATTCTAGAATCCAGAAGTGGGAATATTTGAAATTTGGGGAAAGAAAATTGTCTCTTTCTGAGGGATCTTGGCATGGGGTGTGAACTTAGCAAGTTTGGTGGTGATTTGTTATTGTCATACCCATTTGTTCTGATATACTTGTCTGGATTAGATCATTTTGCCATTCTGATTGCTTTAGTTTAGAACTTTGGTTGCTATGATACTGTTGCCTAAAGCAATGCATCTTTTAACCTATATTTAGTGCCTAGAATTTTCATTAAAAAAATCTAGCTACATATGTGCACAGTAGTTCAGTGTGTAGTGTATGGAAGAATAAGGAATAATTTAGAAGAAAGGATATATGCTGTTATTCGGTAAGGAAAAAAAGTATTTCTGATAAATTCATTTCACCAGGGAATGTGGGAGTCTCATCAACTTCTATCTGTTGCTAAATACAGCAGACAAGATTTCTCCACCAGTATATTCAGGAGACAATGGAGAAAAGGATGTTCTCATATGGATCTGTATGTGGTTTTATTGGTTTGTTTGTTAGTGTAGTTAAGATATCTGATTCAATGAGCAAACCATAGGAGAAGCTATTGTCAAGGCATTAAAGTTAATCCTTGCATATTTCATCAAAAGAAAACAGAAACAGGTATCACTTACACATATTTAAAATGAAAACCACTGGTAAACCATTACAAAAATATTAATAGATTCTCACAGTGTATTTAAAATTTTGGTAGTAAAATTATTCCTTATGAATATACATATGAACCTATTTTAACTAAAAACATGTTTGATTCTGTCATCTTATTAAGAGGAATATCTATAGGAAAAGTCTGAGAAGGTACTAACTGGCCACATAGTCTCTCATTTTCACCATTTTAGTGTCATATAGTCAATTAAAAATTTAATTATGGAGTAGTTAAAACAATAACAATGCAAAAAAATAAATCTTGATAAAGAATTAGAAGAGAACTGCTAAAACTGTGCATGAACCATATTTAATTTTGAATTTGGCTTACTAATAAAGACACTTAAATGAAAGAGAAAAAAATCTTTAAACTTCATTCTAGCTGATGCACTGATGTTTATAATAAATATGGACCAAAGCTAGGGTAAATAAAATAGAAAACATATACTGCTAACAGAATTTTTAATATTTATGTTAGTATAAAATAATTTAAAAAACACTAATATTCACTTAATTTAAAATGCCAGTTACAAGCTTTGGTGAAAATAGTATATTGTAATATACTAATGTAAAACACTCTCCAGGTGTTTAATTATCAGACAGCATAGGAATCTTTTGCACTACTATTTTCCTTTTATATTTTATAATGATATTTTCCTGTCAGGACAATTATTTTAGTTATTGTCCCCAAAATATATGTAACTCATTTTAACATAAAAGTGCTCTTATTTAGAAAAATCATATGTAACTTTTAATAGGAAGGACATAATATTTATATTGAAATATATGTTTTAGCATCAAGAATTATCTAAATAAAAATAACTATATGAAAATATGAGCTACACCTAAAAAGAAAAATCAGCCACTTAATTGTGAAATAGCTAACAAAATATTTTGAACATAAAATATTATATTTGAAAGAATAATTTACCCAAATGATTTATGTAGATGCTATAGAATTTACGATAATGTTACTATTTATCAGAAAAATATGATGGGTTTTCTTTATCTGAATCCAACGACATGGAAGTTTTTCCCATCTTTCTTACAAATATGATTAATGAGTAATTTACAACCCAGAGCAATAGCATGCATACATTGTTTGCTTTTGTAAAGAAGTAACTATAAAGTCATCTAAATATGCTTTCCAGAGATTTTTTTCTCCTTTTTGTATATCTCATCTCCTAGAAAAATAGAGGGAAAAATTAAAGCTTGTGGACTAATATACATATCCATATCATAAAATAAATAGAATTGCTTTGTTTTTCTAAACTAAAAATATATTATCCATGTTTACAAATTCTTCTGAAAGTGAATCCGTCCTGTCTAAAACAGGGTCATTAGTCAATTAGACTACCTTCTTTGTCAAATTAATATTAATGTGGTTTTCATTTTTAATTCTCATTTATACTCTAACCTCATCCCCCATAGGAAGTATCTAAGCACTTGAATATCTAGTCATACTCTATAATTATAGAATGTAAAATTGGAAATCCACATGGTACTCCTCCTAGCAGTTAAAAATACAATTTTTATAGGCTGCATTCTGTTACATGCAAAGGAACTAAATTGTTTTCCCAACTTGAACAAACATTTAAATAACCTTAATAACATCCATTTTGAAGACTATTCATATATGCAGCATTTCAGTATACTGTATTGAATTTTTTTATCTCAGTTTTTTATTTGTATTCAGGTATTAGTAGTCCTGATTAAATATTCCTGTAAGTTTCTCTGCCCTGGGATCTTATTTTGCTACTAAAACTGATTATCAGTTTATATACTAGGTAAAAATGTTTCTCACTTTTCTTGCAATCTGTAAAGTACAATATAGAGATCTGAGTTCATGGTTTGGCTTTTGAGGAAGGAGGAAATGGACTGAATTTTAAGAGATATTTCTAGAATGATAAGTCTAATTTGGGGGTAGATGTGTTGGCTGCAAGGCTTTAAGATGACCCAAGATACTGTATGCATGGTGATCTCTTAATGGACTAGTTACTGACCTAATGTAGAGATGAATCGTAATTACAAAATGTCATTTTTTCCTGAAGAAAGAAAGCTTGGGAGATTAAGGGGGAGAAACATGTATTCCAATTTTTCTCCATTGTGTTTTCTTACTGTATTACTAGACTTGAACAATTTTCCCAGTCTGTAATTTTAATGTCTAATGAATATATTATAAATAACTATTCCTTCACTCTCCAGGTGTTTAATTACCAGACAGCATAGGAATCTTTTGTACTACTATTTTCCTTTTATATTTTATAATGATATTAGCCTGCCAGGACAATTATTTTAGTTATTGTCCCCAAAATATATGTAACTCATTTTAACATAAAATTAGTTCTTCCTCACAATCGCCTGCTTCCCCAGCACAATGTCTTTAGTAATCTAGCACTGGTGAAATCTACCAGCATTTAATTGTAATTCATGATACTTGCATTCTAAGTTAGAGTTTTGTCTGTCTGCCTGCCAAGGTATGCCCTTACTATTGAGCTCAGGTGGATATCCTTGCCCTAAGGCACGTCAATGCACCTAATTTTCTTAAAACACAGTCTATGTAGCAGTCCAGATCTCTGAAATAGCCCCCATGTATCATTTCCACAGAATGTTGACATGTTCTTACTGCTCTCCATGACCATTGTTCCTCTATAATGGTTTATATGGACTTCTCAGAGTTGAAAGAAAAAGACTGCAGAATTTAGTTTAATAATTTAACATAAGAAAAACTTTTCATGACAAATAAATATATTTTTTAAGTAACTGAATTTTTAAAAATGCAATGAGGTATTGATTCATTTGATTGTAAACTTAAAAAAAGAAACCAACAAAAAACTACTTGTTGCCAAGAACTGGGATAGTCACCGTAACTTGCCAATGAGTCACTTGAACTTGATGTCTCTAACCCTCAAATCTAAATTTATAGAACTGGGATGATATGAAACTAAAATGGAAATAAAAATAATAAAAATATGTGGCTTCATAATATATATTATATAAAGAGTAGTTATTAATGTAGGCTTTTTAGAGTAACACTTAAGGATGCAGACTTTATAACCAGATTGCTTGGATTTACTTATATTCTCTGGTTATAAAAACTTAGACAAGATACTTTATAAAATGAAAATATAGTATTATCTGTCTCTTGAGTTGTTATGAGGTTTCAAAGAGTTATTATATATAGAATAAGCAACATACTATATGGCCCGTATGCAGCAAGTAATCACTAAATAGAGCTAGTAAAGATGTCTCTATCATTTTGCTGTTTTAGAAGTACAAAAAATATTGCGTAAAAAATTTAGGAGCACAGTCTTGACCTTTATTAAGTTATTCCTTATGATTATATTAAATATTAGCACCATGAAATATAAAATACAAAGAGGAACAAAGAATAAGTTTCCATAAATGCAAAAAAATAGACATTTTGAAGCAGTTGTGAAAATTTGCAGTAATAATAAGGAATTTCTACTTCTGTATCTTACTATATGTTCTACTCTTACATGACCTCACTCTGTGAGTTAATATTTTTAGTTTGTAAATATCTTACTTTGTTTACAACCAGAATCATTAGCAGCATAAAGACTACACATCAATTTTTGGGATGTTACTTGGTATTTGAGAAATATTTGTATATATAGGGCCTCTGTAAAGTTTTTATACCTTGAAGACATGCTATTTCTATGGCAAATTTAACTACTATGTATTTCAATGTAATAAATTACAGTTAATTATTTTTAGGAAAGTGATGCCATGTCTGGGGTGTCTAGGCTCCAGGATCCCTTTATTTCACTGTTTTCTGTAACTCTTACACTGTTACAATTAAGTAACTGAGAACTAAGGAAAAAGAAATCCTTTTCCTTTTAAGATGTACTTTTTTTAAAAAAAGTCTAGTATTTTGCTGAATCCTAATTACTTTCCCATTCCAACCTCATGTAATTGATATCATGGAAGCCTTGTAATGTCCTACCTCACCTGCTTCTCTCAAGTCTGTACCTGAGATGCCCCTGTTGGAACTTGTATCATACCCCAGTCTTGCTTCACCTTCCAAAACAAAGGGATGACTAAGAGGAATTCACCATCAGTCAAAACTTCATCACTCCAGCCATTATCGGTTAAGGAAGTAGTGTTAAAAATAAGAAAGATCTTTTGATTACCATATTCTTTGTGCTGGATTGATTTCTTTATATTGAGGTTCCCACATTTGCTCCTAGCCTTGTCCTAGTGATGATATCCAGGAAAGGGAACCAATAATGTTACATTATTAAATTTCTGATGCAAACAGGAATTCTCTTCCCATAAGAGGTTGAACTAGAGAGAAAATAACGTGTGTGTAACTCCTTAGCAAATATTGTGATACTGTTATATTTATTGTGAGCAAACATGTACTAGGAGTGGTTTTGGAATAGTTTATTGGCTGGTTCCCTGTTCTAGTTTAGTCAGAGTCACCACATAGATAACACTAACTTAGAAAGAAAGAAAAATCAGGGGCGCCTGGCTGGCACAGTTGCATGAGAATCTGACTCTTGGTTTTGGCTCAGTTCCTGATCTCAGGGTCCTGAGATCAGCCCTGTGTCCCATTCCATGCTCAGCGTGGAGTCTGCTTAGGATTCTTTTCCCTCTGCCATTTTCCTCCCTTCATCCCCACCCTCAAATAAATAAACAAACAAACAAATAAATAAATAAATCTAAAAAAAAGATAAAAATCACTGCACAGAAAGATGTTGAATATTTATACTGTATATATAAATAAAGGTCAAACAAAGTAAAATCACTATGCTTGGTAAGATATTTACATATACAAATGTAAATATTTGTATATGTACATATACATACATATGAATATATAGGGATAGATGATTTAAAAAGCACTTTTCATATGTTTTTTTTTTAAGATTTTATTTTTATTTACTAGAGAGAGAGAGACTGAGAATGAGAGGGGAGAAAGTCAGAGGGAGAAGCAGACTTCCCACAGAGCCTGGAGTCTGATACGGGACTTGATCTCGGGACTCCGGGATCATGACCTGAGCCGAAAGCAGTCGCCTAACCAACTGAGCCACCCAGGCGCCCCTCATATGTTTTAAATATAAAAAAATTTGCAGTTTTAAAAAACCCATTTTTGTTTCAGAGTTGCAATATTATTTTCTTATAGAATTTATCATAAATAATGTCTATTAGTGAACTTTCATGAAATTTGGCCTAATTGAATAGATTATGGACATTAAATTTCTATTTAACACGTTCCATCATTTTAGAATTACCCCAGATTTACATGTCCCATTATAACTGGCCTACCCTGGTTTCTGTTATATACATGTATGCAATCTAACTATGCGAGAAGTGAAAACACTTTCAAAAGCTGTATTTATGTGCTATTTCCTTGAACTTTCTTTTCAAACTTCCATAATGACCCCATTCAACCCAGTAAATTGTCTTTGAAAGTAAACCTGAGGGCTGCCTGGGTGGTGTTTGGTTAAGCATCTGCCTTCAGTTTAAGTCATAATCTCAGGGTCCTGGGATTGAGCCCCACATCAGGCTCCCTGCTCAATGGGAAGCCTGCTTCTTCTCGTCTCCCCTCTACTCATCCTCTCTCTCCCTATCTCTCTTTCTAATAAATAAATAGAATCTTAAAAAAAAAGTAAACCTATGATTGGCTTGTGTAAAACTGAAATCTACCACTAACAGTGTTGACCTGTAGCTAATCTCTTCATAAAGTGAAATTATGGGTTTATTGTTAAGAATAAAAATAAGGAGTTCAATAATCAGACTATTTCTACTTTAGAAAAAAATGAAAATCTACTTGAGTATGATTTTTGCTGTTACTCTCATTGATAGAATGATTAAAATTACTTTGAATTATTTCAGTATCCACAAAATAGATATGGAATAAGGCAGCCTGAGAAAATGTTAGATTACAGTGCAAAAGAGAACTAAGATACCATCTTTCTTTCACAACCACGGAATCTGCTCATTGGTTGCAAGGACTTGATTCTCTGTGTGTGTGTGTGTGTGTGTGTGTGTGTGTGTGTGTATAATTGTATTGATTACTGTCCTTTAATTTGGATCCTGAAGTACCATGTATTACCACTCTTTTTTCTATGTGACTCAAAGTATGATGGCATAAAAAGTGATTCTGGGAATACTATAGCTCTTTAGCATCCTTTGTATTATGTACTTAAATTGTATTTTAATACATAATACATGATTAGATACAGTAGATTTTCATGAAGGTAATAATTCACTACTCTGAATTGATTCTTTCTGTTGAGCTTATGATAATGTATCTCTTATTCTAGTCTACAGGGAAGGTGAATTTTTCCTCTATCTATTTCCCAAGAAACAATTCCATTTTTTTAATATGAAATATTCCTTTAGTAGCCACAATGCAAATGTAAAAGTCACAAAGTCCAATAACAATCAGGATGCACTGCTAAAACCTAAGCCCCAATCTCTTGTCAACATGTATATATTATCACAGGTAGTCATCTCTTTGGTTATTTCAACAATGGAACATTTGCCGAGCTGTAAAAGAGGTCTGCCTATAACTTCCTTTATACAGATTTCCAAATTGTTGAAATGAAACATTTTACTAACACTTTGCCTGTATCTGGAAAGTCTTTAATTTTAAGAAAAACACAGATTGATATAGTTTTGCTTATTAAAAATGTTCTCATTTTCACATTTTTTTGAAGTAACTGAAAACAAATCAGATTTACTGCTGGGTGATTAACCTATAAATAGCTAACCTTGGTGATAAAATAATCCTGACTTATTATATCTTATTACAATATAATGAAATGTAATATAATGTAATATAACTAAATATTATATAATATAATATAATATAATATAATATATTATATTATATTATATTATATTATATTATATTATATTATATTATATTATATTATAATTATATTCTCTTCCACATGATTTATATAATGTCTGCCTTGTTCCAGACATTGCTATGGGTGGCAAGAATAGAAAGAGAATTTTGAGACCATATGGACTATTTGGTCTGTTAGATTGCTTACTGTCTTTATGGATTTGGATAATTATCCTAACTTGTCAAAACCTCAGCCTTTTTCATATATAAAACTAATAATACTAACACGATTGTGTGTGTGTGTGTGTGAAAAGCAAGCAAATCTCTTATCCATAGCCTGCAAGCCTTCCATGGAGACTGGCTGGTAATAATCAGAGCAGTTTGGAAAAACTTGTTAAAGGTAGATTCCATATTCAGTTATTTTCACAAAAGAAGCAAGCATGTAAGCAGACAATAGGAGTAAGAGTAAAAATGCAAAATATTGGAGTAGCATAGGAAGGAAAGAGATTGAGAAATTCTTAACTGACAAGATCCTGCTTAATTAGATTTTGAGAGAGGAAAAGGAGTTTCACAGAGAGATAAAGAAAAGCAAAACAAATTATTCCGTATTGATGAAATGTGGTTAGAATACAAGGAGGGGCAATACAGGGTGGAATGTGGTGGTAGGATCTATCAAATTCAGAATGATGGGAAGGTAAAATGTAAGGGAGTCAGATGTATTCCACAAAGGGGGATGTAAAGACAGCTCCTTTTTTTTTCTTCACAGATAGACGACCTTCCCTTACAGCTCGGAGAAAATTTCGTGTATTCTTTAAAAGCTCATTATTTATCCAAGCATCATTTATTGATGCCAAATAATAAGTATGGGGTATAATATATATATTTTATATATTATATATAAATGTAATGATTCACTATTCTTAGGTCAAACAGGAAAAAAGGGCATATCTATGATTAAAGCACACTGTAGGAAGTGCTTTAGTAGAGTTACATACTAGATGCTCTGGAGTAGAATTCCACATCGACCTGTCATAAAGTCCTTGTTATCAGGTTAATCCTCTGACCATGACAAACTATAGAATCTGGATATAGTATTTTTTATTAAGAGTGAAATCATTAGGAAAAAAAGAGCCAAGAATTCAGCAGTCAGTATTTCAGAGAGAAGGAAAATGTGTTACAGTGAGCTAAATTTTTCTATGGACTTTCCCTGTCAGGGAATTTTGTTTATTGACCACAAGAGACAGAGAGGCAGTAACAACCCCAAGTTTGTGGCATCTCACTGATCTGAATAGGATAAAATATTGGATTTAAGGCTACCAAAGCAATCAAGACTTGCAGAGTTAATAATCTGAATGCAGTGCTACATATTTGGGGCAAGAAACTAGACCAAAAGGAGCCATCAGGAGGCTCAGGAGCTAAGCAAAGATTTCAGCAGTTTCCCAGTGTTGGGAGAAAAATGGGAATATGTGGTGTGTAAAGGAAGAGGGTCTCCCGTAAGGCCCCCAAACTTCTAGCTGAGACTTTTTTATTCCTAATCTTAAATATTGATATTTAATTTTAGCCCTTTTCTATTGCTGCCAGTATGCCAATGATTTCCAAAGCACTAGCTGAAGAATCAAACATTTTTGTTGAATCCAGATGTGTATTTGGGGCTGACACTTGCTGTCTCCATCTGGATATGTAAAGACCTGTCAGGTGTACCAAGTGCAACCATTAAGTATATTCTCTTTTCCTCACCTTCACAATGCCTTCTCCTAGATTCCTTATTTCAGGTAATGTAATTGTACCCAGAAACCCAAAAGATACACCTATGATTTCTGATTCCTTTCTTTACTTTCTAGAAGGAATTTTATCCTAGACTCTGTAAATCAATGCCTAAAATGCATGTAAAAAGCCACTGTCATTCTAATTCTACTTGTCTTCATCCAGTTATTATCATCTCTGGTTCATGTAATTTCAATGGCCTCCTAATGGCATCCTTTCTTCCAGTCCTTCTTCCTCTCTAATATCCACAGTAATTATCATTTATCATGATGTATCATTTCTTTTGTGACTAATCATAGCCTAGATGACTTCATTACCATTCACAATCTGGCTTCACATTTTACAACTTCTCCCACAGGACCTGTGGCCCCAAATGCCCTATGCATCTAGATGTCTTTACTCATGTTTCTCCCTTTGCTTAGAACACACTTCTATCCTTTCTCCACCTGACAAATTGCTGGCTACCCTTCAAGGCCCAGTGCATATATCCTTTCTTCTATGAAGTCTTAACAATCTCATTCTTTCCACTGAGAGATTAATGTATGGTTTTCGCTATGATTCTATATCTACTTCAGTCACAGTGTTAGGTTCGCACTTGTATTGTATAATTAATTGCTTACAAACCTGTCTCCTTTTTCAAATGGTGTCCTGAATTACACCAGGCTCGTACTAATTGCTTTATTTCTTCACAACTTAGCATAGGACTCCTGGGATATAAATAGTGGTTGATTGAATGATACTTTTTGGCCCCAAAACCTTTTTTGTCTGAGGACAGCCAAAATAGAGAAAAAAGCATAGCAGAAAAATACAGTTCTTATAGGAAACCTCTGAGAGCAGTCTGACTGAACTGAAATCATGATAATGACATTTTAATTTTGGAGTTGTTTGTCTTCAGGTCCTATTGTGAAATCTATTATCCCTTTAGGCTTATCTAGATTATTATTATCACTTTTGTGAATTCAAACAAAAGACATAAGTCAGAAGTATATAATTTGAACCAAAAGATTGCATTAATCTTTTGTTTCTTCTCTGAAATTATATAGATTGGTGCAAATATATATATATATTTTTCTTTTTTTTAAAGATTTTATTTATGTATTTGACAGAGAGAGACATAGGGAGGGAGGGAACATAAGCAGGGGGCATGGGAGAGGGAGAAGCAGACTCCTCTGCTGAGCAGGGAGCCCAAAGTGGGGGTTGATCCCAGGACCCTGGGATAATGACCTGAGCCAAAGGCAGACGCTTAACGACTGAGCCACCCAGACGCCCCTCTGTATTTTTTCATCAATAGTTTCTATTTCTAGTTTCTTACACTTAGTATGACCTATATAAGAATAAGTAAAAAAAAATATATGGATTGCTTCCATCAGTGCTGTAATTAAACATCTATCATGGAAAATATATGAAAAATAATATGCCATTTTTATTTCTGAATGACACAAATGATTGTGGCAAACATGTTAGCTTAAAGTATATGCACCTTTCCCCAGG
The DNA here is from genome assembly GCA_028533885.1 of Nasua narica. Lineage (NCBI taxonomy): Eukaryota > Metazoa > Chordata > Mammalia > Carnivora > Procyonidae > Nasua > Nasua narica. Next base: position 164,574,999 of record CM052799.1, on the reverse strand, counting down.
TTCCTTCTATCTCTTGTAAAAATAAATTAAATTAAATTAAATTAAACAACAATAAAAGTAAATAAAGCTTATTTAAAAATTTTAGGAAACATCTGAAAGCAAACAACCATACATATTATGGGAAAATATAATGTGCTTTTAAAAAGTCATTTATGTGGGGTGCCTGGGTGGCTCAGTGGGTAAAGCCTCTGCCTTCAGCTCAGGTCATGATCTCAGGGTCCTGGGATCGAGCTGCATAGGGCTCTCTGCTCAGCAGGGAGCCTGCCTCCCCCTCTCTCTGCCTGTGTCTCTGCCTATTTGTGATCTCTCTCTCTTTCTCTGTCAAACAAGTAAATAAAATCTTTTTTTTAAAAAAAGTCATTTATGTAGGGAATAATGACTGTGTATTTTTTACTCATTTTTCAAGAACATCCTACATAAGAACTAAATTTATGAAAAGAGCAATTTACATAAAACATTCGGGAGTATTACTTCCTTTGTCTAAAATGCTAAACTAGCCATTCATTTTTAGTTGGATATTTTGATATGTTAATGTAATATTTTCTGAAATCATGTTGCTTAATAATGTCAGCCTCCAGAATTCATGAATCATCATTCTTGGATCTGAAGCATCTTGCCCAGAAAACAAAACTTCTCAATGAAGGATATTCTGACAGCAAAGAATAAAGACATCATTGTGTTTTTGTAATTTTCCTCTAATAATCTGATATTAATTTATGGCACAAATGAGGGTTTAGTTTTCCCAATGGCATTAACTTTGTATTTAATTAAGTCAAACTAAAGGGTAATCAGTTAATTCATAACTATATTTTCCATGTCCAATTCTAAATCTGTTTCTTTAACTTTCCTAGCTATTTTGTAACTTCTTGGCGTAGTCAAAGATTTTCCAACCAGATATATTATTGAGAGTTAGACAAAATACATGGAGGAGGAGGTATAGCTTAAATTGCTTTCATAAATCCCCCGATCATTTTCCTGAAAATCTATATAGATATCAGCTTGGTATATTGACCCATAGGGTGGAATTTTTATTTATGTTGTTTAAAACATTCTAAAACAGTGACTTTCCTTGGAAATCACTCTGAACAGTCAGAGAGACTCATCATAAGAAATGGTTGCATGATTGATAAATCAATGCTCTTCAAACAAACTATGATATTACCATTCATTCTAATAATAAGAAATCCTACTGAATGGGGCACATAAAAATATTGCAACAGAGGTGGGGGAATAACTTACAAGCTAAAACTCTCAACAAACTACTTTGAAAAGAAAATAGCATGCTTCTTAATTATCATAATACTTCATTAGGTAATGTAAACCAATAGAGAGGAAGACAATGACTTTAGGAAACCACAAAAGCAATAGGTTGAAATTGAATACTTTTGTGTTGGATAATAAAATAATTGGACTTTTTTTGTAGAAAATGACATTGTTCATAAAGTGGAGAGAAAACACTGAGACATATGAAACTTGTTGAAAATTTTCCAATTAAGCCCTAATTTTAAATTCCTATTATAAAAATCCATAAGACATTTCAGTAACTGGAGTGTCTCTTCTCTGAAATATTTGGAGAAAATTCAAAGACGAATGTCTTCTGGAAATACTAGGATAAAATGTGCCAGAATACACCTAAAAGCCATCATTTTTAAAAATCTAAGTCTTTTAAAAACAATTGTTATCCAGAATTTTATGGAAGATAAAAAAAAATCAAGAGAGAATATGTTCTTTTGGTTTTTCCCTAAGATATACTTTCTTGTATTTTTCTTTAACCTTCTTTAATATAATAAGGAGGACTTTTGCCTCTGATTTACTCAAATTATGTCTGTGGTATGTAATTTGTTTCCATCAATAATTCAGTATAACAATTTAAAGAAAAACATGTGCTAAATATTTTCCCACTTTGTAAACAAAGACAATAAAAACCAGAGAGGTTAAACTATTCGTTTAAAGCATGGAAGAAAATTTAAAATTAAGTAAGACTCCAAATACTTAAGTAGTTCATATCCAATGCTAGATAGCCATATTTTGATACTACTATACTATGTACGAAATGAAATTCATTGCCTATTGTTTAAGAGTCCTATTTTTCTTTTTAAATGTCCTTTTTGACAATTAAATGAGAAATTTCTATGTTTTATTTATTTATTTATTTTCTGAAAAATAAGCCTTCTATACCTGTGATTTGTTGTTTGGAATTTAGGAAAAAATGGGTGCTCTCTTTTGTGCATTTGAATATAAAGTAGGAAAAGAGTTAAAAATAATGTTAGTGATTGCCTGCCATAATTCCTTCTTCGGGGAGGTTGCACACTTTTTATTATAGATATATGAATTTACATAAATATTTATTAACTTTTTGCAGTGATTCACAATATTTTTTTTGCCTACCTTTAAAACACTGGATTGTTTTGATATGTGATACAATTAAGGGATTAAAAGTTTCAAAACATCAAGTAAGTTGAAAATCATTATTAATTGCTAATGCTGTGTAGCAATGATTATAATTATCTATAAAGGTATTCCTAGACTAAAAATATGAACAGGACATTCATAGAAGAGGAGAATCCAATCACTAATATATTTAGAAACAGTTTTAAACCTTGTAAGAAATCAGAGAATTGTTTTTTGTTTGTACGTTTGTTTTTAGACATCAGAGAATGTTAATTGAAACATGAATGGGATAGTGATTTCTTCCATGAGATCAGCAAACAATTAAAATATGATAATATCAAGTGTTGACAAAGAAGTCCGTGTAAGGAAACAGGTCCTCTCTCATCTGATGGAGAAGCATTTAAAGGACAATTGGCAATATCCATTAAATTTTTATATGTATATTCTCTGTGACTCAGCAATTCTACTTTGAATTCTTAGAATTTAGGCTAGGGGAAATCTCCTATATGAACATAAGAAGAAATCCTCTTATATCTACACAATAAAAAATCATAATATTCACTACAGCATTGTTTGCAAAAGAAAAAAAAGGCAAGTATATATCATTTAATATAACTAAGCTAAAAACAGTAAGTTGGAATCATGTGCACTACTTTTCTAAGACAATATTAAATTTAAAACAAATATATTTCTGTAACTTTTCTTTATTCCTCCTGAATAATATATGTATTTCCCATGACTGTGTATGTGTGCATGTGTGTAAATACGTAGAAGAGAGACACACAACAATTACTTATCAATAAGAAGACGGAGATTGGTGGTATTGAAAGTAATATTTGTAGTGACTATATTCTTATGTACAATGTTTTAGTATTTTTTCATGAAAATGTTTTTATGTATTATTTATGTAATTGAAACTTTATTTTAAAAATCAGCTTAAGATAAATACAATAATAGATTTAAGAAAAAAATATATAATCCTGAGACTAATGTCCTTCATTTAGTTACCATTTAACTTTGTGTCAACATTGGAATATAACTTTTCAGCTCTAGATCAATTTGGACAAAATTATAATTCTTATTTCTATCTTGAAACAGGCTATGTCTCCCTCTGAACCATGTTTTCAAACACAGGTATCACAATGTTATTTCTCAGAAACGCTGCTTTAATAATGGGTATTTATTTAATAATAGGTTAATATTCTTAGTCATTTTGGTTATGCATAATGTGCAGGTTCTTTTTTGTTGGATAATGATAGCATCTGGAGAATTTTGAGGTGGGTGAAAATTAGCTCTCCCCTATGGTCTTGCTACAAGCTCAAAAAGAAAAATAGTGTAGGCCAATTCTAGCTATATGTACAGAAATTTATTAAGCAACCATTAAGAAGTAGACATGAAATAGTTCATGCCACTTATTTTATAAATCTAAAAGGTCTCTGATCTTTTGATGCTTTAGCCACACCTTGAATGATATGTTCATATGAGATAGACATGCTAATATTACAGAGAAGGGATTTTATTTTCCTTTAGTTGATAAATTAGAAATTCGAATCCAATGACTGGACATAGACCATTTAATGATCAAGTTTTGTAATAATTTTATCCTCTCATTATGCAAAGTTGAGGAGTGATTTTTAATTATTTTAGTCAATTTACATATTTTGAATACTCTCAATTGTACTGAAAATCCATTGCTAATAATCATGATGATGATGAACAAGTCATTAATTTCACCATTAGAAACATTATTCTAACGTTTATTATGCTATTTGGAAAAGGCCTTGGTATTGATTGACATATGGATAGTAGAAGTGCTTTAACAATTACTCCTAGTTTAGATTTCCTAAGCTTAATTATAACTGAACACTCTTAAAGTTCAAATTCCTGATTAGGGCAACTGACTAAACTGAAGTGTAGTATAATTTATCTAGTGTATTAGTAGAGTTTAAGTATCATCAAAACAATGAATATACTCTGTTTACAAAGATATGTATTATGTATTAACTAAAATTTATTGTTATGACTGGAGAGCTTGGAATTCATCACTGTGCCATAGTGGTGCAATTGAAAACTAGTACATCCTCGAATATTTAAGATGCAATGCTTTTGGTTTAAAATTGTTTTGTTAATTTCACAGGTAACTTATTTCCTTATCATCTCCTTCTGTTATTGTAACAGTCAAGACACTTGGTTACAAAGACATAATCCAATTCAAACTGATTTAACAGTTCAAAAGACACACACACACACACACACACACACACACACACAAATCCACAAAAATAGTGGGATCCAGGTTTGGCTTAATCTTGGCTACATCTCTATTGCTCCATGAGTCTCCAAGACTACCTCCTTCATGTATTAGCTCACCTTCAGATTGGCATCCATTTAATAGCAAAATGGCTGTAGTGCATTTTTCCAATATATCATCCTGATTGGAGAGAGTATATGTCAGAATTTTGAGCAAAGGTTCTATGCTTCACTTTGGTTGAACCAACTTAATCAGATTCTTATCTCTGAAGAAAATTTTGTGGCCAGTGGATGGATTATGAAGATTAGTATAGTCAAGAATTCATGCTTGCTTTCCTAGATGAAAGTTAGGTTACTCTTCCTGGAATAACATGTAGAAACTAGGGACAATAATAAAGAGCAGGCAGTAACCGTGGGTACTTAGGAGGAGACAAACATCTCCGTTGCAATTACTAACCTTCTACTGTCCCCCAATGAGAATACTATGGTAAACTCCCTAATTTTAAATAGCTTAAAGACCAGAGGGGATAAATAATAAATAAATAATTAATTTGTTCATGCTCTTCCACATTGGACTTACAGATGTTATAGATAGAGACAACCACTTTCTAGATACTAATTTCATACAATTATTATATATTATTATAAAAGTGCCATAGAAAGAGGTCTTCTAAGTCTTCTTTCTGGTAATTCTTATACTACACAGGTAATAGATGGATGACGTTCTTAAATACATGAGTGTTAATCAAAATGCCATAGAGAAGGCAAAGGGATGACACACTTTTTTTCTCCAGAGTGCATTTTTCCAAATTAAAGTAGAGATGATATAGGAAAGAGAATCCAGTTCTACTGGTCCCTGAATTCTTGTTATTTCCAATGTTAGTTATGTTTTTTTTATAAAAAAATACTTGATTGGAGAAACAGGATTTGGTCATTTTATTGTTCTTTGACCTAGTCACACAACTTTACTTTCATTATGAAATTAATGTCTCTTTGCACTCAAAACAAAAATTCTCATTTTTTCCGAAGTTGTTCAAATAGAATACATTTATAATATGTCCATTTACTTGATTTAAATAATTCATGCCCAGCTAGGCATAAACTCTTATGTTGAGCTCCCCTTGCCTCTAGTAATGCAGAAAAGAACAGAAGCTAATAATAATAGGTGCAGTCACATTTAATTACTAGAATTAATGTAAAGACTTTGTAATTACTTTCTATAAAGCTTTTTTTTTTTTAATTCAATGAAAATAGGCCAGAAAAGCAGCTAATTTCAGAAATCCTGTGGCTTCTAGCCAAGGGTTTAAGCAACCGATGATACTCAGGGTCATTGGCTCTCTGAAAAACCATGGGTGCCTGCTAGTTGTAGGTTTCAGTAACACCACTGGGAACTTTCAATTTAACATGATATTTAAATGGCCAGTGGGAGTATTCAATAAACTCAATCAATGTTGAAAGCAAAGTGCTATTAAAAACATGGGTAAACATTGATTTTAGGCTTCTGGTCCATTTAGGAATTATTCTTGGAGAGGTCTCTACCACCTCATTCCTACAGTAAGAAGCGACTGCCATGGTAACACATAAAACTACACACAGTAGTCGGGGAGGGGGGTCAGCTTCTGGCCTACGTTCTTGAATGACTGCATTTTTAAATCATGTAACATTTTCTTAGCATCCATCTTAGGATGAAAAACCTCTTCAGGGTTTGAGGTCTCGCGTGGTATGCATATCTAATTTTCAATATGGCTGTAATTTTTGGCTTATGCAACAGGCAACAAATCTTATATTTTGAGAATTTCCATTAGTGTCATTTCTGAATCCATCATCATTCAACTTATGTTTACTGAAATACATTTTGCTGATCTGGACATAAATGGGCTGTGAATTGTAGCTGCAGATGGCTCAGAAACATACTTTATAGCGAGCAAACTTTGGATGACTGAGAGAAAATTGACAGACATACTAGGAGGAGAAATTATATATCATTTTCGTAACTGAGGGAATAAACTAAAATCAAAACAACAGGAACAATAACCTGCTTCCCAACCAAAAAATTGTCACATCCACCTGATGGATTAAAATGAGTTTGGCCATTTCAAGCAAAAAACATAAGACTTTTCTGTTCTCCCTGTAGTAGAGGATTTTCTGGTTGGTTATTGGGTTGGCAGGATATGAGAGGCCGTGTGCTCTCAGTAGTGATTCACTGTAGGGAAGGTCAGTGTGTGAAACTGAGCCAGAGTCCTTGAGGGGAACCAGATACCTGCTGAGTAAACCAACCCACATGCCAAGTCCAGAGGACAGAGCTAGATGGTAAACAAGAGCAGCATTTTAGTTAGGAACCAGACGGCAGCTGAGACAAATTGCAAAGAAGTGAGGAAAGACAGACAGGGCCAAGTGTGAGGGAGAGGTGTTTAGTTATAGTATGCCAATAATTGCTTAGAAAATGAACTTATTTAAGTGTTACTTAAAGTTATTTCCAACTGTAAGTTCATAATTTTTATAAATAACCATTTTAAAATTTCTTGTCAGTTAGCTACAGAAATACTGGATACAAGTTAGAATCTCTTCTTTTTTGTTGTGCTCAATGTAAGAACTTTAAGGGTCTTCTCTTTTGGTTTTATGATGTATCATTAAGACTGTGTCCAGGTTTAAGTCTTTTACTCACCTCTCTTGGCATTTGGTATTCCTGTTGGATTTGGAAGATTCTTGCAATATTCAGGGGAAGAATTTCTTCATTTCTATTTCTGCTTTTCAGTCATTTAATTAGTTTAATATTATCTCCCCCCCCCCCACTGAGTCCCCTCTTTTTTTTTTTTTACTGTTTTTTTTTTTTCACGTGCATTCTTCTTTGCAGTCTCTAACGGGACTGCATTTAATTATTGAAGTTGTAAATTATATTTTCAAAATTTGCAAATTTCTTTTGTGTTCTCTGCAATTCTTTTCTTCAGCAAACTTTTCTTGTTGTTTTTTTTTTATGGGTCAATAACTTATTAAACAACTCTAAGCCATAAATTTAAGACATGTAAGAATTTCTTCAATTTTCTCCTTGTTTTCTGAAGTGTTATTTTCTCAAAATTCCAATGGCCTTGGCTTTTTGTTAATACCAAAGAACAAAGAGTTAGTTTGAATCACAGCTGCTTCAATTTAGATTAATTTCTCAATATGTATGCCTTGCTTTTCAATCTGTCAGAAACACTTTAATAGTGTTTGCATGTTAATCAATATATGTAGGTGTCTTGGGTTTCCTCCGTCAATATGTAATGAGGCTCACTTTCTCAAAGGTCCTGTTTCCTTGATCATAAAGCTGACTGGCAGTTGAAGGTTTGTGGGAGAGCTGTGAGACTTACAGGCAAGTTTTGGTAAATTTATGTGGAGACCAGAAGGAGGCATGCTGTTGCTCCTGCCCCTCCCCTGCAAATCTGATGAGATGAAATGACTCTGAAGTCTTAACATCTTCTTAGAAAACTTCATTTTTCCCTAGGCATGCAATTTCTAGAAACAGAACTCCAGTTTTTTCCCTTGACAAAAATACCAGGGGCTAAATTCCTGCATAAGATGAGTTGGGGGATGGAGAACAAATAGAGCCAAATGACTTAGCAATTTTGAGCACAGAAGACCTTTAAAATAATCAACCTGTTTTCTGTCCCACTACTTCCATTCTCAAAGTTTATTTGTCCCAGTCACAGGCTTTTAAAAAATTTCTTCCTACCTCTCTTCTTGACTTCTTATGTTTATATGCTAGACTGTAGCTTCTTCTATCCTGAGTAATTTCTTGATATATATGTCTCAATTTTCAACCTGCCAGAAATATTTTAATTCTGTTTGTATGTTTCTGACCCATTCCTATTATGAATTCTATACTCCTCATTGTTACAGATTTTAACAATTTGTACTTCATTGCTGTAGGAGTTAGGGGGAACTGGAAGGCAGATAAGGTTGCTTTGTTTTCCAACTTAAACTAAATTTTCTAGCATGATTTTTAAACTCAAAGATTGCATTAGTTTTCTGTTATTGCTATAACAAACCACCACAAACTTATGGCTTACAACACAAAAATTAGCTTATAGTTTGGAGGTTAGAAATGTGAAAATGAGTCTTACTGAGCTAAAATCAGAATCTCAGCATCACCGATTTATTCCTGGAGATACTAGGGAATAATCTGTTCCTTGCCTTTCCAGTTTCTAGAGGCTGCTTATGTTCCTTGGTTCATGGTGTATCACCCCAACATCTGCCTGTTTGTCATATTTCCTTTTCTGAGTCTAGTGCCTCCATCTTTACCTTATAGGGATCCTGGCGATTACATTGGGACCACATGAATAATTCAAGCCCCAGGACTTTTATTTCTCAAACCTCTTTAATCACAAATGCAAAGTCCCTTTTGCCATGCAAGGTAACATATTCATAGGTTCCAGGGATTAGAATAGGGGAATCATTCGGGGGCCATTATTCTACCTACCATAATCATGTATGCAGTTTTATGTCATCACTCAATACCTGGGACATCATAACTAATCGCTACAGGATATTCAATGAGGTATCATTGAGGTATCATAAATAATCAACAAATGTGTCTGTTGTGGCATGACTTCCCCCTAATTGGGGATACAAATATAAATAGGAATTATTTCAAATAATAGCTGAAAATAAGGAAAACATTTAGAAAAGCCAAGGCTGAACTATAGCTGCTTAATTTTGAACATTTCCAGTGGTTTCTGTTATTATTATAGATCTTCTTGGCCATCACTTTAAATATAAACTGCCAGTCCTACCAAATGCTGTACATATAGAATCAGTAAAGAATCTGAAATGTTATCTAGTTTAATACCTCATTTAGGAGAAAAAAGTTCGAAGAAATTGTAGAACTCCTACAATCAATTACTGTAGAAGTAGATATAAAACTTAAATTCCCTGCAGTGTCTGGGTGGCTCAGTTAAGCATCTGGCCTCTGGCTCAGGTCATGATCCTGGGGTCCTGGTCAAGCCCTGTGTCAGGCTCCCTGATTAGCGGAGAGCCTGTTTCTCTCCCTTCCTTTGCCCCTCCCCACTGTTCCTATTCTCTCACTCTCTCTTATCTTAAATAAATATAAATAAATAAATAAAATAAATAAATAAATAAAATATTTTAAAATAAAAAAGTAAAAATCTCTAAATTCCCTGGATAATGTACATTTCTTTTAAAAATGTGTAAATTATTTTTAATGTTTGTTCTTGCCTATGATTAGTAAAGATTCCATAAAATTGTACATGCAAAATCTTTAAGCAACTTTGGAAGTCACAGTCTCTTATGTTTCTTGGATATTTATGATGAGATTCATTATTTTAAATTGTCAGGTTAGATTGTGTAGTGGTAACAAAGTGGTTAAAAGCAAGTATCTGTGATCAGAAACTTGACAGTATTCAGATATATTCTGCAAACTGCTCATCAACTTTAAAAATTAAGAATACACATACATTTAGTTATTGGTATCTGCCTGAAACTGAAACTTCAGGATTTCCAAACTTAGGAGAGAAATAATAGATCCAAGCATGTAGTCTTTGCTATTCCTGAAATAATCTTGTCTAAACAAATGGCAAAAGAGTGGAGGAACCAATTGAGAGAACTCTCATAGATTCTGTAAAGGCCATAGTTGAACCGGATATTTGTTTTGTGTTCTGTACATTGCTAAACCCAGTTTTGCACTTGCTGGAGCTCAATTAGCATTTGGCTGATAGATTAGTTGAATTCTCAGAAGCAGAAAAAAAATCATTAGGAAGATGGGGCTCTTGGGTGGCACAGTCAGTTAAGTGTCTAACTCTTGATTTCAGCTCAGTTCATGATCTCAGAGTCATGAGATTGAGCCTGCAATGGGCTTCCCACTAGGTGTGGATCCTGCTTAAGAGTCTCTCTCTCCCGCTGCTCCTCCCACATGCTTGCACGTACTATAAATAAGTAAATAAATAAATAAATACAATCTTAAAAAAAAAATCATTGGGAAGATGGACATTTTCTGTCCATCTCAGGCTCTAGGGCTAGTTTCTTATAGGATTCAATGGTATCAGAGCACTTTACATCTTGGGTGACTCCTGAAAATGGTCTCCCTGCACTGTGAAAAAGCCTTAAGTTGTTGAGACTTAATTTTGGTCACAGTTTCCTCTTAGAGGATAAAGACAAGACAGAATGTTCTCTGAAGTTCTTAAAGGCAAGGTGTGCCTGATAGCTACTGACTGTTGACACAGAAAAACATCCCATGTATGTATTGATTTATGATGAAAAAAAGTCTTGTCTTCACAACCAGATTGTTTATAGAAAATATGCTGGAGAAATGAACCTTCAGATTCTAGTCAAGATCACCAAGTAATCAGCAATTTTCAGAGACCTGAAATTGAGATCATTTTAATATGGAACAGATATTCTCCAGCCCATGCCAATCATTATTTATGAGTGCCTTCAACTGCTGAATTAAAGAATTGTGATACAGATCTGCAAAATTGTATCATGAAACCAGTGAATTTTAAAGGAGAAGGCTGTGAAACCCTGGGGTGCTAGAGGCAGCAACCTAATGTGCTATGAAAACACATTGGCTTAGAATGATGTGTTCCACTATCATTTGACCCACAAAACAAAACAAAACAAAACAAAACAAAAACAGGACAAACCTCAAGAAAACAAACAAAAACCCCTCAGGGGTAAAAAATGTTTCATCTTTGAGCAGACTGTGTGCTTAAACAATGAACATTTATTTCTTACAATTGTGGAGACGAAGATTTTTTCTTTCTAAGAATGGTAAGGGAGAAACCCATGCCTGTTTCCTAGTTCCTGGTAGTTCGCAGGCAGTCTTGGGTGTTCCTGGGCTTGTGACAGAATAATACCAATTTTTTCGCATGGCATTTTCTCTGTGTCTCCATCTCTTTTTCTGTCTTCAATTTTTCCATTTTAGAAGAACACAAGCTTATTGGATTAGTCTCCATCCTAATGATTTCATCTTTATTTGATTATCTGCAAAGCTTCTATTTCCAAATAAGTCATAAGCACAGATACTGGGCATTCTCAGCATCTTTTGGTAAATAATTCTCAGCATCTTTCGATAAATTCAGCATCTTTTCGGGGGAACACAATTCAACCTAAAACACTGTCCTTGGAAGACTGGCTGATGTCTGCCCAGAAGCTTGCAGAAGAGGTGGCATAATTGCCTTTGATGCTAATGATGGGCCACATATAGGGTAAAAGATGGCTACTACTATCCCTGCTGCTTTTGGGTATTGCAGAAGGGTGATGGCAGCATGGTCAGAATTAAATGGGAGAGGGATGTCTGTGTGGCTCAGTCAGTTAAACATCATGGTCATGATCCTAGGGTCATTTGATCGAGTTCCACATCAAGCTCCTTGTTTAGCAGGGAACCAGTTTCTACCTCTGCCTGCTTGTGCGTGTGCGCTTTCGCTCTGTCTGACAAATAAGTAAATAAAATCTTAAAAAGAAAAGAGAGAGAGAAATGGGAGAAAGCCACTTAAGCCTACACATGTAGCTCAAGCCCAAGGTATCACAATGGGTCACTGGAGGAAATAAGTACTGAACTAATCCTAAATCTAACATGGGTGAGAGTTAACCAAAATCTAGGATTAGCACCATCTGGCAACATACTAATACATGATCCTATGACAAAAATCCTATTTCTCCACTTCATTGTTGGTATGGAAGTACTTTTCAATTTTTAATTTTCTATTTTTGCTTCTTATTGTTTATTTCCATGGGAATCTCTATGGTGCTAGAGCTTATCTAGAAGAAAAGAGTAATACACTTATATCCTTTCATTAGGAAATTAAAAATTAAAAAGTACTTCCATACAAATATATTTTTGATAATATGTATAACAAAGTAATATGTAAGTATGAAATTATTTTCTGTTTCACTTTATTGAAATCTGTGATATTAAGCAGGAATTTCTTTTTTTAAAAAAAAGATTTTATTTATTTATTTGACAGAGAGAGACATCCATCACAAGTAGGCAGAGAGGCAGGCAGAGAGAGGGGGAAAACAGGCTGCCTGCTGAGCAGAGAGCCCGATGCGGGGCTCGACCCCAGGACCCTGAGACCATGACCTGAGCCTAAGGCAGAGGCTTTAACCCACTGAGCCACCCAGGCGCCCCTAAGCAGGAATGTCTTATTGAATTAAGTAATTAAAGGAACCAAAGAGAATAAAGACTCCATTTACATCAAAGTTACTAAAAAAAAGTCATTTTCTTTTTTCAATGTTTATGATAGCCTTCTAAACAATGATCTCTAGAAGCACATATCTTGACACTTTGGTCTCTAAATCAGGGGTACATTGAAAAAGAGAAGCAGCTAAGTAGAAATTACTAATGTCAACGATGTTAAAAAATCTTCATTGGAGGAAACTTAAATAGAAAAGTACTTTAAAACTATAATCCCCTACGTAAAAAGTCTGCATTAGAATATATTTTAAAAACTTACTTTCAAACTATGGGTTCTTCATTAGAAAGAAGATAGCTCAAACAATGTTCCAATCTCAAAGTATGTGAAATTTCAAATTCTAAAGAGAATACATGTGCAACAATGTAATTATCTAATATTAGTAGATTTGAGAGGAAAAGTTTTTCTTTTAATAAAGACTTATTTTTTCACTAAATGAATCATAGTTTGACTAAATTCAGTTTCTCATTCAGTGATAATTCAGCTTTTAAAAGTTGGACTTTTCATAGTCTAGAGGAAAGAGGAGGAGTAGAAATATCTACTTTTTTTTTTTGGTTATCTTATGACTTCATGAAATATTTATTTCATGGAACCAGACTCTAATTCTCAGTATTTTAGAATCTGGATATTGATTCAATCAGTCTATCTAGGGCAGGTTCATGTGCTAGTTTATTCATCCAAATAACAATAAATTAACTTAGAAGTAAAAAAGCAATTGTATAACTGCCTGGAGTCATTGAAATGTTTAACCATGATTTCCTCTTAAACCCTAACAATACTTCAGTAGTTTCCTGCATTATAGATTTAAGTTTATTATATTTATCTTGGCACATAAGACTCAGGGACTTTATTGCAAATGTATTTCTACCCTCATCTGCTTTCTACCCTCCTCTTCTTACCTGCTACTACCAGCTTTACCTTTTCTTGATTTTGTATGCTAACTACATTATACCCTCTAAAAGGAATTTGTGTTATTCCTTCTTTCTAGAGCTTTTCAAATCTTTTCAAATTCAGCTCATGTTATCTCCTTTACAAAAGCTTCTCCTATTCGACCCATGGCTTCCAAATGCCAAATGAAGATTTATCTCTTTTCTATATCCTTTTACTTAGTATTGTAGCTCTGTTTCATATTTTATTTCCCCTATGATTATACACTTTAAAGATAGTAAGCAAAGTATCAAGCCATGTTTATTATCATATTCTTCACAGTTTTACCCAAAATTTCTTATACTATATTCTTAATAAAATAATAATCTTATTACATAATGCTACATATAATTACACATTACATATGTAATTATTATTACATAATAAAACGATAATTTTATTACATATGTAATACATATAATAAAACAATAATTTTATTATATATACAATAAAATTACAATGTAATTTTATTACATATGTAATATTACATATTACAAATAAAGAATAATTTATTACATATGTACTTATTACATATGTACATGTGTATGTACATTGCATACATATACAATATATATATAATAATTACATTATTACATATGTATACATAATATACATTATGTATATTACATATATAAAAATTACATATAACATATGACATTAAAAAAACAAGCAAACAAAATAGTTATGCCAGTTAATCAGTTCACAAACTTATTAAAAGATTTGACCAGTTCACAAACTTATTAAAAAATTTGACCAGTGTATGTACATTACAAACATATACAATATGTATATAATAATTACATTATTACATATGTATACATAATATACATTATGTATATTACATATACATAAATTACATATAACATATGACATTAAAAAAACAAGCAAAAAAACAAAATAGTTATGCCAGTTAATCAGTTCACAAACTTATTAAAAGATTTGACCAGAGGAATTTGGAGAATTTTAATTAATAGCATTATTAAAATCTAGTAATTTAATCCAGCCGTCTACACCAAAAAGAAATGCTTGCCAAACAAATACAAATATTTATCTTCAGTGTTGTGATTCTTATTTTTGAAGTAAGAGCCAAGATATTACATAATGTTTAGCCCATAAGTAGGCACTCAATAAATGTTGCCTGAATGGATGTCAGTAACAAATTGTGGCCTTTTGACTCTCTCCTTTTCTTCCCATAGACTTCAGGCATGCCTTAGCTTTCTGCTGACATTATGTAGAAGAAGTTACAATTAATTAGGTTACAGTTTATCCTACATTGGCTTTATTTTAGTCTTTTTAATGAGATTTGAGAAGCACCCTTGTGTAATTATTCTCACATTTAGGAACCATCTGTTAGAATGGGTCATTTCTGCAGATGGCCAATCTCATTAATTTATGTTGACTCTTTCCAGCTTCAATATCAGAATGAAATTCTCCTACTAGTTACCAATCTTTGGAGGAACACCTCATTTGGAGTCTTTGGCCATCTATGATCTGGAGAAGGAACTAAATGTACCCTGATTTATATGCAAATTTCTTTTACAATGAGAATGATTCACCTCATATGAAGTACAAGTGGAATTGACTCCACATTTATATAGCCTATTCTTATGCCCCATGGAGAGCCAGCATGCCATTTAAAAAGCTGGTAATTTGAGACTTAATTAGTATTGATTCAAATGGTGACTCATGACAACTATATTCCTCAGAAATGACAAATGATGCACACTACTGAATTCTTACCTTTTCATTTGATTCTAAACATTGCCAATAGAGAGTAAGAACTCTGCATGGAAATATGTCCCCATTTATCTGTAAAGAATAATATTTGGTCTGTATCTTTCAGTTGCTTCAACTTTCTATACTGGTCAAACAGTAATGTTATTAAAAGCAGCCCTAAAATTGTGTATTTTGCATAAATGCACTGAGCAGTTGCAATATATACTAAGTAAGTGAGAACATTCAAGGATTTTGGAGAAAAGTGGCATAACCCTGATTTTTTCAGAAAATGACATCATAAAATATATATTTTCCTCATAAAAGAGGAAAGTAACTCTCACAAAAGTTAATATTCTGAAGAGAGATCACTGTTTTGTAGAAATATTCTTACCAAGCTGAGGAAGTTCCCCTCTAAGTTTATTGAGAGTTTTTATTACAAATGGATGTTGGATTTTTGTCAAATGCTTTTCTATATCTATTGTTATGGTTATTATTATTTTCTTTTTTAGCATGCTGATGTTATAGATTATATTAATTGATTTTCAAATGTTGAATCAGTGGTATATGACTGGACTAAATCTTACTTGATGATGGTATATAATTCTTTTCACATATTGTTTGATTTGATAATATTTGTTAAGAATGTTTGCATCTATGTTCATGGGAGATATTGGTGTGTAGTTGTCTATTCTTATAAAGTTTTTGTTTGGTTTTAGTATAGGGTGATACTGGCCTCATAGAATGATTTAAGAAGTAATCCATCTGCTTTTATATTCTGAAAGAAAATGTAGGGAATTGGTACAATTTTTTCTTAAGTATTTGTAGGAATTCACCAGTGAGCCCACCTGGACTGGGAACTTGCTCTTTTGTAAGGTTATTAATTGTCAATTCAATTTCTTTGATAAATACAGGCCTATTCAGATTGTCTACTTATTCTTATGTTAGCTTTGGCAGATTATTTCTTTCCTGAAATCCTTCCATTTCACTGAGGTTATAAAATTTATGGGCATAGAGTTGTTCATAGCATTCCTTTATTATCCTTTTAATGTTCATGAGATCTCTAATGATGTCCCCTCTCATTTCTGATATTAATAATTTATGCCCTCTTTGTGTATATATAGTTTCCCATCATTATTATATTATTTTCTTCATAAATATATTACCATAATTTCTTATAGACAACCGTCCTGCCCAGATTCTTTTATAATAATTTCATTTAAAATTTCACAAATTAATTGTCTTTTTTTTTCTTACTTTCTGTATGTCTGAGAGACTACGTTTCCTCAAATACATAGAGTAGTCCTGAAAAAAAAATATATGGCTCACTATATAGAAATACATTTTTATCGGTTTAGAGACTTTCCTGGTTTTATTATAGTGACCTATGGCAACTAATCAGCAATACTTCCAACATTTCCTTGTGGCTAATAATTTCCCTTCCTAAGCTGGAATGGATAGGAAATGAGAAAGACATTAGCAAAAAGAGAAGGTAGTTTCATTGGCCTGTGTGATTGCATCAATGCACAGGAAAGACAGAGAACCTGATTCAGATTTTGTATTGGCCCTGTGGGAGACATTGCCAACCTGGGAACAAAGGGCAATGATGGAATGACTTTCTGGTTCTTGAAAGTTATCCTTGGAAGGGCTATGTGATATTCTGCTTACATTTACTTGTCTAAAGTAAACATTTCTGATTTTAATAAAGCAGGAAGTAAAATCCCTCACAGAAAGGAACATCCAAATATCATGTCTAGACTTGATGAATGGCATAAGGGATTGGACCCTTCTACAAATTTGGGTAGCAAAATATTTGAGAAGAGTTACAAAAAAAAAAAAAGAGTTACAAAGTCAATTTTAGAGCCTAGAATTAACATATATGAAAAATTATGTGTATATAGTAAGGTAACAAACATCAAAATAATTAAAATACCAGTAATTTGCTTCTATCAGTTTTCTAATTAATTATGAAACCTGCAGTTATCATTTTAAAAACATGTCCTATTGATGCCTGACACTTGAAACTGATTCTTTGGTGCCTTCTTTTTATAATCTTTAAAGTCCTAATTGAATCATGGTTGAATGAAAGAAAGAAAGTAGGAAAGAAAGATATAAAGATGGAGAGATAGATGAAAGAGGAGAAAGGAAAGAAAAAGGAAAAAAGGAAGAAAAGAAAGGAAGAAAGAAGAGAAAGGAAAGGAAAGAAGAGAGAAGGATAAGAAAGAAAGAAAAAAAAACTTTTCATATTTGTTATGGGAATAACTGTCCTGGTTTCCCTAGAACCTCCTTACATGTGGAATTTTCAGTGCTAAAACAGAAAGTCTGGGACCATGATCACTTTACTTGAATACCTGATAGAGAATGTGCATAGAAAAGCAGCATCAAGGAGAAGAAAGTACAAGTTTGCCTGCCACAGTTTTCTGTATGCTAAAAGAAAGACATACTATTCCTGGGTCAGAGACAAAGGACTCTCTTACTCAAAACAAGTGTATGAATAGGGGCATTTTCACGTATCCGTGATCTGAGTCCTAATCCCCACAGGGTGATGTGAAAAGTGTATGGGTGTGCCTGCACAGACAGTGAGTTGTGTTACAAGCAAGGAACTCTGGGCTTAGGGAACCTAAACCTTTTAAATAGGTAATAAACCTGATTTTTGTTCCAGAGGGAAATATTATCTTTATTATATTGGACAGACGAGAAGCATACCTCTTCTTGTCTCTGGAAGAAAACATTATCTCTACCTTACAAAGCTTTTCATTAGACAAACATCCATGAACAGATAATCAGGAATAAAGGTGGTCAGAGTCTCTGCTGGCAAGACATGCGGAACTGCGACTGACCCATGGAGAATTGTCTCCCAAGATTCTTTTTAGATTTTTAAACCTGTTATGGGATGTACTGTAGCATTTTGAAGGAATCTTGAGAGAGAAAATATCAATAGTCTCTCTTTTATAAAACTTTGACATAAAGAATAGCTATGTAGGGAGTTAGGACAGGGATCTAGGAAAATAAAGTTGCTCTTAGTCACACATAAACACACACAGATTACAACCATGACTTCGCAGACTATGAGCCATACAGATTGTGGTCCACAGAGTCAGGAGTGGTTGCAGGACAGTGATGCTGCATTTATACATATAAAAATAGCAAAGAGCTTCCTAAGTTGTCTTCATATTGCTCTTGAAATGATAGCAAATCCTGTGAATGCAAGTGGGCTTCTTATTTTCTTTGTCTCAGAGGTGCTTCTGTGAGGTTGGGTTGTACATTGCAGAGGAAAGAAGGCTTAACCTTCTTGTCATGCGCCTTCTCTACAACCCGGTTTTCTTTGTTCCGTTTGCCTAAGACTACACTTTCAGCTGCCCAAAGGGTCTCACATAGCCTTGTGATAACAATAATATGTCTGAGTACTGATGAGTTCGCGATTTGTCTCTTTTGTGTCCTCGATAATTAACATGATTTTATATCTGTTGTCAGATACAATATATTATAAGGCAGTGGTCCTCAAATGGAGATTTTGCCCCCATGGACATTTAGCAGTATTTGGAGATGCTTTTTGTTGTCACAGCTTGGGAAGGGGGGGGTTCTACCACTAGCATCTAGAGGGTAGAGGTCAGATATGTTGCAAAACACTCTACGATCCACAGTATAATCTCCCACAACAAAGAATTATCTGGCTCAAAATATCAATAGTGCCAAGGTTGAGAAACACTGCTAAAATGTACTATATATTGTTAGCCACTTTGAATTCAGTACTTAGCAAGAATTATAATTCTATCAAGTGTATAAAAATAACTGTTCTCATGTATTTTATGTTGTTACTTCTTCTACTAGTGGTTGTGTATGCCTGTCTGAGAGGAAAGTGTCGTAGGTTTCTTCAGAATGAATTGCTGACCCGTATATCACATAAAGAATGGTCGTCTATGTAGAAGTGATTTAAAATATGCAGGACTACAAATTATTGTATGTTTGGCTGTTAAAACCCTTTTCACTACATCCATTTCTGTAAGACTGAAAAACTAAACTTGAGTCAGGGAGAGGTTCATGAGGTGCTAAATCTAGTGGATTTTTAATTATTTAAGATGTACCTTTTAAAAAATAGTCAGAGCTCTCAATAACCCTGGGACTATTTCTACTATTTATTTGCCACATCAGGTGCTTTATGGTCTGCATTGCATTAGTTGGCACTTTAATCATTAAATGTTTCTCAGTTTATCATATTTTAACATGGGGCATCAAAATCTTTAAAATTTATTCTATTCAGCATCTATTTGGGCAATAAGTATAAGAAGAGCTGTTATTATTGGCAGATGGATTCAACAGAAAGTATAATTCAAGGATAAAAAGTTTTATCAATGGTCCAGGATGTTTGGCTCCTGTTTCAGCTGCCTAAAATCTATAGTTGCTGTCCTAGTGGTAAGTATTTGGAGCAGGTAGGGGTTCAGAGTGTTAATCTACTTAGACAACAATCTAATTGCTGCTCCTTCGCTTGAAGCAATAAAGCTTCATTTGAATCTGACATTCCATCTGTTAATCTCCTTGAAATTTCAGATAAACAAACTGAAAGAAATCAATCACCATCCCACAGCATGCTCTATGAGTTTCAGGGATTCCTGGGAGGCCACAAAATTGAGTGTAATCACCAATCTAAAATTGGAGTTCAATTACAAGGTAGGAAGAGAATAGAAAGGACATGAATTATCACTACTGAAACATATATGGAACCATTTGTGAGTGAATTTCCAACTCTGCAACCAGTTATCTTTAATGTCTGAAATTATGATAAATTTTTGGAAGTTGTAGTAGGTGTTTCTTCCCTTTTCTTACTGGGATCGTGTGGAAAACTTACTTTAGAAAATTGGTCAAATAACATGTTGCATGTGACTTGCTATGGACATATCTAAATCCCAGTTCATAAATAAATAAATAAACAAACAAACAAACAAATAAATAAATAAATAAATCCCACTTCACCAGACCAAGATGGAGTTAGTTAAATGAGGGAACATCTGAGTTCTAAGTAGCTTCTTTACAGACTATCAGCATGTTGTTGAAGGACAATGTTGTGGACTACGGACAGTCAATGATATTTACTTATAAGCTACACTATTGCAAAATGGGTATACTATCCAGACACTCTATACTATTTTTTGTATGCTGCTCTGATACCAGAAACATTTTCTTTCATCGTTTCTTGTTTTTTAAGCTTTGTTTAGCCACTTAAAGAAAGTCTGCTTATGGCACAATTTGCATCAAAGCCATTCAAAGTTGTATATTTGTTTTCAATAAAAAATTACAGTTCCCACACCCCCAGAAAACTTACCCAGACCCCATTAACAGGGTTACATCCATCCCTTAGGAGTTGTGAATGTTGACCACTAAAAACTCACAAGTGTTCTCCTATCACTTTCAGGTGAAGGTGGGCCTCCTTGCCAGGGAGCCTTCCCTTTGAGCTCCCTGGCACTCCCACCCCCATCCCATCCTGTGTCCCCTGTGGTCATGCCTGCCTGTCATGAGGTACAAACATCTGGCCACCTTGCATCTAGATGGAACTCTATGGTGTAATTTTTGGATCAGAGGTTCCTGTGGGATCAAGGTTAAGCTATAGTTTAGCAGATAACACATTACTTAATACCCCCTCCAACACACATCCACATATACTTTGTCCTACTTTCCTCACTCAGTTCTCCTGAGAACTTTCCTCCAATTAATTTCCTCAATAAGAATACCCATCTCAGTCTCTGCTTCAAGACCTAAAAATACCTACTAAGACCTAAAAATACCTACTACTAAGCAGGGATATTATTATTTATGTATTTCAGTCTTTATATAATTAACTGTTCTCAAGAAAATTACAATATCAGTAGGTAATATTGATTAGTAATTATCTCTATTCTATGCACTAAGCCAATTATATAAATATATCTTCTGAATTTATATCATCTAAAACACTAAAACATCAGTTGCTAATTTTCTACTATTTTACATTCAAATAAACTGAGGCAAACAAAAATTAAGTACTTAGTAGAATAAATGAATAAGTAAAATATATGTTGCATGGTTTGCAGAATGTTTTATGTTCTATACACAAAAGAAATCTGAGATTTAAGTCAGTACAATATTTATTAATATGCCAGGTATGATGGATAGATGATAAATGTTATAGAGAAAAAGAAAACTTATTAAAGGAGATTGGGATATGAGTGTGTGTGTACTCTTGAGTGTGTTTGCTGGTAAGTGGTGGGAGATTGCTTGCTGTTTTTTGCAGTTCTCTTTATTAAGGTGACACAGAGTTGAGGCATGAAACAAGTTAAAGAGTGAGTGACCTATGCAGATGTGTTGAAGTAAAGCATTCTAGGCAATGGAACAGCGAATCCAAAGACCATGACAGGTTGATGTGTTTGATGGTGCTAAAGGTTGCCACTTAGGCATGAGCAAGGGTGAAGAGAATGAGAACAGAGAAGACATTTTCTTTTATTCTAGGTGAGATGTAATATAAGCGACATCTTATGAGGGCATAAGCAGGGACATAACCTGTCTTCTGCTTTATAAGAGACCCTCTGGTTGCTGTGCGTGGTTCAGGGGCAAAAGTAGAAGCAAGCAAAGCAGTCAGAAGATGTATGTCATTATTCAGGAAAGATAGATGGTAGCTTGGATCAATGTTAGGATTCTGACACCAATTCTGATGTGTGTTTTTTTCTCCCACCCCAAACAGTTCTCAGACATCAGTTGAGTGTTACAATTCAACTCAGTTTTGATACTATCTACCTGGTGATAGCATAGGATCTCATAGATTCATGGCTCAGTCTTACAAGATGCTCTCACCCTCTACTCCTACTTCAGAAGTCAATTGCAAGTCCACGTTATTACTTGTGCTTCTGACCATCTGGTGATAGATTAGAGATTCCAACAACTTCCTCCTCGGATTGGATTAATTTGTTAGAGTGGCTCACAAGTTAGAAAAACATTTTACTCACTAGATTTCTGGAGGATTATGAAAGGATATAACTTAGGAGTAGCCAGATTAAAGAGATGCATAAGATAAGGTAGGAGAACTTCCATGCCCTCTCTATGTGTTGACCAATTCGGAAGCTCTCCAGACCTCATATTTTTGGGTTATTATGGAGGCTTCATCACCTAGGCATGTCAAATTAAACTGTTGGCCACTGATAATTGAACTAAATCTCCGGCCATCCACATCCTCTCTCCCATCTGAGGAAAGGGGTAGAACTGAAAGCTCCAACCCTCTAATCACCAATTTGTTTCCCGTTGTCAGCCAACTCCATCTTTAGGTTACCCAGGAACTTCCTGAGTCACCTCACTAATCTAAAAAAGGTGCCTTTCTTTCTCTTATCACTTAGGAAATTCCAAGGGTTTTATGAACTCTGTTCCAGGAACAGGGAGGAAGACCAAATATATATTTCTTGTTATAAATCACAATATTACAAGTGTGATGTGGAAATTATAAGAAGAGATCAGATTCTAAATATATTTTGAATCAAATGTTTATTTATGTAAAGAATTAAACAAAGTTATTTTTCCTGATAAGCTGCCCTGATAATTTCTCTTACAGAGGCACCTGCCAATATCGAGAATAAGCCTTAATAACATTCCTTGGCCTGTAGGTTGAAATATAGAACTCAGAATGGCTGACTGCCAGGATTACAGGCAAGATAGAAGGAACTCTGCATAATACAATGAGAAGAATTAGGACCTGGGGCATGGGGCAGGTAGGGGTTTAAGAAAGAGACAGAGCATTGGAAAGGGAGCCAGATGACATAATGCTGATTGCTACACCAGGGATTCCTCCCCACTGTTTCCAAAATCTTCAGTGTTCCTACAAAAGTCTTGAGGTAATTGAATTTCTTGTGGAGAGGCAGCTGTTTCAAAACTAGGTTGACACAGGGATATAACTAGGCAGCATCAGGGACAAAACAGTGGGGAGGCCTCCTGCAGTTCTGGGGTTATTAGAAACTTAAGGAACACTCAGTGAACTGAGTTCATTAGTCACTTTGACAGACCACTCACCACCAAATCCCATACAAATCCCATACGGTTACATGCGCTTGTGGCTCCATTGTTAATAACATAGAAAATTTACATGTTTTTCTAGTGGGCACTTATAACTGGATGTTGTATCGTCCCACGCTTTCTGACATCAATTTCTTGCTGTGTTCACCACTCCATCTCTCCCACTTCCCCTTCTCCCTCTCTCAGCAAGGGAAGGAACTCTGCAGACTAATAGAGAAAATTTCCTAACATCTTTTCTTTAAAATCAGTCTATATATTTGTAGAGTAAACCTGTGGCATGGAAATAAACACGACTGCCACGTGAAGCATGTTTCACCTTTTTTCGGGGGTGCAAAACACATTCATATTAAAAATTCTAGATATTATTTCTAGATGTCTACACAACAAATTTAGAAGTATGAAGTTACTTCAGATTGTTTGCTTGATACTCTTAAGATAGAAAAAATTCACAATGGAAAAAATGTTAAATTTAATGGGCAGACACCCATGATTTTTATAACCTATATCTTTGCACTGCTCTATAAGGAATAGGTGATAGGCGGGAAACAGAAGTCAAGAGCATAGACATGTCTAAATATATAAATGCTTAACTTGACACTTGAGGAAAATAAAATTACAAATCTAGTTAATTTTTACCTGTGATTTGCTATCATGACCTATACATGAATTTAATGAACAGTAATACAGAGCATAGTGTATCTCATATAATTTTGTATATTTAGATAGCTTATCTAGAGATTGTGAAGGAAAGAAAAATATTCTTAAATTCTTTAATAAAGGTTTCAAAAGTGCTTGATATTGGTCTATTTTTAAAAGTAACATCATACTATAAGAAAAAATTTTATTTTTATGACATTTTAAAAACAGCAAGAGTAGACTATGCATATATTCCAGTAATGTTTATGTTGATTATCTCAGTGAAATCCAATATCACAATCACATCATCAAACAATGAGATTCAAGAAAGCATTATTGTTCAAACAGGTAGCTCAGCGGGATCAAAATAAATGTAAAAGACTATAACCATTGTTATTCAATAATAGTGAGAATGTAACAAATAACCTTTGCAGAGGGACAGAATGACATTCTTTATAAATGCTTTTAATTTGTAACAACAAAAAAATTCCTATTACCTCTAAAATGATATATCACACTTTGAAAGTCGTAGCATTAACTTGAACCAACTTAAAAAAGAACATTATAATTTATTAGCTTGCACATTGGAGGAGCTTAGTAGGAGCCTGAGACTATTGCAGCAGTTCTAAGCACTGTAACTTTTTTCTTTTTATAAGAATATGCCAATTTAATGCTTTATCACAAAAGTAAATAGATATTCTATTTATATACATATTTATAGTGACTTTTAGCGGGTTAAGCAAAATCTAATTTTATTATGATGTTTTTGCAAGAAAAAAAATTCAAAGTAAAAGTGTATACCTCCTTTTAATGACTTTTGTATATACGATATGAGAGAACTCTGGCCACCCAATATCTGAATTTACTAAGTTTTATAAATTTTATATTCAGCTTCTCCATTATTTTTTCTTATAGTTTTTAGAGAGCTTAAGAGGTAATATAATAACACCTACTTTAAAAAATATGGAGATATTATCAATATATTGTGTAATGGACAGACTAGCTTTCTTATACTTGTTACTGATTTCTTTATATGCTCAATGACCTTAAATGTGTCATTTCATCTTTTTTATATGTGGAAAGCATAATTAGGATGGCATTATAAGAGATTTTTAAATCTATTGAACAAACAAAGCAATGGAAGAAGGTGAATGATGTAGAAAATTTTCATAGTAGAGTTGATTTCCTTGATAATTTTACTTAAATTTTATAATCCTTAAGGGTTGTCAGTCATAAATTTTTAATACAGGATAGTCTCTTAAATTACTATATTCTCTTAAATTTTTATATGAATAATATTGCTAATCTAGGAAACACTAAGAATTTAAGAATGGAAATAGGAAATTTCTAAAGAAAATTAAAAGAAAGAGAAAGGAATAGGCAAAAGAAAACGGGGAAGGAAAGGTTATTTCAGATGAGACGATGATTAAAAGGACAACAGTTTCTTATTTAATGATTGGGCATAAACACCATGTCCACTCATAAAATCATCTTCCGATTCATTCTAGAATCACAAGATTCTTGTGTCTATTAATGTATGGATAGAGCTTTTTCAGTAACTAAATTTCTTTATAAAATAGTTGAATACAGAATTGTATTATCCTGAACTGTAGAATATGGTTACTCATTATACTGCAATCTACATCCTACAAACTTTAACTATTCCAAAATACAGAGGAAAGACAGCCAGATGGCAAGAAGAGTTGAAACTGTCCAAATTACTGAATAAAATTATATATTGGGAGATAAGAAAAAGTCATGTATTTTTAGATTTGCTTTATAAGGGAGTAGATTTTAAGGTTAAGGAATGGAGTAAAATTAATTTTTCAGGCAGAAAAATAATAACTTTAGTGATAGAAAAGAGAGAAGATGCTCAAACTATTAACTTAGTGATTTGTTCAATGCGGCTCAGTATTTTGAACTGAACTGAAAAGGTCAAAAATATGACAGAAGAAAGATAAATTTAGGAGTTATGTGAAAATAGGCAAGCTCCAAAAAATTTGGGATCTAAAAATAAATGGTTGCAAAGAACATGATACACGAAAATATTCTGAGGAAAATTGATGAATAAAAAGGGTTGAAAATGGGGTAGAATATTCAGGGGTAAAGATATAAAATTAAGAGGTGAACCTTCCCGGGGTATCTGGGTGGCTCAGTGGGTTAAGCCTCTGCCTTCGGCACAGGTCATGATCTCAGGGTCCTGGGATCGAGTCCCACATTGTGCTCTCAGCTCCGTGAGGGACCTGCTTCCCCCTCTCTTTCTGCCTGCTTCTCTACCTACTTGTGATCTCTCTCCATCATATAAATAAATAAAATCTTTTTTTTTTTTTAAAGAGGTGAACCTTCCTGAATTTTGAGGGACAGGGTGGCAAACTAGGACATGGATGCTCTTTTCTACTGAAGAGCAAATGCTTCAATATGGCTTTAGTTGATGAACAATAATAGATAAATTAATAGTTACCCTTTGGAACTATAATGGTCAATTTTCTGTTTGTTAATTCAGTCTCAGAATGCATTAATTTCAATATAAAAAATTCTAAGAAAAAAAAATATCTTGTGATTGGAAATCAGAAAAAAACCTGAGGTATATTAGATGTTGCAGACATAGTATTTTTTATCCAGTCATGTAGCAGTTCATAAAGCATATCTCTAAATATGAAAAATAAACATATTTTTAAAAAAGATGATACTAGTGTATGCATATGAAACAACCCAGGCTTCACAGTATTTGATACTGGCGGTTAGCAACATTTTCATTGCTGTTTCCAGTGGCCGTGTTCCTTGGTTGTTCAACCACAGGTTTCACAATATGTTTGTCCTCCTCTCCTTAAATGTGGAATGGTCTTGAAACTCTTGCCAATGTGACATAATTTCTTTTGGATCTTCTAATGCAACATGCTGGTGGGATGATAGAGAAGAATCAATGCAGCATAGAAAGGGCTTTCTCAATGGTGATTTTATGGAAAGAAGGGAATCGTTCATTTGTTCTTTTTATAGCAAGTTACCAAGGAATGTCAAAAGGAAACAATGACATAACTCTTAGCTCTCTGTCTCATCTTCATGGTCAGCACTAGTTCTCTCCATGATCATCTTCATGTATTCTATATCCACTGAGTAGAACTTAAGTTTGTAATACTGAATGCATTAAAAAATTAAAATATTTTACAAAATTAAAAATTCAAAAGAATAACATCTGTTTTATAATTTTCTGCTATTTACCCAAACTCAAGTATAATTCAGTAATGAACTGTTAAAGTTAGAAAGGGACTTGGAGACCATTTGGATCAAATAACACATTTTTTAAATGAAATAATGTTTTAGAAATTATTGAGAGTGCCTTTTTCTACTTTGTCCATTTCCTTTTTGTGTGTTTGTGTGTTTAGAATGTTTTACTTTGTGTTAAATATAAAATGAAAATCTCGGAATACATGCAATTTAGGAATTAGATTTAATGATATCAAATTATTTGAGAGGAATGCATGTGTACAGATTTGTATTGCCTACTATTTTTTGACTTTGGGAAACAGATTTAAACATCTTTACCAGGAAAGATGTTATACTAAGTCATATTACTTCTACTTCACCTTATCTCTTTTCTTTTCTTTTTTTATTGTGGTCTGTCCATTTACTTTTTACAAATAAAATACCTATTTTTTATTATTTCACTACTAAAATCATTGACTGTTTCTTGAACTTACACATGTATTTGTCTGATGTTTATTTATACTTTATCTATCAATTTGTCTATGCCCCTAGCCTACCAGCAAATATTTAATGAATAACTACTGTGTGCCAGGCTCTGTGCTTTATGATGAGTACATTTAATTTTAGTGATAAGATTAAGTCTATTAAATTTTTAATATACTTTACTTTTAAAGCAGTTTTGATTCATAGCAAAATCGAATGGAAAGTAGAGAAATTCACATATGAATAACACTTGTATCCACACATGCTTAGCATCTCCCATTATCAACATACCCTTCCAGACTTGCACACGAACCTACACTAACACATCATCCACAGTTTACACTGTTCACTCTTGATTTTGTACATTCTGTGGGTTTGAACAAATTTATAATGATATACATCCACCAGAAGATATTTTAAGATAACTTCTTGAGATGTTATTTATTCTCTATCCCTTGAGACCTTTCACAGCACCAATACTACATCAGTGCTTCTGAGAGTAACCACAGGATTCTGTACGCACTGCTTTTAAGAAGAGACTGGTATTGGTAAGGATAAAGTGTCAAATAGCCTTTTGAAAATCATATCAGAATCAAGAGGCTTGAAAGCCAAATTACTTTGGATTTGCAAAAGCCAGACTCTGTGAGAAAAGTCCCAAAGCATTGTGTGGATGACAGACAGCCCTAAACCTGAATGTCAAGTTTAACCCAAGAACTATCTAGTGAGAAAAAGATGCAGGAATTTGCAAGAGAAGTTACCTGACCGCATTATTTGGAAAAGCTCACAAGTGGAAAACTTTGAGTAACTGGAATGACCATCAACTTCATAGGCTTCATTTTCAACACCAAGCAACATGTCAGGACCCTTTGACATGTAATCACCATCAGGTAGAATGTTGAGAAATATGAAAGAAGGAAAATCCTTCTGAATGATTGCTCAACAAAATGGAAATTTAAGCAAAAAGTGATCAAATATATCACAAATTATCAAGATTATGCTCTGTGCCATTGTTAAAAAGGAATATGAGCAGTTAGATTACTATAAAGCTATAAATAAACTTATATTTGTGCACAAGAGTTAGCAGGAGGAAATGAAATTGAATGGAAATACATCTAGAAAACAGGAGCCAGAGAATTTGGATCCAATTACTTTTTCTTTTCTTCCACATAGTCTCTTAGTGATGGTTCTCACTTTACTTCTGCTTAATTTTTGACTCTTTTCAATATCACTTTAACCCAGATTACTTTTACCTTCTGATCTCTCACTCATGGGACTTGACATTAAGTAGCAGGATTCTAACTCTGATTTTCTTGGAAAGGTAATCTGATTGGCTTATCTTGATTTTGGTCTCTACCCTATCAGTTCTGGTTGGGTGATAGATTTGTAGTGGGAAGAAACAAGTGGTCGTATTTATTTTATAAATATGGAGACTAGGACCAATTTTATGAAGTGATGGACAAGTCTCAAAAGGATGTCAGTTGAACGAGAAAGCTAAGAGAAGTTTATTGTAACTTTATAATAACATTTCATTCATAAAACTGAATTAAAAAACAGAACACACATACTCCCACAAATATTGTAAGCATTTTAGATCATATATATGATTTAATATATATATTATATATTATGTGTTCAGAATTATTAATAAATAAAATAAATAAAAATAAAAATAAATGAACAAAATAAATTATATAAAAATACATATATTTATATATTATATAATATAATTATATATAATATAAAATGTAAATAATACACTATATATATATAAAATAGAAATATGTCTCTCTTTCTCAAAACCTTTTTGAGACCCAATCCCCAAAACAAACCTTATGAACTCAGTTTCTCTTGACAAGTAAGAAGTTTTTTTCTCAGTTTATTTACAAGTTACATTAATAGCGGGATTTAGCTTTTTACACAACAGACTTAATTATTTTAATATTCGATTATCCTAAACCATCAGACCTAAATCATTCAGACAAACAAAGAAATGGTCCATCTAATTATTTTGATCACATCTAATTATTTTGATCATAGAAATATTAGTCTGAGTTTAAAATGCAAGTCTGAGAGTCCATGAGCTAACATAAATGTTATGATTGTTTTATAGTAGGTAAAATACAACGTGTGACATATGCTAAAGAGCTAAGTATAGAAATACATACATTCTAACATTTACCTTGAAGCTACTTTAAGGAGTCTGTTTAGATAACAAATATATAGTAACTACATTTCAACTCTAATGTTGCTAAATGTTTTAACAATAAGAAGCTAAGAAAGTTTTCAAAATTGCATGCTTTATTAACACATGAGTAAACTTATTAAGAAATGATAATAAGGATGAAGTGAATATTTTCTGTCCTTCTCCAACCTAATGATTATTTTACGTATGTTTTTTAAAATCTACAACTACAAATATTTCAGATATACAGTCTTCTAATTTTTGTGAAGATCTCATCTACTAGTTTGCATCCTGTATAATATAAAAAAGTGTCATATTTATATAAGGGATGATTCTGAAGTAACATTGAGAGAGGAGGTGGTTGGAACTAGGGAATCTCATTTGTGAATTTTTGTCCAGTATCTGCAAGATTATCTTGCAAAATCTTCCAGAAAGAGGCAATTACCTATATATCTCCACAATAAAGACAGAGCATTCAGTAGAATGAATGATAGTAACCAGGGAGGTAAATGGGTTGTCAAACTCTGTCACCTTATCACTGAGGATTTCCTACATAAAAATGACAGGGAGGATATGTGATAACCCTAGACTTAAATGATAGTAGAGCAAAATATAGAAAAGGATAATCACCTCTCTACAGTGAATCTCATTCATTCCTCAGTGTGGGAAGGTGAGTTGTCTTACAAGTGTCCGAGGTATTGTTACAGACTCAGAATAGCAGGATGGCACATTTGTATTTGTATTGTCAGAGGATGATAATTATAGTTCCAGGAGAATATTAATGCTTCTCTTCAAAAGGCAGCTTCAGAGTGGGAAGCTAGACTGTGGCAGTTCCCCATGTGCTATGAATCAAGGGATGCCAGTTCTCCCAGTTCCACAGGACAAGGGGTTTTGCCTTAACTTTCTATCAGCTGATTAACTCCTCTGGATGAATGCATTGCAAATCCAGGAAAATAAACAGGCAAACATCCTGCTACAGGATTGATTAAAATGCTACCCACTAAAGGATAGCAAATAATCTCTTGTTACATTTTTCTAGTTAGCTGTGGATTAGTGTATTACAATGCCTGTTCAAAAGGAAATGAACACAAAGTAAGCACATATGAATAGAGGGAAGGATCAGACCCTGTCCCACATAGGGGGTCATATTGGTGACAAGAGGAGTGAGGTGTGGAAGGCATATATTCATGGATAAATGAATATATGTGTCAATCTCACCCTAATTATTTGGGTATATAGAACCCTATTTTTGTTTTTAGAAAATTATAAGTCTTAGTAGCTTTAAAATTCCAAATGTGAGGATATTCCTACAGAAGATTTTAGCTCTGTCAGAGTTTTTTCGAGGGTCAATAGTAAAATTGGAAGGTCATGCCTTAAATGCAGTGCCTCTATATACAGATACAAAGTGTTCATCTTTTTCTAAGCCCAGGAATTTACTCACTTTCAGCAATCCCTCCCAATATACTGACACATAACATGAATTCTGAAAATAAGGTTAAAGCTAAATAATTGGTAAACATCAAAAGTTCTAAGAATAAATTATTATAGCAAAATGCTATTGATTTTATGTTATTTTAAAAATCATGTCAAGCAGGTAGTTCCTTCTAGTTTAATTTTAAAATAAGGATCTATTAAGATAAAATGCATCAGGAAAGAAATAAATTTATCTAAACTCTATAGCTCAGCTCTTCACAACTTCCCACTGTGAAATATAAAGTGTCAGAAAAATACAATAACTTTACCCTAAAGTAAGCTCTTATCTTATAAGTCCATTGTAGCTGATAAAGATCCACCCTCTAGCCTTGATGAAGAGCAAGAGCTATTAGAAGGATACTAAGGGGGACAATGGAATCTTATTCACAATTTACTTCTGAAACAGTCTTTACCAATAGAAAAATGGAAAACTACTTTTTAAGGTGGCTAAGAGCATTTTGACCCCCAATGCCCTCCATTTTTACTTTTAAATATTCATTTTACCACTATAATTATCATAAATGTCACATGCCTTTTAGCAGCAGAAAAAAACAAGAGCACAAAGCATCCAGTGTTTCAAAGTTAGGAAAAGGAATTGGTTGGGTCAGGAAAAGTCACAAAAGTGATACATTATGCGGTTGACACATTTCAGCCATGATTTTTCAATAAGGAATTGATTAAAGACAATTTAAATATTAGTTTTTCCACCATACTTTCTCAAAAGAATAATGAAGTATCAAGAATTTTTTCTTCTGTCCTTAAGTCAGAATAAATAGATTTTTGGTCAGATACCAGAAATTTGGCTAAAGCCTATGTTCATCTATTTAATTCTACCTAAATATCATTATATATATTATATATGTAATATACATATTATATATATAATTGTGAAAACATACATAACATAAAATGTACCTTTTAAACTATTATATATAAATTATATATATAATATATATTACATAAATTATACATAACATAAAATACCTTTTAAACTATTTTTAAGTATACAGTTTTGTGGCATAAATACATTCGCAACCATCACCACCATTCATCTCTGCTTTCCGTCTTCCCAAACTGAAACTTTATCTATGAAATAATTACTCCCATTCTCATCCTCCTCCCTAGCCCCTGGCCACCTTCACTCTGTCTTGTCTCTCTATAATCACATGTAAATGTAATCACATAACATAATTTCCTCAAGGTTCATCTATATTATTGCATATATCAGAATTGTTTCTTTCTAAGCCTGAATAATATTCCACTGTATGTATATATACTATATTTTCAATACACATTTGTCCCGAGATAGACATCTGCATTACTTTCACCTTTGAGCTATTGTGAGTAATGCAGCAATAAACAATGACGCACAGTTGTCTCTTTGATTCTCTGCTTTCAGCTTTTGGGTATATATCCAGAAATGGAATTGTTGGATCATGTGGTAATTCTATGTTTATTTTTTTTGGAACCACCATACCATTTTCTACAGCAGCTGCACCATTGTCTATTCCTACCTGTAATATATATATAAGATTCCAATTTCTCAACATCTCCAACAATAATTGTTGTTTCCTGGATTTTGCTCATTGTTTTATTTTGTTTTTGAGAACACTAATGAGCATGAAGTGATAAATCATTTGGTTTGATTTACATTTTTCTAATGATAAGCTAGGTTGATCTCTTTCCATGTGCTCATTGGCCATTTATTTATGTATCTTTTTGGAGAAATGACTATGCAAGTCCTTTGTCCTCTTTTTAATCAGGTTATTTTTTTGTTGTTGTGTTTATTTATTTGTTTTCTTTTTTTTTTCTTTTGTTTTTATTTTTGTTTTGTTTTTTCTTTGTACCACACCCAGAACTCCATGCAATACGTGCCCTCCTTAATACCCACCACCAGGCTCACCCATTGCCCCACCCCCCTCCTTTCCAAAACCCTCAGTTTATTTCTCAGATCCCACAGTCTCTCATGGTTTGTCTCCCCCTCTTTTTCCCCAATTCACTTTTCCTTTCCTTCTCCTAATTTCCTCCATGTTATTCCTGATGCTCCACATGTAAGTGAAACCATATGATAATTGACTTTCTCTGCTGGACTTATTTCAATCAGCATAATCTCTTCCATTTCCGTCCATGTTGACATAAAAGTTGGGTATTCATCCTTTCTGATGAAGTCATAATATTCCATTGTATACATTGACCATATCTTCTTTATCCATTCATCTGTCAAAGGGCATTTATTTATTTATTTATTTTAGTTGTTATTATGGAAGTTACAATATGCATTCTTGCCTTATTGGAGTCTACATTAAATTTATAATTTTACCTCTTCCTAGTAATGTAATGCCTTAATGAGATCCATTACTATTATTGATTTATGATTTTAAAACAAATAATTACAGATAACTACTGTTAAAATTAAAATGGTAGTAGTGTATGCTGGATTTGTTGAAGTAGAAGAAGACATGAAGAAGAAAAGGTATGGAGAGGGAAGTAGGAGGGGGAGGAAAAGGAGAAGAAGAAGACAAGAGCCACATAAAAATATCCATACAGCCCATGAAATATCAAGAAAGGATAACATGATAAAATAAAACCAAACATTTAAGTAATCTTAGTAAATGCAAATAATTCAAAATTTCTGCAGTTTCACGATTGGCAGGAAGAAACCATTTATATCCAACCACTGTGCATTCACATAGTTTCCAATTAAAAATAATATAATATAATAATATATTATCATTTGAGAAACAGGTTGCCCACAAATGATAAGAGTAGATGTAACATCATCTGGGTAGTTTTACTTTGGTTTATAGTCCCTAAGTGTGACCTAAGACCTGTAATTTTCACACTCCTGGAAATCTCAATTCTTATCAAACCTCTTGGTACTTAAATTATGATCCTGGAAGAACTTATAGTAAACATCTAAGTGCTGCTTCCCTTTAAGGGATTACTTATAAATATTGTCCTGTACTATTTTCTGAAAGAAATTCAGACATAATAAGTTCACATTATCTTCCCACAGAAAGAAGCAGAATCCATGGCTAATTGTTTTTCAAAAATATCTATGCCTGTAGTTTTCCAGAATTCCTGGAAGCCCATTTTTCCACATCCTACTATTTATTGACCAAGAAAATCAAAACATAACAGAAAAATATAAAGCTATCAAAAGATACATCTAAATCAAAGGGGCACAGAAAGTCTTTATTTATTTATTTGTTTGTTTGTTTTTAAAAAGATTTTATTTATTTTTGACCGAGAGAGAGAGAGATCACAAGTAGGCAGAGAGACAGGCAGAGAGAGGGGGAAACAGGCTCCCCACTGAGCAGAGAGCCTGATGCGGGGCTCGATCCCAGAACCCTGGGATCATGACCAGAGCCGAAGGCAGAGACTTTAACCCACTGAGCCACCCAGGCACCCCAACACAAAAAGTTTTAAAAGTCAGAAGTAAAGCAAATGCATACAGGCATAAAGTTAAAGATGAAATAGTAATACTAGAGGAATTTAAAACAAAAATTTTTGCAAAATACAAAAATATTTTTTACATAGTGAAGTAGACATAGTTCATAAAGAAAATATGTTATAAAGGCTTAATACTGAATAAAACTATCAGGCTAATAAAAAATAAATTTAAGGAATGAAGGAAAGATAAATAGAATAGAATAGAATTTTAATACACTTTTTGAATCTTGGGCAAAAAATAAGCAAAAATAATGATAAAGCAAACTAAATTTTATAATGTAAAAACTAACAATGAACCAACACTCAGGAATTAATGCAATATTTAGAAACCCTCGTAATGTACACAATAAAGTGAAAATATGTCGATTATTTTACCAACTAGAATTGTGTGGATAAATTTCTGACCAGAATTCAACAAATTGAGAACATAAAAATGCTTAAACAAAATAAATGAATACTTTGAAAAATATAGCAAGATATTTTAACTAAGAAATAGTAATCTAAAGTTAATATGGAGAAATAGCTGGAAAAAATGAAGACATGAAGATACTTGTTCTTAATAGATATATGATATAACTCATTTAAAGATGACTTATGAACTTCTATGAGAGAAGGATGAGGTGGGTGATATAAATGATGTTCATTACAAGTGCACTTGCGATGAACATTGGTTGATGTCTGGATGTATTTTAATCATTATATTGTACACTTGAAACTAGTACAACACTGCATGTTAACTATACTTGAATTAAAATTTAAAAAAAAGGATGGAGGGGTTGGCAAAAAGGGGTGAAGAGAGTGAGAGTTACAGGCTTCAAGTTGTGGAATAAATAAATCATGGTGATGAAAAGTACAGCACAAGGAAAAAATCAATGGTACTTCTTAAAAAAATATTTTATTTATTTATTTGACAGAGAGAGAGACAGCAAGAGAGGGAACACAAGCAGGGAGAGTGGGAGAGGGAGAAGCAGATTCCCCACTGAGCAGGAAGCCCCATGTGGGTCAAACTCAGGACCCTGGGATCATGACCTGAACCCAAGGTAGACACTTAATACTGACCCACCCAGGCGCCCCAAAATCAATGGTATTATAATAGCATTATAAATTGACACATGGTAGCTACATTTGTGGCGAGCATAGCATAATATATAGACTTGTCGAATCACCATGTTGCACACCTGAAATTAAATTTTAAAAAAGGGTAAGTTTCACAAACAAAAATCTCCCAAAAAGGACATCATATATAGCTCATACATGTGATAAGATTAAGAATTAAACTACTCATTGGGGGACCTGGGTGGCACAGTGGGTTAAAGCCTCTGTCTTCGGGTCAGGTCATGATCTCAGGGTCCTGGGATCAAGCCCTGCATGGGGCTCTCTGCTCAGCAGGGAGCCTGCTTCCTCCTCTCTCAGTCTGCCTCTCTGCCTGCTTGTGATTTCTCTCTCTCTGTCAAATAAATAAATAAAATCTTAAAAAAAAAAAAAGAATTAAACTACTCATGGTGAACAACTATTGAATAAATGGTGCCAGGATACTTTTTTTTGACTACCTGGATAAAAATGAACAATAATTCTAAAAACACCATGTGCAAAAATAAATACAAATTATTAATTTTTTCAAATGGAGGGATGGATTTTGGGAAGGAAGAAAGAAAAAAAGGAAAAAAATCACTAAGTGATTATATGATTAATCTTGGTTTTGAGAAGAGATTATTGTCTAAGTGCACAGCTATCTGGGTATTATTTTTGCATTGTATGCACATATTTTCCCCAAATCTATGTATGTCTTTTGTTTGAAGATTTAAAGAAAAATATGGTATGTCTTTATTTGTAAATACATGAACATCCAATTTCATAGTAGAAAGTGGTTTCAGATGATTTTGCAAAGTCATGTATTAGTCAAAAGCCCCAAGATGTAAGCTAATTGTGCACTCCATAACCCATTTCTCCAGGGACTTGAAGATTTTGACTGACTCTGTCCTCACAAAGGGCCAATAGAGACTTCAGGTTTTTAGTTCCACATATAAGTGGCTTGGCAGTCACCATTCCTTCTGAACAAGTAAAAAGCTGAACAGACTGAAAAGTAAACAACTCTTTGTGGATATAAGAAGGGTGAGGATGCAAGACAGTCTGCTGCCCTTCAGACTGGAGGGACAGACAGGTGAATATAGGGAGTCAAGGCTAAACTTGAGCAGAGGCTCATAAGCAGAAGTCACCAGGGGAACCAGTGCCAGGGTAGGAAAACCTGAACTATAATAGACAAATTGATGGAGGCTCAGTGCAGACAAATCTGAGAGTTAGGAACTCTAGGGGGATCAAATTATAGGGCTGGCTTCACATTCTCATGTTTTCTATGTCTAGAAGCTCAACCAGGTTCTCACACTAAATATTGGAGAAAAATCCCTTTCTGTTTCCAGCAAGGGAAGGGAAAAACAAAAACCAAAAAACAACAAAACAAAAACAAACAACAGTGAAGTAAGAAAGAACACTCTTATCTTCTTTATAAGGCCTGCCCTCAGGAGAAATTAGTTAACCAAAGCCTAACTTGACTTGGGGGAACGGGAAGTACCCAACTCCAACCCATTGTAGTCATCCTGTGCATGTAAGTGGGGAGAAAAGAAAAGAAAACGAAACAAAAACAACAACCGAGAAACGTTTGTAAAGTTTATAGTCCAGTGCATTCATAGGCTCACTAAAATACTGAGACTTAATCATAAGACTATAGAACATTTTGACTTGTTCCACATGTCGGTACCACCTTACAAAAGACCTATTCACAGCAGTTCCTTTTACTCAGTACACCATGTCTAGCTATCAAGAAAAAAAAAAAAATAGAGAGCATGCCAAATGATAACACAATCTGAAGAGACAGAGCTAGAATCAGAACCAAGCATCTCAGGAATGTTGGAAATACAGACTGGGTGTTTAAAACAACTATGGTTAATACCTTAAGTGATCTAATTGGTGAAAAAAACGTCTAAAGAATGTATGAACAGATGGAATATGTAAGCAGAGATTTAGAAATTCTAAGAAAAAAAGAAAAAGAAATGGTAGTGATCAAAATGTATGGTTTTGATGGGCTTATTAGTGGACTGGATATGGTTGAGGAAGGAATCTCTGAGCTTGAGGATATATCAAAAGAAATCTCCCAAACTTAGAAGTAATGAAGACAAAAACAAAAACAAAAAAGGAGAGAGAAGGAGACACAGAGACAGAGAGATAGAGAGAGAACATCTAAGAACTGTGGGACAATTATAAAAGGTGTAACACAAGTAATGGGAATAATAGAGGGGAAAGAAAAAGAAAGGGAAAGAAAAAAGAAGAAATATTAGAAGCAATTGTGACTGAGAATTTCACCAAATTAATACCAGATACCAATCCACAGATCAAAGAAGCTCAGAGAACACTAAGCAGGATAATACAAAAAAAGAAAAAACGAAAGAGAGAAAGACACACAAATCCTACATCTAGGCATATAACTTTCAAACTACAGAAATGCACACTAGTTCATGAAAGAAGACAATCTGAAAAGGCTACATAGTATTTGAGTCCAACTCGAAAGGCTACATAGTGTTTGAGTCCAACTGTTTGATGCCCTTCTAATGGCACAAGGGAGAAGAGTGAGGCACAAACAAGTCAGGGGCAAGAGAAAGGGAGCCGGAGATGACAGCTGAAAAGCCAAAGAACAGCTCTTCAGTCCTGTGTTTATTAGATACAAGATAACAACCAGCAAGGGAGTTGAAGGAGGTTATAGACAAGCAAGATGTGCCCGATCAAGCAGTTCGGATTTGTGGTTGAATAAATACATTTAAAGGTATCATCTAATTAACTACAGGTGATTTCTGGAGAAGGGAAGATAACAGAAAAAAGAAGCAGGCGGCATTCCACCGAGAGCAGGACCAGGCGTTCCCAGCTGCTGGGCTTCAAGGACGTTTATGATCCTCTCCCCCAGAGGCCTGTTGCTAGTACATATTTAAGCATGTTTGGTCAGTACATTGTTCTGAGGGATGGTTACAGTATGATATTCTGGGCAATATTTTATAAGATAATAAAAAGATCAGTGGTTGACAGGAATTTGGGGGTAGGCAGAGGAGGGATGGATAGATAGAACACAGATTTTTAGAGCAGTGAAAATACTTTGTATGATATCATAATGATGGATACACACCATTATACATTTGTCTAAACCCATAGAATGTACAACACTAAAAGTGAACTCTTGTGTAAACTATGGACTCTGGATGATTATAATCTGTCAATGTAGGTTTCGTCAATTGTAATAATCATACCACTCTGGTAGGGATGATGGTAACAGAGAGGTATGTGTGTCTTGGAACCAGGGTGCATGGGAAATCTCCTTACCTTTCTCTCAATTTTGCTGAGAACCCAAAACTTTTCTAAAATAAATTCTTGGGGCACCTGGGTGGCTCAGTTTGTTAAGCCTCTGCCTTTGGCTTAGGTCATGATCCTGGGGTCCTGGGAT
This sequence comes from Nasua narica, assembly GCA_028533885.1. Taxonomy (NCBI): domain Eukaryota; kingdom Metazoa; phylum Chordata; class Mammalia; order Carnivora; family Procyonidae; genus Nasua; species Nasua narica. The sequence goes on along the minus strand of CM052799.1, from coordinate 164,535,590 downwards.
TGAGTCCTAGTTTGGGTTTCCTGCTCAGCAGGGACTCTGCTCCCCTCGCTTGTGCTCTCTCTGTCTCTCTCTGACAAATAGGTAAATAAAATCTTAAAATAAAATAATAAATTATTAAAAAAATGAGTAGTAGGTATCACTTTAGGACAAGATGTCAAGAAGGACACTGAGGAGGGGAAATGAGGAATAGTGTAAAAAATTACCTCTATATTATCTAAAGCTGACCTTGGTACTTTAACAAAACATTTTTGGCAATAAACTTAAGAAGCAAAAAAATTCAAAGTTGGAATGAAATAAAGTTAAATTCCTATCTTATCTTTGAATTTTAATATTGAAGATATGATCACTAAATTTGTGGTGACCAAGACAAATTTAATTTGGTATAGTGAATTGAGGTTATTTGTTTTGCAGAGTTTCAGATTGAAGTATCAATATGAGACGAAAACACAAAAGAAAGATACATAAAGGCTTGAAAAGTATTTGCCTAAGTATGTATTTCACATATCTTAATATTAAATATTAAACATTAAAATTAATCTAAAGCACCAATGGCAAATTAGAAATAGATATTTGAAACATACATAAATAAAAATACTTGATCTCTAATAAAATGATCTTATATATATCATTAAAATGGAAAATTCTGTGATGGAAATGAGGATAAAAAAACAACAAATTACTTAAGAAATGTAAAAGTTTTGTAGAGTTATTTAAGATTTATACTCCACCTGAATTAAGAAATGTCAACATAATATATGTCATGGCAGAGAATAGTAAAACTATTTGTTCAGATCTGTAGGTGACTTTATACTAGTATATAAGTTATAGATAGGAATTTGACCATATTTATAGAGAGATTTAGAAATGTCCATAGCCTTTCACTTGAATTGTTTTTTCCTATGGCTACATATTAAGGGCATAATCAGAAACTATTTGAAAAATACTTGTGTCAATGTTATTTGACATAGTCAAAAAAAGGGAAACAATTATAAAAAGCTTAAGTCTTCAACAAAGCATAAACACAGGACTGAGGAGTTGTTCTTGGGCGATGGTCCTTTCAGCTGTCGTCCCCTGCTCCCTTTCTCTTGCAGCTGACTTGTTGTGCCTTGTGACTTGTTAATTAAATTATACCAAAATATTTATAATAAAACTACAGCACTAACTTATAGCACCAATTTATGATAAGTGTGCTTTCAAAAATATGTGAAAATATAGGAAAATAAATTGGGCTAATGTTAACTGAACACTTTATTTTTTAAAAAGATTTTATTTTCTTATTTATTTGACAGGAGATCACAAGTGGGCAGAGAGGCAGGCAGAGAGAGAGGGGGAAGCAGGATCCCCGCTGAGCAGAGAGCCCGATGCAGGGCTTGATCCCAGGACCCCGAGATCATGACCTGAGCCAAAGGCTCAGAGGCTCAACCCACTGAGCCACTCAGGTGCCCCAAATAAACATTTTAGAATAATAATATGACACACCATAGTGTTGATTTTGTTTTAAGAAATATCCTTAAGAAATGATTAGGTTACAATACATGAAGACCTCAATCTGTAGGTCAATTCATCTTCCTTTCTCTCTCATTCCAACTCTATTCAGTGTCTACAGTCTAATACTTACTTAATAAATTCCAGATCTTGAGAATATCAACAGGTTTAAAAATGTGAACACAGTGGTCAGACTGAGGTTGTTATCATAAGGCCAATAATTGTTCTTTCAATTGACTCATTCCTTAAAGCAGATGCTGACAAGGAGAGAAAAATAAAAACATTACTTCAGGAGCTGTAATTATAGGTGGTCATAGAAAATAATCTTATGGTGAAAACTAGGAAGCAATGTGCAGAGGCAGAGAAACAGAATAAGGGGGAAATAAAACTTTTCCTTTATTCCTTCCTTCTTTTTTTCTTTTTTAAGAACATAAATGTTGAGGCCATGTTTAGCATTTTACTTCTGAACCCTAGTTTAATTCTCTCATAACTCATCCCTCAGGCTCAGAACTGAGATTGAAAACTGAGAATGTGAGAATCCAGCTGGTGAGATTTTAGTATATCTCTTATACTTTACTGCTTCCTATGGTAACTTGCACCTTTGGCATAATCCTAGGGAAATGTCCTTAAATAACCTGTTCATCTTGAGCACTAATTTATAATGAAAATGATGTAACATTTGCTGTATCTGATCAGGAAAATATTCTTTGTTTTATAATGATGATTCAGTAAAGTCTAATCAAGATATATCCTAAATATAGAGATTCCTAAATATCTACATCTTGAAAGAATTTTAGTGTTTGAGTAATATAGTCTAAATTTTACAGATACGAAGACTGAATCACAGAGTAGAACATTCTTTAATCCCATCTCAGTGTTGGTCCTTGGTCTTTTATTTTTTTATAAGTACAGGCAATAGTTCCACACTTTAAAATTTATCATTCACTTTTAAAGTAAGTATAAACAATCCAACTTTCTTAAATTTCCTGGCAGATAATTCTGCCAGGAATTCTTCTAGTTCACTTATGTAATTTACTGTTAATTAGCAATGACATTTGAGGGGTGGTACCCAGTGGGTTAAGCGTCTGCCTTCAGCTCAGGCCATGATCTTGGGGTCCTGGCAATGAGCCCCTTGACAGGCTTTCTGCTCAGAGGGTGTTTGGTTCTCCCTCCCCTCTGCCTGCTTATCCTCTCTTTCTCTCTCTCTCATGCTCTCTCTCAAATAAATAAATAAAATCTTTTTTAAAAAACAATGATATTTGAGGTAAAATTCACAAGCTATTTTTGCCATTTTGCATAAATACTAACAATTTCATTTAAATATCCAAATGAAAGTTAGGTAAGTAATATGCCATGTGCAGTGTGATAATTAGAGAATCTAACTAGAAAGAGATATTTTCCCTAACATAGCTATATTGATATATATAGAGAGAGCACAGAATAGCAACTGAATAGCAAAAGGTAACATAAAAATGCTTATTAAAAAATGAAATTCACAAACCATTCTTATTTTAAAGCTATAGATACTATTTAAAATTGTATCATTAAAGGGGCCCCTTGGTGGCTCAGTACATTAAGCATCTGCCTTCACCTCAGGTCTACATCCCAGGGTTTTGGGATAGAGTCCCACATCTGGCTCCCTGCTCAGCAGGGAGTCTGCTTTTCCCTATCCCTCTGCCCCTGCCCCCTGCTTGTGCTTTCTCTCTCTTTCTCGAATAAATAAATAAAATCTTTTTTAAAAAGAAAAATTATATAATTAAGTAATTGAATGGTAAAATATTAAAGTGTATGTTTTTCTATGACAGTTGCTGAGAATATAGCATCACTATAATCTCTTTATCAAAAAATACATTAACCTCATTTGAATTGTCACCAAATAGTTTCGCATTTATTGATATTTATATAGCAGTTATTTGCATGTATTTTGCCAGAGTTCATAAACTGTGTCTTTATAAATTAAGTGCAAACTAGATATTCAGTTTGCATTGCCTAAACACTCATTTTCAGACCCATTTGAACTTTAAAGAAAAAAAAAGAATAACTTAGTTGTGCATTCTTCTGCAAATAACCCAGTTTGGTGCTTGTACTTTATCTTCTTTGGTAATTCACCCAAAAACCTAATCCAAGTGAACATAGGGTTAGTCAGTCTCCTAGTGCAAGGATAATGGCAGCTACCTTAAGCCTCCTTTACTTTAGCCAGCAGTGATTTTCAAGATATCACTTTCTTTGAGAATCATGGAAATGCTTTGAAAGAAGTCAAAGACAGAACTGTATTCTTATGAAATAATACTTTAAAAATCATTTTTTTTTCTAGAACAACATAAACTATTTTTTGAAGCTCTCAACTTGGTCCTAGCCTGAACTCTGTGCTGTGATGCAGACCCACTGCTTAAAAGGAAGGGGGCATTATAGGCTTGACCTGCCACCTTGGACCTGTGGAAAACCATCGGCACAAGAGAAATATCAAACCAATTGTGTTTGCCTAACAGCATAGGGGAAAGAGTGGGAGTAGAATATTTCTGGACTATACAATTACACAATAAATATGTAGGAATTATAGAAGGTTTTTTTAATATAACTAGGAAAATATAAACTTAAAAAAAAAAAAGGAAAGAAAAGTCCTATATGTATAGAACCCATGCTGACCACCTACAGGTAGGATTTTTTTTTATTCTTCCTTATTTCTCAAATTCCCTTTTCTTTATGGTATTTTTTCCCCCTCTATGAAAGTCCCCAAGCAAAGGTATCATGAGGCTGCTGCCTAGGGAGGAATCAGCTTACAGTGCCTTCTGCTTTGCTGCTTCACTAACCTTTCATCCACTGTAAGCGTCTGGAAAATCTACATTAATACTTACGTGGCTTAAGAGACACAGATGGGAATATGTAAATGGAGTAGGAAAGATCACATGTCAGACATTTGCAGCACATCAGATTGTTCGGTAGCTTCTGATCTCTCTAAATGAGAAATATAGAAAGCAGTGTTTTGCTCCACAGATAATATGGAACAATGTCGATCAGTTGATCATCTCTGCAGTTGTGGGAAAGATATAGCCTGGGGAACACAGAATTAAAAAATTAAGAATTAAAACACAGACTAAGTTGGAGGAATGCTATGTATTTGTTCACGGAAGGAATTGTGCTTAGTGTTCCTAGATCTATTTTTTTTCTCCTTAATACTGAGTTCTTAGAGTGGCAAATAAAAAACTCATTAATAATCCATGATATGAAAAAAATAAGGATAGAATAAAACATCAGTAACCAACTAAGACTTCATAGGTCTTCTAGAGGAAATAGCATGATTCTTCACAAATTGATTAATATAATTCTCAGGAGTAATCTTAGAGTAAAAACAACAAGGATAATACAAAAAAGCTCCCAAATCTGCAAGTATATAACCTTGAGAAGTATAGATACATGTTTTTTCTTAAAGAGAAAACTAAGGAAAGCTAAAAACATGGTTTTATTGAGTTAAACTATGGAGCCACCTCATCATATCCAAACACCTCCTTTGATAAATGAAGAAACAGAGCGACAAAGTTGCTGATGGAAACGGCCATTTTGAATTGGCAGCAAAGCAGCAAAGTTGGGCCAAATGACAATCTGTATGATTCACAAATCCTAGAGACATAGGTGTTTCAAGGTCATCGTGAAGTAATTTAAGAAATATTATTAGTATTCTCTTTTGCTTTAAAAAGATATTCCTTGCGAAGACTGTTTGCCATCAGAGTATATGGTGTTAGAATTCTGCCTGATTAATAAGTGATGAAGCAATAGCCAAAGTAACTGCTTACTGAAGTGGCCATTTATGAGTCTTCCCTCTGACTGCATTTATGGTCTATGCCATGCAGCAGGAGCTACATTACTGGGGGAATGTGGAAACAAGAGCAGAATAGAAGTGGGGAAACACTTTATTCTCATGCTGAAGCTTTAACAAGTAGAAGCAAAATATCAGAGGCCCTGCTGAAGATTTTCAATCTGACTAATGTTTAGAATATGAAACAATGTAAACTAATCCATGACTGGATTAGAACCGAAAGTCCTGAAGTCCGTGCTAGTTTTACCATTTATCCAGTGTTCCCTGAGCCTTGGTATCCAATCTATTTCAGGATTACAATCAAAAGGGGAACTAAAATATGGGGGAAATAACCAGGATTTAAAATTATGCTTAAATTGTGAAACATGTAATCAACTCTTAGCCTCTCCCCTCCTTTAGAAGAAAATTGTATCTACTTCTCCTCTTTTCTCATGCAACACTGAAGGTGATATGTTTATCCCTTAAAATGGCAGCCAGCATTTTGAACTGTATTCATCTTTTTTCTGAATGGTACGTATAGGGAGCACGTGCGATATGTTGGGACTGGTACACTTGGACACAGCATGAGTTGAAATTACAGGAAAGTGAAAAGTAGTTTGAAGATTAGAAGAGTGAATATAACAGATTAAATGGTTTCAGGTTTATAACAGATAGAATCAAAATAAGTACTTAGCTAGGTTTGCCTGGAAAACTGACTGAAAGAGATGGCTATAAATATTAGAGTATTAAGTCCAAAGCTGTGAAGGGTTTGAGATGTTATCCTATTTTCAAGCTAACCAGATAGCCTGACACCTTTTCTCTGTCTCTCTCCCCCTCTTTCTTTATGTCTCTCTCTTAAACCCACACCACACACAACACACACACACACACACACACACACACACACACACTTTCTCTTTCACTCACACTTATACACATACATGTACAGGAACCCCAGATCTCTGCCTCAGAGAACAGACTTTGTGTTTGCTTACAGACTAATCTCATCAGCACTGGATCCCCGTGATCCAGTTTCCCAAGGGGCCAGACAATGAGAGCCAGATGACACCTCTATGTGCAATGGGAATTGTACCACTGGAGAGGAATCATAACATAAGGAGACTCAAAGCATATACAGGGTGGCTGGCACATCTACTCTTCCTATTTTCCAGAGAGAGAGTGAAAGAAAGATTTGCTCTGGAATGTAAACAAATCCTCTCTGAGGATAGAAAATGTCTCTACCCTGAAATGTTAGCAAATGACTCCAGAGCAACATGGATCTCTAACTTCCAAATCATGCTTACAATTTAATCATTCAGTCTTGACCAGGCAGAAACATGAAAATATTTACAGAGAGTAGACTTGTTTCGAAACAATGAGAATTTGCTTGGCAGCCTGATTTGAAATCGGTTGGTTCATGTGCCAGGGGAAAAACAAAGAAACAAAACCAAATAAGCTGTTAGAGGATAGGGATGATTTCTATGTTTTTATTATCTCTCTTGTAACCCAACATTGTTTTAGGAGTAGATAATATTGAAATATAGAATATAACATATTAGACCACACTCTGTCTTTTCACCCAACTCTACTGTAACATATTTTGAAAAAAAATATGGCTCATGGAATTCAACCACAAAGTGATTTCGCTTTGTCTTCCAATTTCCCTTTACCTTTGGATAAAAACTCAGGAATTCTATGGTGTTTTATTTTTTTTCCTTCCCCTATCATTAGGCAAAAATCTTAAGGTTAGTAAGAATTAACATAAGTGTGAAGTTACAAATGACAGTTTGAGTCCCCTACTTAAAATATCAGTCCTCTGTAATAGTCAGTGTGTCCAACTTTATACACGTATATTCTCCTCTCATGTAAAAAATGCTTAACATAGCCATGTGATGTCCAGAAAAGGGAAATACTTACTTACTGCTTTTTTTGTTATTCACCTTTAATTTTTTGAACTGTTTTATTTCTCCATAGTTGAAGGTGGGGAAAAAAATAAGAGAAGCAGCACATATTTTGGTTTATCAGCAGTTTCACAATTGCCAGGTCCTGCCAGTAGTTAAAGCTGAATTTATCTTGAGTGGCACTTTCCTGTGTATGAGGATGGAGAATTCTTCCTAGATATAACATTACTGGAGATGTCTTAGCTGCATTCATAGGAAATGCCTTCTTAATTCAACAGGTTGCTTTACTCCTCCCGCAGTGCCTGGAAAAGTTGAAACTGACTTTAGTTTCTATGAGTTGTATAACTGTTTTAATTAGTCCTGTTAGGAAGTTCCTAAGGTGAACCTGTGCTGGCGTGTTCTTAAGTGTGGCACATGTTTGTTTATTGAATATTCACAAAACCTTCGATGTAGCCAAGTTTTGGAATACAAGCGGATCCCATCGGGCCACTTCTCTTTGACTCATCTCCCAACATTGAACTAGCAGCACATCTTATCCTTAGATTTCGCAAGCAAAAGTTAGAAACTGGGTACCTCTGCTTCCTCAAACTGAACAGGGAACATACTAAGCCCTGTCATCTCCTTAAGGCTTTTAACATGAGGTGGAGGAAAAACATTTATCTTCTCTCTCACATGGTGGAGGTGGAGTCACAGGAACTTTCTTCAAAGAAATCCTTACAAATCCTCTGTTTTACAACATTCCATCCCATCTTTAGCTTTAATATGAGTAAGGGGTTTAAGACTGATTCTCAGTTACTTCCATTAGTGCATTTTTTAAAAGATTTTATTTGTTTATTTGAGAGATAATGAGCGAGCAAGTAAGAGAGAGCACTAAAGGGGATAGGGTGTGAGAGAGAAGCAGGATCCCCATGGAGCAGGGATTCCAATTCAGGACTCACCAGGATCATGACCTGAGCCTAAGGCAGATGCTCAACCTACTGAGCCACCTAGGCACCCATTAGTACATTTTGAAAGGTAGTTTTCTTTCTTTTCTTCTCTTCTCTTTCTTTCTTTCTTTCTTTCTTTCTTTCTTTCTTTCTTTCTTTCTTTCTTAAGATTTTATGTATTTATTTTACAGAGAGATAGAGAGCATAAGAAGGCAGAGAGGTAGGCAGAAGGAAAGGGAAAAGCAGGGTCTCCATTGAGCAGGGAGCCCAACGCAGGGCTCGATCCCAGGGCCCTGGGATCATGACCTGAGCTGATGGCAGCCACTTAACCTACTGAGCCACCCAGGCAACCCAGTAAAAGGTAGTTTTCTGTAAAATATAGACTGCACTGTCCTTATGCTTTCAGCCTAAACTAAGCCAAGAATGTGTCCTATTTAACTTCCTGATATTGTACTATAGGCTCCTCAAATACAGTAATTAGCTTTGTATTTTTTTTTTTTTTACAACACAATATGCTGGGTTTTCAGATGATAACTAACAGTTGTCTGTGAACATATAAGGCAATCATTTCAAATGTGTTTGAACAATTTTATATTAAAAATGCAATTTGTAGACATGTGTTGAAGATTCCCTCTTATAGAAAAGAAGACAGGTTTTCAAGTGAATATTTGGTTCTTCCATACTTGCTGTGTCAACCTGGGTACAGTACCTATCATCTTTTTCTGAGTTTCAGTGTTCTAATATATGTACTAATATATATAGCTGGAATGAAACTATTTTACAGTGTCTTTGTAAGAATTTCACAATTTTTGTAAAGTTGACAGGGTCTGGCACGTGGAAGCATACAAAATATTACATATTTTGCTACTAATGTTTCCCACCAAATTGAAATTCTGATATAGGTTGCAAAATGTAGTTAGAATTCTGTCTCTATCTTTGCCCTGCTAATCTTTCAGTGCAAAACTAATAAAGGTGAAAATCAAGGTGGAAGGAAAGACAGAACATAAAAGGGAATGGATATTTCTCTTTCTAGATTATCTCTCCAACAAGTAATTCATTATTTCCTATATCCCTGGTGATTATGACTTTGAAAAACTCTGTATAAAAGTGTTCATAATATATACAGCCAAAGGGGGTAAAAATTGAATCAAGAAAAAGAATTTAATACATGGGAAAATGAAAATTTTAAAAACCAGAATTTTATAAAAATAAAGTACAGATTTTAAAAATAAGATTAAAAATATCATGTTAGGATTTAACTTATGTAACATCTATTATCCTTTGTGTGGAACACAGGAATGGCAAAAACAAATATACCTTTAAATTCTAAATAGGAAAATTATTTATATTCAATATTACTTCAAAGAACAATTTTTATGGAAATGAAAGTCTGATTATCTGGATAAGGATTATTAGTCCTGTGAGACTTCATAGATTATTGTTATATCAAAAAAGTATGATTAGTATTTTAGGAAATATAATTTTACTTAATAAGATATGTAAGACAATAATTAGTGTTCAAATAATGATATGTGTATATTGTTATGCTTATAAATGAAAGCTAGAAAACAAATCTATAGTGAGGAAGAAGGAAAAGAGCTCAAATGCTGCATTTCTCTCTGATAAAACTATGAAGTATTTTAGTAAGGGTTAAAACATTCTACTTCAACTGGCTTTTATCGTGTGAAAATAACTGAAAGGCTTTTTTATTGTTGTTAGACTGTCATGAAGGCCAACAGCTTTTTAACACAGGGGCCATAATTTGAGTGGTGAAAAAGAAAGTTTTTGAGCCTATGAGGACTTATGTTTTTCAGAGAGTTGCTAATATTTCCAAAGTATGATGTGATAGACTCTGCGTTCTGCTAATGAATACAGATATTTTGTACATACATTTACACAACATAACAAAACAACTTTTGAAAAGTTTATTTTCTAATACACTTTTAAGTTTTTAAATTTTTATTATTGTTTTAAAAATATATAGGCAATTCTTTTTTTTCATTACTTTCAGTTAGCCAACATATAGCACATCATTAGTTTTTGATGTAGTGTTCAATGATTCATTAGTTGTGTATAGCACCCAGTGCTCATCACATCATTTATATTAGGAGATTCTTTACTGTGAAGTAGTACCATTACTTAGCTATGATTTGCTTATCATGTAACAAGGATATACTAAATTTTTAACAATTGTGACAAAAATATAGATTATTGTCTATATCACTATATAGTAATATAGTATTACTATATTAATAATATAGATTGATGTATGTTATTACATACAAATATATTCCATTTTAATCTTTAAATCATTGCTGAGAGAATTGTTTGCAATGCTAGAAATGTTTCTGCACTGTATAATATGGTAGCCACTAATCACATGTGGCTATTGAAGATTTAAAATGCCTGAGGAAATGAATTTTAATTTTATTTCACTTTAATTATTTTAAAGTGGAATTGAAATCACCATATGTTATTGGTATTGTCCATATGAGACAACACACCTTTAAAAACTGAACCACATATATTGGAAATCTGATTATCAAAGGTATCCATTACAGTCAAAATCACTCATCAAATCCTTCTAGCAATTTCTAAATCATTTGTTGATTTTTCAAAATTGTATGAAGCAACATCACTAGGTAAAGCGTGCTCTTACCTGGTCTCCAGTCTGACAAAAGGAATTGTGAATTGCATAATAAGTACTTATCCTCTGGTGTTCCCAGCTTCTGGCACTTTGTGCAGCCAGAGGGCACCAGGTGCTCTGCCACCTGTCCTAGATGGTACATACTTTATGTCGGTACTTCCCACGGTGACTGGTCTAAGCCTACAAAAAATGCTGCCTGTTTTGTCATCTGCTTCACTGCCCCCAGGAAGTTGAGCTCCTTTGGAGCCGTGGGTGAACACAGCACCTGAACTCATAAACTGGTGCCACTAAGTGACCACTGGTAGCCTTGCTGCCAGGCCCTGTTAACTACCAATGTGGCGAGCACTATGCAAATTAATCAGTATGGAAATATTTGAATATTTTAAGAATTGGAGCAAACTTTGTTGATCATAATCACTGATTATAACAGTTTAGGAAATATATATATTTCTTATTTTTTGGGTCATTTTCTAGCATTTAGCACTTTCAAGATCAGCAACAGAGTCTCAGATTGTAGTTTTGTATATATCACTTAGGAAATTCATACAACATTTTAGGGAACAGCTTATGTTTAAGAGTAGGAATGAAAAACGAGGGGGAAAGACATGTTTACCCAGTAGAAACAACACCTTTTAACTTTCTGTCTGGATGATTTCTGTTTGGTTGATTTATTAATACATTTTGATCTTTTCTGTTGTAGTTTAACATCTGTTCAATTATCATATTCTTAACACACATTTCCTCAGCATGTTTTCTGCTCCATCTTCCCTTTGTTCTCTTGGACAAATTGAGTGATGTTGATTTCATTTGGGATGTGCAGTATTAAAGGTTAAGTGGAGATTATGCAAGTGAAGGAAGCCATCAGGACAGAATCAGAGAAGTTCAAAGGAAAAATAATGGGGAAAAGGTGTTCAAGATAGAAAAAGTGGTAGGAGAGGAAAAGGAAGATATATTATTTAAAATCTAGTGTTTTTGACTGATCTGATTAATTTTTTCGTAGAATTTTGTCATTCCAGTACAAATCTGGTAAATATAATACCACTATTACCTTACTTAGGTGAAAAAAATTATAGTACTGAAATTATGCTATCAGAGAGAGAATATTTCCCATTTTCAACTTTCTGTGCTTTCTCCAGTTGCTTAAATTTGCAACATAATCTCTTAATTGGTTTACCTTGATTCTCTCATTTTCTGAATGAATATTAACCTTTTATTCACTTTGAAAAATGATTTCTCAAAGTCTTGCTCATTTTATAATTTGTACCTTTCACTCTTTCCTTGTCCTTATACTTTTCACTTTTTGCATAGCCTTTAATAAATAATCACATAATAAAGATAAACATGGGCTCCAAGCTGGAATTTGATTTCTGTATATTCTCTTTCTCCCCCTCTCATTGCGAGAAATGAAATTATCAAGCTAATTATTGATATAAAAAGCAGGTGTTCCTGGCTAATATCAACACAGTCTTTAATAAAGTATAATTATTAAATAATGACCTAAGGAAATCACATATGCATGCATAACTTGACCATTTAATTCAGTAGGTAAGATCTATGGGTTACTTTTACCACCAATTAATTATACTTACAAACTTTGTTATATTGAATCAGTGAATTCTATGTTCATATTAAATTTTATAAAGGTCTCAATTCTGCCATTTGTGCAGGTATCTGTGGACTTCAAAATATAGAGAAAAAATTATAAATTTCCTTTACAGAGATGTTTGAGCGAAGTCAGTTTCAGTATCTTTAAATCAAAACACCTAACAATAAAAATTTGATTTCAGTTGCTAGCATTTTCTTAATTGCATAATGAAATGCAATGCAAAGATTTTTACATATAAAACAGCTACAAACCTAGGAGGCAGAAAATAGCAGGAGGAATACTTAATGTTTAACTGTACCCATGAAACCTATTATGACTAGGGAATCTTATTCTTTGTGTTTTATATTAGAAATGTAATACATTTCAATCTTTAGAGTCTAAAGCTTGACTCTGAAACTTTAGAAAGACTCTCTATCCTCTTCTTTCTCCCAACATGTTTCTTTAATAATCAGGACTATTTTACTGATGTGAGAACATAAAATTAAACTGAGAGTAGAAATAACAATTATAGGTATTTTAAAACACAATATGGCTTGCTAGCTTCTTATATCACCTTTACCCATGGTAAAAGTAAACCTCTTGTTATGTGTATTGATCCATCATTTTATTAGGTTACACACACACACACACAGGCACGACTCATCTCTTTTTATTTATGACTGAAAATATTTTCCCCTACATGATTTTTGCATTAAATTTCTGCTATGATCTTATTCTAATGGGCTTTGTAGCACATCACATTGGACAAGAAACTTATAGAGAATTATTTCCATATGAAGTACCAACCCCCAAATACCTCAGGTAATTATTAGAATGGAGTGAAGAGAGGTTATAATGGATCAAGCTATCCTATTTTAACTGTACTGATTATATTCACAGTGGTTACATGGGCCCCTTGTGGATTGTATGAATTAAGATGCCTCCTAAAAGGAGCAGCCTCACCCTTCTCAAAGAGTAGAGTTAGTTTTGGTATTTTACACTATCACTTCATAACTTAATGAATGAAAGTTAATTCTCTACAGGATTATCTATAACTCAGGCAAATCCCATGCATATTACTGAACCAAAAATATCAGTTATCACTATGCTCCTATTGCAGATTTAGTTCGCTTGGTCTTTAAAAACAACTTGAATTTGAAAATGCCATCTCGAACTCATGTGTTTAAGGAAACTTACTGAAGTAATCACTCATCACATTCTCTTCATTATTTATTTATTTATTTACTTATTTAGAGAGAAACCACACATGCTTATGTTGATATAATACAACCTGATGCTTAGGTTATTTTTTTAAAATAAGATTTGTTTTGTTTTCTATAGACTTTTTTCCTCTAAAGAAGTTATTTAATTTAACTATATAGCATGAATTGAGTTACATTGAGTTTCAGTGGTGATTAATTATATAAGTAACAGCTTTCAGTTAAACTACCCTGGCAACACTTAGCAACCTGCAATTGCTAAAATAGAAAACCACTTTCTTAACAAAGAATATTTACAACAATTTTTAATTAAGATATTTCTGAATGAGAGGTATAATGCTTTCATGGAAAGTCTTCTTACATACATTTTAAAAATGGAATTTCTAAGTAAAATTTGGATAATATGAGGCAAAAATCTGAATAGTCAGACCTGAAATAAATGTGTGAAAGGGTTCACCTCAAAGATGAGTCCGTCACTCATATACAGTAATAAAAATAAACTGTAAAGGGTTTTATTTCTCTAATTTCTTCAAGATTTTTGTCATATAAGTCAAAACTATTTCTGAGCTTTTATTGTGAGCAAGATGTGGATTGCTTTTCTCACATTGGTATCTAATAAGACAAGGAACTATCTCTAATACATGCAAAAAGAAAGTTTTGACTCTGAGATTCCATAACTTCTTGTAAAATGGGGAGCATCAATGAATCTTGCTATTTTCTAACCTGGTAGTTTTCATTTTATGTATCTATTGCCACCATATGAACTGAAGAAAGTGTCTATTCAACATGGTATTTTGTGCTTAGGAATTAGAATTAAGCACTGAGATGTAATATGTTTGTAAATGATTTATTGCAATAAATGGACCCCAGTAAGCTTGAAAAATTTAATAAGAAGTGTCAAATTTCTAGGACAAAAGAAAAAATAAGTAAGAGTTTACTGGTTGAATTTACTGACTGACTCATTTCTTAAACCAATATTTATTATACATCTATGCAATATCATACATCTATACAACTTAGGGATTGACCATGCAATGGTGAAGATGATATTATATTATTCCTCCACTCAAAGACTTTATAAATTTGTGAGTGAGACTGATATAAATAAAATTTATATTAAAATGGGTGCCTGGGTGGCTCAGTTGGTTGGGTGACTGCTTTCAGCTCAGGTCATGATCCTGGATTGATCCTGGATTCTCAATCCTCAATCCAGGATTGAGTTCCGCATCTGGCTCCCTGCTCAGTAGGGGGTCTGTTTCTCCCTCTGACCTTCCCCCTCTCATGCTCTTTCTCTTATCTCTCTCTCTCCCTCTTCTCAAATAAATAAAATCTTAACAAATCATATTAAAGCATAATATATTCTGTATTAACATGTGTCTAGGGAGTTGTGGAAACAGAGAAAGTCTATTGGGAGTTAGCAAGGAATATTGTGATGGACAATTATATGGCAGATTATAAAGAACCTGAAAACAACTTATTATGATATTCCTAGAAAACTTTAACCAAAGTGTTAGTAGAATCCTTGCAGTAAATGAATTTGGAGATATTAATAAGGAGCATATTGTAGTCTCCATCATGATCATCATCATTTTTACTCTAGGGGCTATGGATGTGCCAAATATCATACTATTTTGGGGGGGTTGTTTGTTTGTTTGTATTTACTTGAACATAGAGTTTCAAATGTTATTTTGAATCCTTATAACCAATAGTCAGTGTCCTAAAAGATTATTGAACTACATACTAGGTTAATTTTAAGGTGGGCAATGACAACTTCCTGTAGAATGTAGGGTATATTAGAATATATGAGGCTGAAGACAGGAAACTCTTTAAAAGATTCTTGAGAGTGCAGAACTTCATTAATTTTTTTTTTTTTTTTTGCTACTCTGTGTACAGCACTAGAACAATGCCTGGCATATTAGTAGTTACACAATAAATACTTAGAAAGAAAAAAAATATGTATCACAATATTGTGCTTCCTGAGTAGTAAGGCTATTGCTACTAAAAGAAAGGAGAAAAAACTTGTGTAAAAATGTTTAGGTAGTGGAATCATCAGAGCAAATTTAACAACTAAATTTTGTTGGGTATGGAGAGGAAAACAGATAAGTAGAGGATAGTACTCAGGTACTATCTCAAAATACTCAGGTATTTTTTACTTTGGCTTCTGAGTAAGATGGTGAAGTTACTAACTGAAATAGGAACTACAAGGAGAAAATGTTTTGACTTTTAAAGTTTCCTCAGAAGTTAATGACCAAGCATCACTCACCTTATCTCTGAATTTCATAGATTAAGACATATTTTGCTGGGAAAGTTGCCTTCAGAAAAGCTATGTGCACTCATTCTATAACTCACATAGGTTTACTTTCACTTCCCTTTTGAAAGATATTTCTAACTGAATATAATTCTCCTTGACAGAAAAGACAAGGGAAGAATGAAGGCTTATACAACTACTCTTATCACCTGGCAATTTAACTCTCTATGATACAAGCTTTGGGTAAATTGTTTTCTTTTTCCTTTTCATACTTTAAATTTTGTTTAAGTGGCTTGCTACATCATATCTTTCATAATTTTCTGATAATATTGTTAATCCATACCAATACATCTTCTTACTGCTTTTCAGATTTATTGGTAATTTGCTAAAAGAAAGTCAGTGGAACAGAAGAGATACATTTTGGAGATTAATGTTGGCAATGCTTGCAACTGACTGGATGAGGGAAGTAAAGGAGGAAAGATTCAGAGAAAGAAATTTTTAGGAAGTAGAACTGAGGTCCAAGTTAGAAAATAAGGGAACGTAGAAAGTTTTTTGGTTATTTTGTCTAATTTTGGTCAAGCTACTTATACTAGTTTTATCATGAATGAAATATTTTACTTTGTGAACAAGCAAAAAGCAAAAACACATCTTTCATGTGATATAATGGCTTCTTCCAAATGATTTCTGGAAATATCTCTGAAGAGGAGAGCTGGTTTCATTGACAGGTTTTATGGATATCATCAGTATATTTAATCTCTGATGACATTGCTGTACCCTCAGAATACAAGCCTTCTTGTTGGCATATATTTAAATGTCCTGAGGATACTATTTCTGGCTGTTTCTCCAAAATTATAGGACCATATGTTACTCTCTCTGGCCATAGGTATTTATGGCATGCTCTCTGTTTTACTTGTTCTTCAGTTGACATAATATTTTTCAACAAGTTCATATGTTACTTTTAAAGTAACTTAATTCAACTCTTGTAGACAAAAAGAAACATTTCCCTTCTATGGACATTCAGGATGAGATGGTGGCACCAGAGGTCTCAGTAACACCGCTTCAGGGAAATATTTCTAGGATCTGACACATTCAGTAGAGAAAAGGAAGATGAAAAACTGGTCTTTTTCTGAAAATGTGATAAAAGCAACATCATACCAGAAGAAAACTAACAGCAAATGGAGGTAGATCCACCTATGAGACCTAGAGGTCAACACATATTCAAGTGTAGATCAGAGAATGAGCTTCCCCAGAAGAGGAAGCAGGACATCTGAAAGAGAAATCTTTTCATAGAAAAGAAGTGCTCTGTGTAACAGAGCTTGACTTCAATATCAGTCAATTCAGGGGGTTCTACATGGAGGAAGCATCTTAGCCCAGTGTCCAGAGAGAACAGGCACTTCCTGGACCTTTGAGCGAGAGTGCCGTGAGGTTATTTTAAAACAGCTACTCTTTAGTGGATGTACAACATGAATCATACCACTAGGGAGAATTTCTTTGTCTGGAGGGAAATAAATATTTTTTTTAAATGCCAACAAATGAAGCCCAATTGTAAAATAAAAATCATGGATATATTCCTTAAACTGAAAAGACCATAACAACTTATGTAGAGCACAAAATATATTCTAATGGTAGAAGGTCACTTTGAGCACCCAAGTGATTGTTAATGTGGAGAAAATCCAGCATTGCTTTATAATGAGGTACAATTTTTTTTTTAAGATTTTATTTATTTATTAGAGAGAGAGAGACTGAGAATGAAAGGGGAGAAGGTCAGAGGGAGAAGCAGACTTCCCGCAGAGCCAGGAGTCCGATATGGGACTCGATCCCAGGACTCCGGGATCATGACCCGAGCTGAAGGCAGTCGTTTAACCAACTGAGCCACCCAGGCGCCCCACAATTTTTGAAATTACATTCTTAGGAGAAAAAATAAAGCTGTAAAGTTATAGGTATGAGAAGAGAACTTAAGATCAAGAAAATAACCCTGATAGGAAGAAGTTATAGGGAAGCTAAAACCCCCAAAACCCATCGAGAGTTCTATACTTAAAAACTAGTAGTGACATGTAAATAGGCTAGAATAAGTATTATTATGTACTTAAATATAATATTCAAACAGAACAGTTCTATCCCCAAAAAATGATTTAAAAATTAAAACATGTTTTCCTTAAAAATGCATTAAGTGATATTTTATCTGTAGGATAATCCACAAAATCCTATTTGACCCCAGACACAGCTGAAATTAAGTTAATATATGTATTTTTTATTCCAACCAAATTGTTTTCATTAAATTATGAGATCAGTGTTCTCCATCTCATTCTTTTGTTTTTCCTTCCAATCTTTTCATTTTCTAATTCAAGAAACCCATGTGATATCTTGGATTACTTAGCAGAAAGGCATAGAACTGGGGATGTATTTTCTGTCCTAACATCTATACTATGGATATGGAGTTTTGTATTTTAGTTAAAAAGAGACAAAACAATTTAGAGAGAACTTTAAATTTTAGAATAATGGAAATTTCTCTCCAAAAGGCCACTGATTAAATATTGGATAATTTTATGTAAAGCCAGTTGATAAAGTGGATTTCTGGTTATAAGCATAAAAATGTGGGTTGCTAGATTTTTGTGATTCATTGCAGAATCGAGTTATAGCCGAATATTATAACAGAATGTGGATTTTTTGGTTTTTTGATTAAAAGTCATAGCAGACTCAGTCATCAAAAAGATGTCAAAGATATGTTAAAAGACTGAAAGTAGCAAAATGAAGTTTAATGGAAATAAATTTAGTATCAGACTTGTGTCCAAAAAATCCATCTGTACAGTACAGTATGTGAGAGACCAGTGTATGTACATATAAATACATTTGGAAGCTTTCTGACTGTGAAATAAATGTGAGCCAACCATGAGATCTTGTTGCCAAATTGATACACTCTTAGACTTCATTATTAGTACTAATTGGTGGGAAGTGGCAGTCCCACTCCACAATCTGTTGTCAGACCACAAATGGGACTCTGTGTTCAGTTTTGTCATATGACAGCTTAAGAGGCAAAAACCTGATACATATCAGAGGCAAGTAGCCAGTGCTTTCAATGGATTTGTAGCAGTGGCATATGAGGAATGATGAGAGGAGACAGAAACATTTAATATGAAGAATGGAAAATTATGGGACAGCAAATAGGCCCACACTATGAACTTCAGAGAACCCAAGCACATTATGGAACCAAATCTCTCACATGTAATTTAACATATAACAGCTCTGGAACTTGAAAGATATGAAAGGAAGTCTAAAATAATTCTGTTTTTTTTTCTCTTACTATTAATATTATGTTTGACACATCAACACTCTGAGTTATTTCAGAAAACATGATCATATTGCTTGACCCTGTTTTGCTGATGCCCTCTGCATGTGTGGCAGAGCTTTCTGGAGACTCAGTGGACTGCCTAAGGAGGTCCAGGGTTTCCAAGTACTAGAAATATTCAAACTCTGAAGAGAATATAGTCAGTATTCAAGTATTCAAAGTATAGTTGAACCAGAAGACTGCCATGGTTTCTTTCAGATCAAGTAGTACTATTTTTGTTATAAATAATAATTTATTTCCTATTAGTTCACATTCACATATAAATTAAATCTATTACATAGAGACTTTCACATTAAGTAAAACTGACACAAGTTAGATTAATATATGTTTTAGCCCCTGTATAACTAAGATGTTTAATTAACTGGAAGTTTATCAGGTTACCTTTTCTGTTCTTTATTAACCTTGTCACAACCTTCATGGTATTGCTTTGGTACTTTACTCATAGGCTGCTTATGAAGATTATTGGTAGATCATGCACAATGAGGTGCAAATTTACCATTTGAGCACAAGTACTTAATCCATTTTCTACCGCAATTTGATTTGTAGTCTCACTTTTAGTAGAAATACTTGTTACATGTACACATAAAAAATAAGCTTTAATTCATTTAGAATGACTTAAATATATTTAGCTTCAAAAAGAACAGAAGGTTTTTTTTATTCTTGCAGAGAAATTCTAAGCTCAAAAAAAATCAATAGTTTTAGATCTTATTTCAGACATTATATGCTTCATAAACAATAGAGAAATCTACCATTGAAGTTTAAAATGACTAAAAAGCAATGTATAAGTTAATATCCCTCTTCCCCTGTATCTTGGATGATTAAAGTTTGGACTTAAGAAAAGTCTTGATTCTTATTTTTATTTAAACTTTTTTTTTAAATTTTATTTATTTGACAGAGAGAGATCACAAGTAGGCAGAGAGGCAGGCAGAGAGATAGAGGGGGAAGCAGGCTCCCCGCTGAGCAGAGAGCCTGATGCGGGGCTTAATCCCAGGACCTTGAGATCATGACCTGAGCCTAAGGCAGAGGCTTTAACCCGCTGAGCCACGCAGGTGCCCAGCTTTTATTAATTTTTAAAATAATTTGTTAACCAATACATTAGAAATGAGGTGCAAGAAATTACATTGTATGATAAAGAATAGTCCCCTTTAATCTGATTTCCTTAGAAATGAATGAATAATATTCGTTTATTTGTATAAGCAGTCAAACAAACATATGAGCCCAAAGCTTAGATTCAAGAAGTAGTATTATATATAAGTAAAATATAATTTCTCCTCCTCCTTCTTTTTCTTGTTCTTATACTTCTTATCCTTCTATTATTACTATTATTATTATTATTATTTTGGTGTTTCTATGGCATCAATATAACTAAATCTAACTAAATGTAAAAATAGCATAATATGTATTTATTTTACATATAATTTAAAAATATTTATATAATTAGGTTTATCATTATGTTACTTTATTTGCATTGTTATTGTTGTTATCATTAATTTGAGGTCTCTGAAAAGCCTACCCCTTCCTCTGTTACTTTAGAGCTGGAATTATTGACCAACCCAACACATTTAAGCTTTGTTTTTTCTGCATTCAAATGATTGGGTGAGAGGTGAGCATATGATACCCTAGAGTGTAAACTGATCCAGGAAATTTCTCTTTGCTGAGTATTAGTACTTGAAGAAACTGGGATAGTTAAATGTAAGCATAGAATTTGTTACATTATGTCAATTTAGTATCTGATGATATCAATCAATTTGGGGCCGCCATTATGGTCTATGAAAAGATAAATCATGAGGCTTGATTATAGGGGGGGAAAAAAAGAGAGGGAGAAACCATAAGATGATAGTGGAAGGAGAAAGAGAGACAGAAATAGGGAGATTGAGATAGAGAGATAGAGTGAGAGAGACAGAGAGACAGAAAGTGAGAGACAAAGACAGAGGGAAAAAGAGAATTTTTAGACGAGTTCAATTTCATTTACTTAGTTCCTTGTGAATGTTTATACTATTCCCTGCCTTGTACATTTCCAATTATTTTCATCCCAAATTTAACATAACGAATATGTTCCTGTTTCTGAAAAATAAATGATCCCTGGTCAAAATATACAAATAAGAAAAACCTTGTGTTATTTTAATATTCCAGTAGACCCTTGAACAAAGCAGGAGTTAGGAGCACCAGCCCCCTCACAATAAAAAATGCGTATATAAATTTTGACTCTCTAAAAACTTAACTGCTAACAGCCTGTTATTGCCTGAAAGCCTTACTTTAACAAACAGCCAATTAACACATATTTTGTCTGTTATATGTATTGTATACCATATTCTTACAATAGAGTAAACAAGAGAAAAAAATGTTAAGAAAATCATAAGGAAAAAAAATAAGGAAAAAAAAATCATAAGGAAGAAAAATACATTTATAGTGCCATGCTTTATTTATTGGAAAAAAAATCTGCATGTAAGTCGGCCCATGCAGTTCAAACCTCTATTGTTTAAGGCTCAGTTGTATTTTTTTTAATATTACAATTGAAAAAAACTAAGGCTCAGTGACTTATGCAATGAGTTCATATTTATCCTATAGAAATATTCTTTTGTAATCTCATTTTTTTATAAATGGGTATTTTTATTGAAATACAATGAACACACAATAAAATACAGGTTTTTAACTATTCAACTTGACAAGGTGGGTATATCAGTAGTTCATTCCTTTTATTATTAAGTAATATTCCATTGTGTGTATATACTAAAATGTTTTATTCAGTTTTCTGTTGATAAACATTTTTTTCATTTTTTGGCTCTTCTGGGTATAGACGCAATAAAGATCTTTTTGTGGCTATAGTCTCATGTTTGTCTTTAATAAATGGGATTAGTATGATTATTTATAAGAAGTTCCAAAATATTTATTCAAATTCGTGTGCTGTTTAACATCCTCATCAGCAATGTATGAGACTTGTGGTTGCTCCATATCCTCCCTAGCACTTGGTATTGTCAGGTTTTGTTTTGTTTTTTGCATTATAGGGACTATAAAATACAGTATGATTTTCTTTCTTTTTTTTTTTTAGGATTTTATTTATTTATTTGAGAGAGAGAGAGAGCACATACAAGTTGGGGGAGTGGCAGAAGGAGAAGCAGAACCCTGCTGAGCAGGGAGCCCAAGATGGTGGGATCATGACCTGAGCCAAAGGCAGATGCCCAACCACTGAGTCAAGATGGTTAACAATTGGGCACCTGGGTGGCGCAGTTGGTTAAGCAACTGCCTTCGGCTCAGGTCATGATCCCGGAGTCCCGGGATCGAGTCCCACATCGGGCTCCCAGCTCCATGGGGAGTCTGTTTCTCACTCTGACCTTCACCCTTCACATGCTCTCTCTCACTCTCTCTCTTTCCTAATAAATAAATAAATAAAATCTTAAAAAAAAAGATGATTAATAATTTAGTTGCCTCTCATGTACTTACTGATAATTTGTATATTTTATTTTGTATCATGGCTATTCAGTTGTTTGCCTTTAAAAAAGTAGGTTATTTATCTTGATGATTTTTAAGATTTCCTTATGAACTCTGAATACTGGTCCCTTGTGAGATATATGTTCTATGAGTCTTTTTCCCAGTTTCTGTTTTGTCTAATACTTTCCTTAAACATATTTTTTGATGAAAGGAAATTTTTAATTTTGAACATGTCCAAATTATCAATTCTTTTTTGATTTGTGTGGGGGTTTATTTGACAGGGAAAAAAATAATTTTTTGTCTACTCTGTGGCTACAATGTTATTTTTTTCAAGAACTGTGGAGGGTCTGAGGTTTTTATCTTACTTGCAAGCTAATAAATTAAAGCACTACAGTTTCATTGATGCTAGTAGAATATTCAATACTCAGATGTTCAGAGAAAAGGATTTATTTGTCAAGAAACAATAAGCAGCATCAATATTCACATATTTTTGTCAAATTCCTTTGGACCCCAAATTCCATGAAATGATAAGGATGGACCAAAATTGGAGTCTGTAAATTCAGAGGGTGGAGTTACAAAAGAGAAACTCTGAGCTTAATAAATCTGAATCTTTTATAATAGGCAGTAAGCTTGTGAGTTCTTTGTTCCAGAGGGAGACATTATCTTAATTATACTTATCAGTAAGCATAACTTTGTTCCTGAAGAGACATTATCTTTATCTTCCAAGACTATAAGCAAGCTTGCCTTTTGTTCTGGAGGGAGACACTACTTTTATCTTCTAAGACTGATCACTATAAAAATATCCTTTAAAAAGCAGTCTGAAACAAAGGGTAGTCCCAAGAGGGAACTGTGTTACAGTTCTATTAGGTTTCTTTTTTAAAAGCTTTAAGATTTTGGGTTCTGTGTTCAGGTTTATGACCCATCTCAAATTAAATTTTGTGTATGGAGTGAGAAAAGCATCATGTTTTTTGTTTTTTTCAACATAGATACTCATTTGTTTCAGAAAAATGTATAAACACTTTTTTCTCTTTATTGAATTGATTTGGTACCTTTTTCTAGATTCAATTCAGCATATATATTTGGGCCTATTTCCATCTTCTCTATTCTGAATTTATCTAACCTTACATTGCCTTAGTTAATTGTAGAAAATGATATGGTTTTAATATAGTAGTTGTGGGATAATAGAATTGACTTTCATTATTAGGATCATTTTCTAAGTCAAATGATGATTCTGCTAGCTATGTCTTGAATGATCTGCTCTCCTAACCTACTTATCTCCCCGGATTTTATTTTCCATATAAATGCTAGAATTATCCTTTTAAAATGAAAGTGAGACCAGATCATTCCTTCTCCAACCTTCCTATTGATTATTGATTAATTCAGAACTAAATTACAAGTATTCACAATGACCCAAGAGCCTTAGGTTTTCTGGAACCTTGCTCTCACTCTGGATTCCTCTTCTGCCATTCAATCCTCTCTCACTTTACTGCAGCTATTCTGGTTTCTCCTGTGTTCCTTTGAATTGGAAGCAGGTTCCTGCCTCAGGGCTCTCCACATTCTTCACTTCCAATAGTTCTCTGCTCAAATGTTTTCTTAGCTGTGAGGGCTTCCCAGACTACCCTATTAAATTTGAAACATCACCCAACTGCCTTGTATTGCCTCTCCCTCTTCTCATACATCATTACTATCTGATGTATTTCTTATTTCTTTTTTTGTTTGTTTCCTCTCAGTATAACACGAAGACCATGAGGACAGAAATTTTGTCTCATTTGTTTATTTCTAGATTTATATGCCTAAAATATATATTAGACTACTGTAGGTAATCAATAACATATACTGAATAATTTAATGAATTATTTCTCATATAACTTGTACCTAATCCCAGCAATATTTTAGTATTTTTAGACATTTAATTCTTAAGTGTGTTGTAATAGAACAAGCATTCATTATATCTCATCGTTTCATTATGGTAATAAACTTCACAGAGGTTACGTGACATGCCAAAGGCATTTATGTTGTAGGATCCCAAAGAACCACATTAGACTTGATTTTCAGTGTTTTCCTCACTAAATATTCTTCTCTAGGAAAATGTGTGTGTGTGTGCGTGCATATCTGTGTGTGTTGATAGTGTAAATAAAGATTTGCCATAAAAAGGACACACTCTTATTTCTGATCACAAGGCTTTCTTAACACAATACCCATGCACTAATTTAGCACATATATAATATGATCTATAATTAAAGAATTTCATCATTTGCTTATTTAATTTTAACAGAACTTCACTTACCATTATTTTTAAAAAGAAAAAGGATGTATATTACATAAAAGAATGTATATTATGCCAAAGGGTATAATATAAATCACAGATTTTTCTTTATGATAAGTAAGAAAAATATTTTCTTCTTTGTTTTTCTCTCATTGCAGAGAATCATTCCTAAGTGAAAAATGTGGACTATGAAAGCAGATGTCCTTCACATTCACTTAGGAGAGAAATAAAATATTCTAAGTAGATCATTCTCAGATAAATAGAATTAATTCTACCTGATTGTACAGAAAGAAGAGAGTTATTTCAGAAAATGACATACAATTAATTACTTTAAAAGGCTGCAAAATGCAATAATGAAATCACAATGTTGAAAGCCCATTCGTGATTGTAATATCAATGAAAAGAGTCAGAATTCCCAGGACATCTACGATGACTGGGAGTAGAGCAAAATAAATTTACTTCAAATTTGTAAAACACACAGCTCTAATCCAATATGGTGCTTTTTTCTTTTCTTTTTTCTTCCTTTCCTTTTCTCTCCTCTCCCCTCCCCTCCCCTCCCCTCTCTTCTCTCCTTTCCTTTCCTTTCTTTCTTGAAACTGAAATTTAATTTTATTCAAACTACTTAGATGAGATTTTATGAAACTACTGAGATATTCAGATTTACTACCTAATATTTCATTTGGATAACTAGTAGGTAATTAAACTTTAACCTGATTAATACTTAAAAAAAATCATATCGCTCTCCTGTTCAAATTCTACAGTCACCTCAAATATATAAACTCACAACTCTGGAATATTTTTGTTCACACTTCCCTGTTTGATTCCAACCTTGTGCACTCCTCAGTCTTCACTTCCTGCTTCTCACCTTGCTCACTCTTCTCTCTCCAGTGTCTAGTCTCCTTTCTGCTTCTCAAACACACTAAGTTCAAGAGTTCTGTCCTTATTTTAACCTTTGCTCAGAATTTTTTTTCTTTCAAGTTTTTGTTTTTTCAGGGCTCTGTTCATTTCATACAGTGGTCCAATGCTATTTCCTATGATAAATCTTCCCTGATCTTTTAAAATAGTTCAAATCTTCCCACTCCCATTGCTTTCTTCATTTTTCCTAATTTGCTACCTTTCTTGTCAGCATATCTAAACTAAAACACTGTCCTTTTTTATTCACTTACTTGTCTGCTATCTGTCTCTCACTCGAATTTAATGTCGTAGCAAATAGAGTCATATCTTCACTACCTAGGATTGTGTCTAGCTCATTTATGAAGCATATATTACATAACTATTGAATATATAACTAAAATACCAGATTGGAAATCTTAGTGCTAGATTCATAGTTTTCACGTTCAAAATATACAAGGAAAATAAATTAATAAATTGAAAAGGAAGCTATTTCAAAGTTAAAGGAGGTAAAGCTAGACAAAGTCTAAATGTAATAGAATTATTTAGGAAGTGACATTGTACTTAGTTTTCCCATAGTATTGCTAACTTGGAGTAGTACTCTAGAGAATATTTACATATATGTTCAATTTCCATGGGTTAAAAAAAATCTTTCGTATTAAATAACTACTGAAGATATCTTCATATATTAAGCTTTCCTAAATGTGTTACTATTTACTTATTTAATGAAGATGGACAATCTCACTTGGCAACAATCGTAAAAGGTCCCACTATAACTGCTTTGATTTAGATTATCATATTTATGACCCTCTTATTTCTATGGTTCAGTTAAAACTATCATAACTAGGTAAAATGTCTTCAATAAGAAAAATAATCTACTGAAAAAATAGTGAAATTTTTAAGTAGGCAAAAAGTAAGGACAAGAATTATCTCAGGAATTCAAACAAATGTCCTCCAGATTAGTCTCAGAAATTGCCTTTTTTACTGTATTTTTCTTTATTGATTTTGCTAAATTTTATAAGCAGACTTTCTATTAGACCCATTTTTTATTGACTATAGCAAATGAATTTATGCTGAATGGTTCTTTGAAGAAACTTTGTCTATAGCAGACAGCATGCTATTCTTCTACCTGTAAGCCAGGATAATTTTACTTGTGTTGCAGAACCAGGTTGAAATATACTTTCAGATAATATTAAATAAGTAAGATGATAGGTTTAATATAAAGTGAAAAAATACAGATGCATACATCTATAGATGAAATCATCAAAAACATGTAAGAATCTCTTATATTTTGTAAGCCTTCATAAATAAATAACAAATACAAGCTTAAGAAATAAAGTATTTACTTTTAATTTTTATATATATGAGTATAAAGTAGAATATTCACTTTTAATTATTTTAAGTGTATTATATATTATATATACACATATATATTAGTAAGAAATTTTATTCAGACTTATGGATACAACAATCATGAAACATAAATTATTTGTTCTAAGATAGAATCTAATCTAATAGGCTAAAAACTTGTTTTCAGTAATTTAAAGGCACTAACCTTATTTTGTAGAGAACTGGATACCTATTTTAATGTCAGACTCAAGCTAAAAGAAATCACATTTGAATGTAGAGCAAGTCTTTGTTAAAGAGAAGATTTAATATGCTATAAGTAGCCTCCATTTAAGCTCTTCTGACCCTTTTGATTTGAAATTTTTTCTACTATTGCCTCCTGTCACATCTAGGAGGGAAATGTTCTGACTGTACAGGTGGGCTGAATGCTGATGATATAATTGGGGAGGACTTTTTTAAAGATTTTATTTATTTATTTGAGAGAGAGAGAGAGAGAGCAAGCAGGAGAGGAGCAGAGGGATAGGGACAAGAAGACACAGTGCAGAACCCTACGCAGGGCTCGATCCCACAACCTTGAGATCATGACCTGAGCCAAAATCAAGAGTCAGAGACTTAACTGAACCACCAAGGTGCCCCTGGTTTTTACTGTAATCAATAGGCATGAGGACCATGACAGAGGAGGATTTGTTTGTTTTATAGTAAATGATTTTTGTAGCCCTTTTTCTATAATTAATACTTTGATAATTCTTTCTAAAATGATTTATATGATGGGTAAATTTTCAGTGGAATTAGAATTCATACCCTGATTTATAAGCAATGGGTTGTCTGTAAAATTTTACTCTTTTTTTTTTTAAGATTTTATTTATTTATCTGACACAGAGAGGTCACAAGTAGTCCAAGAGGCAGGCAGAGAGGAGGAAGCAGGCTCCCTGCTGAGCAGAGAGCCCGATGCAGGGCTCTATCCCAGGACCCTGAGATGATGACCTGAGCTGAAGGCAGAGGCTTTAACCCACTGAGCCACCCAGGAGCCCCTGTAAAATTTTACTCTTATTCTAAGAGTCATGTAAGAAAAAAAAAAATGGAGGCATGCTTTTTTTTTTTTTGTCTATGAAAAGTTCATGCAATTAAAAAACACTAAGAATAAAATTTAAACTAGATGTTAGATTGTTTAGCTTTGAAAATTGGAGGACAGAGAGGGTTTTATTATAATATACATTTTTGAAGCTACAGAAAACTCATTTTTTAATTTTTTTTTTCATTTTATTGTCTTTATAGTTCATAATTTATTTTGTTTTTGTTGTTAAGTTCAGTTATGAGAAAGTATCAGCAAAAGCTAGTGTTCAGAAAATTCATTCACATAATTAATTTCATTGAAAATAATATATTAAACAACATCTCCTTTCCATACTTTCTAGAATATACTTTTTTAAATCCTATTTTCCAGATACCCCAAGAAAGCATCACTGTTCTACCATATGCCATTTTTGAATCGTCTATCATATCATACTAGCAATAATAGGATGTTACTAAGTGAACCAGGTATTGGACCTGAAATTTTTTGACAGGGTAAACATAGGGTTGTCATCTTAAATATTGGGCACTCAGGATTCAGCAAAGTATTCAGGCTATAGAAACCACATGCAGTTATATACATAGCCAAGGTCCACAATGCCAGAAGATGAGAGATCTATTGATTTTTTAGTTACAACACTGCTGGAATGCCTGCATTTTCTTCCTAGGTAGGATTTAGTACTTTCTTTTCCTGGGATCAATACTTCCTTTGATGTTCCTTCTCTTTAATAGTTATGAGATAGTGAAAACAAGGTAGTATATAATCAAACTCTAATCTAAGAGGGGGGGAAAAGGTAATTATGATAAAGGACAAACATCAATGTTGATTATCACTATTGTTTCAGAGATCTTTTGGGGAAATTTAAAATATTTATAAGCCTATAACCTTATTCTAGTATTTGTCCACTTTGTGATTCCTTACCACTTTTTTCACATTGTTGGTATAGAATCTTTTGTTACTTTAGACCCAGTTTTGTATAGGACTGTCTCCGTGCTACCTCATGAGTTCCCTAATTGAGCCAAAATCCTATTTTTTTCAATAGTACCAGATCTAGTCCCAGAAGCTATTACATGCAAGGTGCTCAATGGGTTTGTTGAATGAATTATTAAAATAATAGATGTTGTGGATGTTTGCTGCATACCTCTTTTCTTTAGCAATTGAAACACATTGATTTACTGCCACAGGAATCAGAATAGGAGTATCTGAAAGGAACAGGTTTTCAGGAAACAAGGAATTGGTTAAAACATTGTTTAGGATACTTAAAAACATAAATATTCCTGTATGGATGGTATATTAGCAGAGAGAATACTTGAAACCATCCACTGGCATTTTCCCACCACAAGAGGCTTTTCTCTAGTAGACACTGGCATATCTTTAATGATTGTTTGCAGACACTATCTTTCCCAATTGATTCATATACACTCTACTGCAGCAGCCACAAACACATGTTTCCTTATTATCAGATGTGATATACATAATGATAATGATTTATTGTTAGTAAAATAAAATACAATAGCAGTTACAATCTATTTTTAAAAAGTTAAGTTCAAAATTCAGAGTAGGATTACCTATAAAAGGTACCACTTTCTACTCTCACTAGTGCTAACAATAGAGGTTGTTTTTTGCATGTGAAATAAAGAAACTATAGATCTGGCTAAACCAGATTGGGGTCCTGAGTTGGGATTTATGGGTCAGCCATGTTGAGACGGAAACATCTGTGCAAAGATTTGAAAGAGATAAGGGAGTTAACCACAGGGTTATATGGAAGAAGAACATCTCAGCAGAGAGAACAGCTATAGTCAAAGATCAGAGGTTAAATAAGTGCTGGCATGATCAAGGAACAGGAAAAGGAAGACGGTCCAATTGGAATAGGATAGAAGTTATGGGAGGAAAGAGATCTGACCACGGTTACAAGTTACAGAACATTGGTTTGGTATTACTGTGAGTCAACTCAAGAGAGGGTTTTCAGTGAAGACTTTATGAAACTCTCTATGGGAACTCTAGGAACTGGAAGTTAAGTACTACTGGCCAGTACAAAGCTATGAATAGCTCCACTGAAATGCTTACAGGCTTTTTCTCTTTACCTGCCATTGCACCAACTCAGCTGGCACAGCCCAGCCTGGTTTGCGGCTCCTCCCTTGGGGAGGACAGAGGAAGGTGGAGGGTGTGCCCAACATTGTTCTTTGGAAGGCGGTCCAAGGAACTGTTTGTGCCTTGCCTGGCTTAAAGTGTTAATGCCCAGTCTGGCTGTTTGGGGGCTGCTGAAAGCAAAGGAGAGCACAGACAGCTGGTAGCATGGGTGGATCTGCTGCAGAGGTTCCTACAGTCCAGCATGACTGGGAGGAAGCACTCAACTTGTGGCTTTCCCCACCTGAGGGATAGAGAGGAGGGGAGCTCATGTCCAGTGTTCTGACATTTTAGAGAACTGTAGGAGGAACTGATATAAATAGCAGTTTGTGAATGTGCTTCATTTATAGAAGGATACACAGGACTTCTTTTTGAGCTAGAGAATGAGATTATAGCTTTTTTAGGAGTTTATGATTTTAAAAAGTTATTTATGCCATTTGTCTCACATAGTTCTTCACTAACTTTACCATATTTGATATTTAACAATCATATAAATTTACAAAGACATATATTACTTTATTTTATCAGTTAATATTTTAAATTGAAAGCCATTTAATTTCTTAAAAATTCAATTCTTCCAAATACAGATCTATTTCTAATATATATTATAATTATTTCTATTTTTGATCTTAAACATAAATAACCACAAATAAAGATTCCATCTCATCTCACCTATTATAATTTGCCATTAGGATATTCTTTCTACTGAAATAATTCAATGTATGACAATTATACATAGTATAATTATACGTAGTATAATTATTAGGTAAGTCTAGATCATCATGATTACAATCTATTAAAGGGTTCATAAAATATCACTGCAAAACAGAATAAACTGTGAACACACGTTTATAATGACATCAAAACCTTGATATTGAACTGTGAGTATGCTCAGTGCATACCTACTTTAATTGAAATTTGCCATAAAAATGGTTATTTTTTAAGTTTTACTCATTATGAATTTATTTTTATTTGAACTTTAAATAATATTAGTGACACCCAGGAAATATTGAGAAAGTGCACCTTTTTTTCCATAAAGACGGTAAATTCCTACCATTCCTTTCTCTTTTTTTTCAAGCCTAATAAAGTAAGTTCTCTTCCCTTCTCTTCCCTTCCTTTCCCATCCCTTCCCT
>CM052799.1:164362213-164504074 GCA_028533885.1 Nasua narica | reverse complement strand
CCTTTCCTTTCCTTTCCTTTCCTTTCCTTTCCTTTCCTTTCCTTTCCTTTCCTTTCCTTTCCTTTCCTTTCCTTTCCTTTCCTTTCCTTTCCTTTCCTTTCCTTTCCTTTCCTTTCCTTTCCTTTCCTTTCTAGTAAGAGATTTCTTGTATCCTCACAGGGCCCTTTTAGTTTTCCCTAAGATATACCAGGATATCAGGCTTGTCTCTCAATAATTTTGCTTACAAATGCAAGTCATATGGAAAACAATATCCCCATAGACTGCCATCAAAAATAAGGAAGTTACTTCTTATACAAAAAGGCCAGTTGTACATAAAAGGCATATTTCTGGGAAAGAGATCCAAAGCAAAGAGAACCCTAATTTGGATAGGGAAAGAGAAAAATGCCTAGACTTTAGATAGAAAGAAGGGTACAGACTCTTCTTATGAGAAACTAAAAGAGACACTGAAGTACCTCAGTTGACCAGACACCTCTAGGATGAAGTACAATAGGGAATGTTTAATTCCCTATTTTAGGTTTAGGATAACCAGACAGATTTCTCTCATCAAGCTTGAAGAACAAGGAAAGAAAAAAATTTCCAGTCATACTTTGCCTCCCCACCCTTTTTTCCTAGTCCTAGTCTCCTATATACATATAGCTTTGCCTCTAAAAATTCTACACAAATGGCAAACATAGAAGAACAGATTCAGTCTAGCACTTTGGAGCTCTTCATGTTTTCAAGTGACCATCTCTCTAGCTTAAAGTGGGTGGACAGAAATGGTGGCCAGCAGCAGGGTACTAGGAAAGAGCTACTGGTGTTCATTTTGGTTTAGTAGTAGTTCTTGGTTCAGTAATTTTGTGACTTTTTCCTTTGTGTTTTTACCTCCATAGAAGTAAGTTATTTCTTAATACCTTAGCTAAGTCAGTTCATAAATTGAAGCTGCCTATAATATGCTAATGATACATATCAGGAGCCATGCATGCTGGAGCCAGTTCATAAACAATTAAGAATGATCAGCTCTTGGGGTGCCTGAGTGACTCAGAGGGTTAAGCCTCTTCCTTCGGCTCAGGTCATAATCTCAGGGTCCTGGGATCGAGCCCCACATCGGGCTCTCTGCTGAGCAGGAAGCCTACGTCCCCCTCTCTCTGCCTGCCTCTCTGCCTACTTGTGATCTCCCTCTGTCAAATAAATAAATAAAAATCTTTAAAAAATTAAAAAAAAAAGAATGATCAGTTCTTAAAGGGTAAAAGTGTATATTAGACAATATATGTGATGGTGCACCTCTCTGGCATTAGCAGCGGTCAAATTTATCCTCCCATAGAGAATATTTGTCATTTACATTTTTACTTCGTTAGTATGAGATCAAAATCCATGTACTTGGCTTTAAATATAATACTATCCTCTGGTTTTCATTATATTTTTCCTTTTTTATTATCCTTAAGCAACTATTTTTCAGTTCTTCACACATTCACTCACCATGTGGGCTCCAAGATGCACAGATTTTTGTCTGCCATGTTTAGCATTGTATTCTTAGGACCATTGCTTGCACATAGGAGGTATTAAATATTTTTAATAAAATAAATGAATGAGTGGATGAATGGATATTGTTTTTGCAAATAACTAATTTTGTATTAACATTTATTGAAAAACAACATGTTATGAGAATAGAAAGAATCTTTAGTATAAATAAAATCTTTTAAAAAAAAGAATCTTTAGTTTTGTCATGAAAGTTAAGGAGTTATCCAGTTACCATCCAAATTATCCAGTTACCATCCAGTTATCTTCTCTGTATAAGCATTTTGTACAGCACAACTTAGAATGTTAGGTATTTTTCTTAAATATGTTTATAGGATTAAATGATGCAAGGGATATTAACATTAGGGAATAATATATACACATTTAAGTAAAATATTAATGGATCATAGATAGTGGTGGAAGAAGTAAGGAAAGCACAAAAACATTTTTTTTTTTGTATTGATAACGTGATTCTCTTGGATTGAAATTCTTGACTCTTTTCCCCAGACAAATGACTTCATCAGCTAAAAATAAAGGCAATGGCCAGTTTGGGACTATACACATACTAACTTTTGAAATTATTTCTTGAAAAGATCTCTGACATCAGAATTCCTCTGAAATACAACTCTTAAGTTGTTTTATACCACTTTGTCTGAATTGGAATAATGTATTTACTAACATTAAGGGTTGTGTTTAATGGAAGTCAGTATGGAATAATGGTAAAGAATGTGGGCTCTGAAGCCAGAAGACCTGAGACTCAAACCAAGTCTCAGCTAGCTGACTGACTATAAGCCTGTTATTTAGTCTTTCTGAGCCTCATTGATGAATAGGGATAATAATAAAGTTATGAATATTAAAATAAAATAATACACATAGAATCCTAGAACCATGCTCAGCACTTGAGAATTACTCACTAATACTATAAGTTATTAGTATATTAAGAAACTATATGGAGGATATTGGTGTGGAGAGAGATATTATAATAATACAATGTCTGATGTCCTGTGGACATCAACTAGGATAAAAGTGTCTATGAGTGACTATTGGAAAAGTTGACATCACAATGCCTATATCAGTTCATGGTGTTATTTTCTTTTCCTATCCAGTGGACGAGTGTATCAATCTTTTAGGTCACTTTCAGGAGGAGTGCCCATACCCTTAGCTGATGACATGGTTTCTTACCCATCTTTCAGATAATTTGGCATATTTTTTTTTAAAATTGGTACAACTTCTAAGTTTTATAACTGGAAGTTGTAGTGTTTTGAACTTAATGGTATTCTACTGAGGTAATGTTATTTTTCTTAGCCTAAATCTATAGGATTAAAGACCTTGAGTGTAAAGATGACACCAAAACTTCACAATACAAATATTGTACAATATTTGTACAAATTGATATTAGCTTTGACCCCCAAACAGCAACACTGGACAAAATACTTCATCCCTGCACCTCTACTATTATCATTTTCCAAATGACGTGTTGAGATCAGGTCATCTCTAGATGCATTGTGTGGCCTATGGCCCACTTTTACTTCCATCATTTTCTTTTTTTTTTTTTTTTTTCCATCATTTTCTGTTTAACTTGATATCTTCAATCCCTTTCCTCTCTGATATTATTGGAATGAAAAAAGCACCCTAAGCCTTAGAGCTTTATACATGTGGCTAAAAGAAGAGCTTTTGCAAAGACGAGAGACATCTACAATGAAAAGTTAACTTTTTGATCAACAGAAAGTGAGTGTTGCTATGAGAGGGGAAAAAAAGTCAGATTTTTTAAAAAGAGCCTCATAACATAAATGTGTAAAAAAAAGGTGTGGAATATGAAATATGATATTTGTGAGATTTAGAGAAAATATTTTCATGTTTCTGCACCGTAGTGCTTTCTGAACAAAACTAAAACAGAAACATGGGAATGAAATTAAAGAACAGGACTTTACCTGGAAGATGACTGAATAAATAGTAAGGAATTTTACATTAGTGGAGGTATGTTTTAACTGTCAATGAGGGATAAAAACCAGAACCTTAGAAACATTCCAGCAGTTAAAACATTCAAACACTTGTCTTATCTTTCCCCAGAGATATTTATTTACATTCCAAAGCATAAAAAGCCAGGAGCCTTACCCATCTTTTTTGAAAGATAATTTGTTTTCCATCAGGGAGATTAAGTTCTCTTCCTCCTTCAGAGGGAGAGGGAAACAATGGGTATATAAACTTATATATCCATATCTTTAAAGTTCTTCCTTTTCAATTTAGACCACTTTATATATATAGGCCCACCCAGCTAGCTATCTTCACTTTGCCACAGAAAGAAGAAAGAATGGGAGAAAAGGAATCCATGTGGTTATAAATCAAGTGTTTGCATTTAGGATAACATGAATATATATGGGTCTTAAAAGCTAATCAATACAATGGAGTAGAAATTGAAAAAGACCAAAGCCTTTATCTGCAAGTTATTTCTCACAAATTATTGATGACATTAGAGCTGTTTGCATTGTTGTCCTTTATGTTGACCTATATTCATTTTTTTAAAAACTTAAATATTTGCTGATGGGAAAAAGCATGGGGACAAGTTGAGTGGAAGCAGCTAAAGGAAAACTTTTGTTGTTTAAAATGTAAGTCAGGGATTATTTAGGGAAAGATTAGTTTTATTCTGGTCCTTTGCTTGAAGGAAAAGAATTCTACATCCTCTTCCTCACTCATGTCTGGGCAATAGAAGTTTTGAGGCTCTGTTAAATGACTTGGTTATTTATTTCCATATTTCTTGTCTGCAAATTTTTTTCTCAGCTTTGATCATAAAGAACTCTTCTTTTAGTATGCCATTCTTTCAATGTTGTGTCTAACTTGATTTTTCTGCATCTCTCTGTTTTATACCATACTTAAGTATAAGAAATTTAGGAGAACTAAAGGGAATAAGCTACCTGATCTTCTTTCATCTATGTAATTTCTCCTTTTCTTATAAAATAGAACAGGAAGTTATCACCCTCCTCCAACGCCCATGTAATACCTGATTATGAAAGACATTCATTCTACTAAGCTCTCCTCTGTTTATTGTGATTAATTTAGACAGCTTTCAGATACAGACACTGGATGTTAGATTCTTTATGAAATAAATGGAAAATCTTTGTTATATGAGGATCTACATTTATGGCTTTTCTTTCTTTTTTTTTTTTTAAAGAAGGCAGGATTTTTTAATTTTTTTAAAGATTTTATTTATTTATCTGAGAGACAGAGAAAGCGAGAGAGAGCATGAGAGGAGAGAAGGTTAGAGGAAGAAGCAGACTCCCCGTGGAGCTGGGAGCCCGATGTGGAACTCGATCCCAGAACTCAAGGATCATGATCTGAGCTGAAGGCAGTTGCTCAACCAACTGAGCCACCCAGGCGCCCCATTTATGGCTTTTCTAACAGAGATTAAATTGTGATGGTTTTTCCTTCTCCATAGCTGATGAGTCTACATTGTAAACAGTTGGGCTCTCAGGCAGGACACAGAATTCACTGACATTTTCAATTCATTTAAGTTTTCACAAAATATTTAAGATATAAGAACTTGTTGAAACTTTTAACAGCTGGATATTTTCTGATTTTTGTATCGATTTAAGGTTTATATGTAAGGAAGAGGAGGGAAGGAGGAGAAATGAAATTAAGGAAAATAAAGGGACAAAAAAGAAATTAAAAATAAGAGGATAGAGAAATAAAGAGTAGAAAATGGGGAATATATTATTACATCAAAATATTTGTTTGAACTAGATGATGTTCTTTTAGTTTTTCCTTCATCATATTTTTAGTAATATTCAAATTAATGATACTTTATGACATATATTGATACAGAAGGTGAGTTTTAGTGACAATAAATGATGATTATTTAGTTAATATTAATTGAGAATTTACCATGTTACAGATACCCTTGTTCTTTAAATGAATCAAGTTATTAATTTTACCAATATCCTGTGAGGTTATGTGCTGTTCTAGCTTCACCTTTAGAGATAAAAAACTGATGGCTAGAATTTTAAAACTGTTTGTGAAGTTCACAAATCTGGTAAAAGTGGCAGAGCTGGGATTTAAATCCATGCCCTCTTTCCCTAGAACCCAGGCTTCTAAATACTGAGAGATGGGATTTTTATGTAGTTATTTTTTCTAGCATACTAACACCATATAGTAGGTAGAATTTTCCATGAAAACTAAGGACAAAGCAAATTTTGGTGGCACCAGCAGTACATGCTAAAAGAAATGATAAAATCCTAATGTCATGCTTAAATCTCCTTGCCAACACCAAGTGTCTAAATTGTGCAGAACTTGAAAAAATTTATTTTGTTTTGTTTTTTAAGTGGAGTTTTAGCAAGAGCTAAGTTTTGCTGTAGGCATGAGTTTGCTTTTCTTATACTCAAATCGAGAACAAAAAACCATATGGGGAAAAATCAGGATGTTTCAAAAATACCCTCTGCAGGGGCGCCTGATTGGCTCAGTGGGTTGGGCCTCTGCCTTCGGCTCAGGTCATGATCTCAGGTTCCTGGGATCAAGCCCCACATTGGGCTCTCTGCTCAGCGGGGAGCCTGCTTTCCCCTCTCTCTCTGCCTGCCTCTCTGCCTACTTGTGATCGATCTCTCTCTCTCTGTCAAAATAAATAAATAAAATCTTAAAAAAGAAATTGCTCTCTGCAATTTAAGACTGCTGTTGAATTCATGTCTGACAACACAACAGGGCAGAGAAATCTTCATGCTCAGAGTTTTTCCAAAATCCAAAATTTCCAAAATTTTTCAAAACAAAAAATTGAGGATTGTACATACTACAGAGGTTGTGTGGGTATCCCTCAGTTCTTCTTCAAGAGGGCAGCTTCAGAGGAAAATAAACCTCAGCAAAAAGAAGCTTCATCTGACTTGAGACGCTTAGTACGTAAAACAAGAACAGGCTACCAGCCATAGTAGATGAGAGATCCCAGTGATAGAGAAAATCACAAACAAGTATGATTATTCAGCTAGCTTTCAAAAACAATCACATCTAGAGATTATGGCACTGTACCATCACAATTTTAAACAAGTTGGAACTTTTTTTGCCCTTCTCTCTGTCCCTGCTCCTCAGGAAACTTTTATCCTCCTGAGACCTTTTCTATCCTGGAGAGATATGAAATAGAGGTTGGAAAACTGAGAAATGAACATATAGATATGAAAAGTGGAAAGAAAAAAAAATCAGTCTCCACCACCACCACCTCACTATACACAGTAAGACTTAACAAGTCTGGTTTAGGTGAGTGGGAAAGTTTCACCTTGAAATGAAGTTTAATTTTTTGAGGATTTTACAGGAATGGACAGAATCATTATTTTAAAATAATTTTTAATAAATTTTATAATTAGAATAGTTTGAGGTTCACAGCAAAATTGAGTGAAGTGTATGGACAGTTCCCATAAATGCCCCACTCCCTCATACACACAACCTCCCCCACTGCCAACGTCCCACACTAGAATGGTATCTTTACTACATCAATGAACCTGTTTAACACATCAGTATTACCAAAGTCCATAATTTGCATTAGTGTTCTTAGTTTTGTACATTCTATGGGCTTTGACAAATGTATAATGATATGCGGTCACCATTATAGTAGTATACAGAGTAGTTTTGTTGCCCTAAAATTGCTCTGTGTCCTGACTCTTTATCCCTTTCTCCTCTCAACCCTTAGCAACAACTAATCCTTTCATTGCAGTTTTTCCTTCTCTAGAATGTCACATAGTTAGAATCACATAGAACGTAACATTTTGGATAAACTTCTTTTAGTTAATAATATGCATTTAAGTTTATTTTATGTCTTTCATGGCTTGCTAGCTTATTTCATAAATAATATTCCATTGTTTGCATATACTATAGCTTATTCACCCACTGGAGGACATCTTGGTTACTTCCAAGTTTTAGAAACTGTGATTCAACCTGCTATAAGTATTCAAGAATAAATATTCTTATACTTATATCCATTCAACTTTTTGTATGGATACGAGGATATAAATTCGAGTTCATCTGGGTAAATACCAAGGAATGCAATTTCTGGATTATATGGTAATCATATAATATACCATAATATATTATATGGTAAGAGGATATTTAATTTTGTAAGAAACTTTCAAACTGTCTTTCAAAATGGCTGTACCATTTTAAATTCCCACCAGCAATAAATGAGAACTCCTATTGCTCTACATCCCTGTCAGCCTTTGATATTTTCAGTGTTTTTGGAGACATATTTATCACTAATCGGAAGACATTGTATCACAAGGAAATGACTAGTAACTCAAGAGTCCTCACCAAAATTTCTCCTGGAAGTATTAAAAAAATTAGTTCTATAAATTAATATAAATGGAAAGGAGAGATAATAGTCCCTGCATATTATATTTCAAGGGTGGTGCTTATATTTTATATTACAAAATTAAGATATTTCTACTATACATATTTCAAATTGCTTTAAATTTAGTACAGTAAGTTTATATATGTTTTAATGGAGACTTTCAGACTGAATTCAGCCTGCCATTTCAAGAATTTGGGGACATCTAAACGTATTTGCCTAAGGTGGTCTTAAAGATATTTATTTGTTTAATTCTTTGATTTAAAATTTACTAAGTAGCTTACATAGAATATTCCAGGAATTATGGTAAAACTGGAGACAAATATATGAATAAAACATGCCTTTTGTCCTTAAATAATATATTAGTCAAAGCTGTTTTGGTTAAATGTGACAGAAACACCACTCATACTGCTTAAACATAAATGGGAATTTATTGCTCAAAAAACTGGAATCCAGTAGTAGAGCTTACTTTAGGAATTCAGTGTTCTTTTTTACACCTTTCTCTATTTCTGTCTCTTTTTTGTATTGTCTGTCTCCTTCAGAATTTATCATTTCTTTGTATATTTTCCTAATCACCCTTTGCCTTGATGCAAATGAATTCCATCAGAATGGTAAAAGTGACAGTATTGTTGCAAAAATTCTAGAAATACATCATTTCTATTTATAATCCCAGAGAAAGAGGGAGCTTTTCTTTCTCTTAGCATGTCCTTAAAAATCTGATTGGACTGGCTTGGGTTTATGCTTATTGCTGTTGCTTTTCATGGAATATTATGTCTAAGGTTAGAAGATGAAATCTTTGTTAAAGTGTGCAATGATTATAACTTTCCAGATAATTAAAATAACTCACAAGCCTCTATAAGGCATATTTATATAAAACTTTAATTAAGACAAGGATATGGTATGTTAGGAGAAAGGAAGTACAGACAAAAATCGTGGGCTTTAAGATCTGGGTGTAGCTATCTAGGACGAACCCTTTTACAATTGCACAGAAAATACCTTTAATTTTTATTATACAATTAATTTTCAAATACTTAAGATTTACAGAAAATACTTATCTGTAAATTATGCACCATCAATATACAAGGCATCTTGGTTTAAGGAAACATTGTGCAAGGAAACATTGATTAGGTAGCTAAACCAGACTGTGTAATCAGTTAAAACAGGAATAAGCCATCAATCTATACATCTCCAAACAATGTAAAGAAAACTGACTCTGAAGTTCACCAGGAAAGTTCTCAATTTTAAACAGCAGATTATAAATTATTACCTAACTCTATTATTTTTATATTGGCCAAAAGTCAGTACTAGACTTCCAAATGTCCCCAAAGAGAAACATAGACTTTTCCCAGTTCAACTTATAGATACCTATCTTATACACAAAGTGTGTTTTATAGGGAATGAGGTAGATATCTTTTCTTATGGTTGGGAAATCTGAACAACATATATGCTATTAAGAAAGGCAAACAAAATGGAAGGGGAATTGAAGACCCAGATTAGAGAAAGCAGTTATTTCATTAAGCAAAGTATATGAAGAAATTGGAGAAAATGGGATAAAAAGATAAGAGCTGATATAGATAAGCAGTAAAAGATGTCTAACCCTTTTCTGGAGGGAAAAATGACAAGCATAATGGCAAACTTGTGAAAAGCACCTGTCATTCTGAGTATGTAACTAGAGAAGTTCAGAATAGAAGAGAGAAGAGAAATACATTTTATGCTTTATTCTATTTTAGAATGGTTGTCTTCACTTTGCTTTAGAGGATCCTGAGTGGTGAGTAGATGGATCTGTCTTTGAAAAAGACTCTATCTGATTCAATCTATACTTATAGATTGAGATATAAATATTTATCCATCATGTTTGAAGATAGCAGTGAGAGGCTAAGTGATAGATGGGCCTGAGTCAACACTCCCTCCTCTAACATGCACAGAGCATAGGGGACCCAGAAGTTCTGGCTTTTCCCAGTGAAAGAACATGGAGGTGATCAGACTACAATGGACTGGCAGAGATGTGGGGTCAGAAAGAAGAGGCAGAGCATGAGACTGGTGGAAATGGTAGGAATCATACAGAGGATACAAAGCAGTGACTAACCATGCAACTGACAGGTACTTATTCTAAAGAAGAGACAAGCAAGTACATAGAGAATAGCACATGACTCCTGCAGACATGAGGAACAAAAATAGTCCTTCAAACAACCAGATACCATCTTGAGGAAAAGAAAAAAAAAGTGCTAATCTGAAAGACTCATCATTTACATATAAATAAAGTCATGGAAAGACATGATTTAATAGGGTACCAGAACTGTTAAACTAAATAGTTAAAATGAAAATAGAAGGAAAACTGAACACAGGGAAGTCTGAAAGCATTATTTAGCAAGAATAGGTTACTTACACACTTTGAACAGTGGGGTGGGAAAGAAGAGCCTGTGTCTTATCTGAATGAGCTTTGTGCTAATTTTATGGTGTCTTTCATTATTTATGAAAATAAAGTTCTCATTTTCAAAAACAGTAAAGTTCTTTAAATCCTGTAACCTCCTAAGATTGCTTTTAAAATCTTTTATTGTAAATTGGTAACCAAGAACTATTTCTTCATAACCTGTAGTCCCATCTGTAGTGGGTTAAATAGTGACTCCCAAAAGTTCATGTCCACCTGGGTCTTCAGAATGCAACTTTATTTGGAAAAAAGGTCTTTGCAAATGTAATTAGTTAGAGGAGATCATATTGAATTGGGGTGGGCCTTAAATACAATTATCTGTGTCCTTACAAAAGAGGAGAGACCACACAGAGATACATACAGGTCATGTGAGCAATGAGGTAGAGATTGGAGTGAATTGTCTATAAGCTAAGGAAGGTCATAGGTTGTCAGGAGCCATGAGGAGCAAGGAAGAGACAAAAGTACTCCTCCCTAGAAGCCTTCAGAGATAGCATGATCTTGTCACCTTGATTTCAGGGATGGCTGAGAAGTATCTTGGACTTTTGTTCTAAGAAATTGCTTACTGCAAAGGACTACCCACATGTTCTAGGAACTTACTACCTATGCCTTGTCTTCACCCTTCCTCATTGGTCTCCTAAGATTTCTGTCCATATGTCCTCATTTTATTTGTCTCTTTGAAAGCCTAGAACCTATTCCTCTTAACTGAAATCTTTCTAATTAATAGTCTCTCTATTACAAAAGCCTAAATAAAATTATTTAATTACCCAATATGTTTTTATTTCTCATAACTCTGTCTAAGGAACATTTTGGTATAGAAACATCAGTGCACAGAATCTAAATTTAAGAAAACAATATTAAATAAATAAAACAGAAGAGAAAAAGAACAGAGGAAGTTGCAAAATGATTTCCTGAATTCAGTGAGCAATTTATTTTTATTTCAAAGTGAAAAAGACTCTGTACTTCTCTCTCTGTGAAACAAAATGGTGTTATAAGAAAAAAAAAAATCACCATATACACAACAATTTGACATAGGTTGCTATTCAGATTATTGGGAAATTACCTGAATGCGACTGGGTGTAATACATATCAGAGCCAATAAAATGGGTTTGTAGTATCTTTTTACTTTCTTAAGACACAAAAGCATAAATGTATAGTCACAAAAGCTTCAGGGATTCATTAATAACAATAATATTTATTTGATTTATGGGAAAAATTATGTGTCTTTTATACATTAAATGTTTTCTGAAGATATATATATATTAAATAATCTCTAATTCTTGAATAGTTTCAAGAATATTGAGAGGAAAAAGAAATGACTTGGTATAAATAATGATTAAACAATTTTAGCAGAGCCTTAGCAAGTGGGATAAAGTGATAGAAACAATTATGATTTTACAACATATGGGTTAAGCCATTGCTTTTTTTGAAATGCATATTTACAAGGA
This sequence comes from Nasua narica, assembly GCA_028533885.1. NCBI lineage: Eukaryota > Metazoa > Chordata > Mammalia > Carnivora > Procyonidae > Nasua > Nasua narica. The sequence goes on along the minus strand of CM052799.1, from coordinate 164,492,394 downwards.
ATTGTTTGGGTTCTAGAGAATAACTGTAAATATTATTAAAATGATTAGTTGAAAAGCAGTGTGATATAATTATCCCTTTAAACCATTCATATCTCATTTTCATGATAAAGAATGATAGGCAACTATTGCTTGCGACCTTTTTTTGGTCTCACATTTCAGGTTTCAAATATTGCCTCCACTGAGATAACTACTTTCTTTAGACAAATAGAGATAAAATCAATTTTTCAGAGCAGATGTATGATTTTTTTCTTATTGACTATAATTTAGCATTTTCAAAAAGTCACATAGAATAGTAGCTCCCCGTAATTTCCATTGACTGTGATAGGAACTGCATTGATCAGTTTCACAGTATGTGTAACCTTTCAATTAGATGGAGAAATCTGAGTGTTAGGGCAGCAAGAAGATCCTAAGACAATACATATAGAAACAGCAATTTTTGCAAGAGTGACAGTAGTAACCTGCCAGTTAATTTATATGGATATTTAAAGATAATGATCTTAGGTAAATACACTGCCTTTAAAACTCTAGCTACCCCAACTGAATAGTTATAATAGTAGGTTACTTTGTTAGAAAGAAGTCAAACAACCAAGTCAATTCTGCTTGGCATTTCAAGTGTTCTGTCAGATCTCTGCTCGTAGTCCAATATTCCATATTCCCTCCACTGAGATGACATGTTAGGATCATAAAAGGCTTAAATCAAGTAGGTTGCTTGCTGCCTTTGAATGCTAGCAAGTATGAATTTGGGTATAGCAAAATAAAAATAAATGAGATTAGATTGGACTCATGTCAACAAAACAATACAATTATACACTGGACATTTAGAAAGGGCATTTAGTTGGGTTACTAATTACCTAAGTTGAAACTCAAGGTTTTCTAATGTTCTGTTTGATATCAGAGAAATGCATATTCTCTTCTTTGTCATACTCAAGGAATAGGCAAGCAGCGCTTAGAAAACATATTGAAAATGGAGATGAGAGAAGACACAAGGTTACCTTTTGTTTTGTTATATCAGGCAAAATATTCAGCACTTAAACCAAGTGAAGTTTCTAAATGCCAATTTGAAAACCATGAAAAGTCTTCAACAAATATATTACAATCAAGAAGAGTAGGCTAAATATTTTTTCACATCATTTACCAGTGATTGTTATAAATGTATTTCCACCTTAATTAATAAAAGATGATTTCACAATGAATAAATCACAAAGGATTTCCTTCCAGCACTTGGCCTAATGATGAATAAATGAAGACAAGAAAGTTCTATTGGAACATAAAAGACTTTTTTTCTTAAGATGGGCTAAAATTAACAGTTTTTAAAAATACTGAAAAGAAAAATCTTCATTTACTATATTTGAGATTAAAGTAAGAGAAATCTGTAGAAATAAAGTCTCTTCAAAGACCTCTTTATTTGTAGGCATTCTGATGAACAGATTGAGGACAATAATATTTTTCCTTCTGGGTTAAAAAAAATGTTAAAAATAAATGCAGTTAATACAACAAAGGAGTCAGCCAAGTGAAATAGTCAGTGCTATAGAATGGTGAGATAACAATAATCATAACAAAGGCAGTTTTAAAACAGGGAAAGGAGGGAAAAATGTAATTTATTGCTGTGTTAAGGGGGGAATTTTATATACTTATAAAGGAAAATGTCTCAGTATATTTTAGGCGTCCATATATATTTCCATGTTGAGACTAAATATTCAGATAAAGGGAATATTTTAGGAAAGAGAGATGTCCTTGCCACCTTAGTGTTCAGTTTTATGATTAACTGAAGGTGAAGAGAGCATTATACTTTGGATACTGAGGTCAAGCTTTAGTCTGTCCTTTAAAATCTTGGTGCTTTTATGCATGCACATCCCACAGCTTTAGATTCTTTTATGGGGAGAAAAAAAAAAGGTGGCATTTAAACAGATTCCAAGGCATCTACAGGTGTTAATTTTTGCTTTAAGAAAAAATCCTGTAGCATGACATCAAATAAAAGAGAAAGAAATCTCTACAAATCATAAGAAACCCACACGATTTTATGTAGCACCATTTAGTTATAGGAACATTTACATTTCAATAATTACAGGAAGATTGTCAAAATAAATTAAAGCAAAACAAAACATGTCTACTTCTTTAAACGTAGAAAAAAGAAAACAGAGAGGAGCTAGCATGACAAAGAGTTTTCATTCTATTTAACTGAGATAGAGTTTCGAATAAAAATAAAGAAGTGATAAGTTGAGTTGACTTAAGAAGAAATGTGGATAAAAAGCTATCATCCAATGTATGATGATATGTCACAAAGAAATATACAAACTCAGTATCAAAGTCAGACAAACTCAAACTCAATATCACATGTGGTTAAACTTTCTATTTCATTTTTCAAAGAGTAAAAAATATTGTAAATCAGAATACTATAAACATTTTTCACTAGGCGTGGATTGAAAAGCCCTTTAAAGGTTAATTAGCTACTTCATCTTTCTCTATTTCAATGACAACTGTTCCTCAAAAAAAAATATTTCAGGTATTCGATTTTAAATCTTCACTTTATGGTTCATTGTACTTAGAAAGTAATATCCTTGAACAAAATTTGTGAATTTCATAGAACTTCTCCACTGGCCAGCTACATGTGTGTAATTTGAATCATTCTAGCTACATGTGAAAATCCAAATTTTCACATAACTCTTCCATACATGATACACTGCAAGGATTGTTTTTGGGGCAAAAGTGCACATTAAAAAAATAAATCATTCTCTGTTTTATTTGCCTCTTTCCCAATCTGAAACATAATCTTTATATGCCTATTGTATTACTGACTTAAATTGTTGAAAACTCATAGATGTTAGAGGGGGTAGGCAGTTTTCAGTAGTTCCAACTTTTCAACAATATCTGTATCATATTAAGCCTGTTGAAATCTTTCTCAACCAAAAACTGAATCAATCCACCTAATAAGACAAACATAGATTCCAGCTTGGGAAGGTCTATAATTTTTGGTATGTGCAACAAATTCACAATTTATAACTGTAAAGAAAATAGTATTTCAGCTTCTAATTTATTCCGCCTAGTATAATTAATGAGAAAACATCTTTCAATAGAAGATTTTGTTGAATTTTAGAATATAATTGATTTCTAGTCATGTGTTAAACTTTAAACAACTATGTATTATAGAACTACTTAAGCAAATAGAATAGGTAATAGCAGATAAAGTTAATAGAAATCTGAGACGATCCAGTGGTTAGCATTTTGGCATCATGACACAATTTAATTGAGGCAAAATTTTAGATCAATGCCGAAGCTTATTGTATATATTTCTGATCTACAGGTGTTTTTATTATTGTAGTCAGGCAATGTAGATGGGTTTTTTTTCTTTCTTTTTCTTTTTTTTTTATAAAGAAAAGGATTTTGTAAGCTCCTTTAATGTATGAAGAGGCAAGCCAATGAATCTGATCAAGAATCCTTTTTTAATTAATTAATTTTATTTTTTCAGTGTTCCAAGATTCATTGTTCATGTACCACACCCAGTGCACCATACAATACGTGCCCTCTTCAATACCCAACACAAGGCTCAGGCGACCCCCCACCCCCAACCCCTCCAAAACCCTCAGATGGTTTTCTTGAATCAGGATGAGTCAATATTTAACCCTGTACTATCATTTTGGGAAGCTTTTATGCAGTTTCAGTGTGATTTTTTTGCTTTCTCTCAAAAAATATACTTTAACATTCTAAATATAGACACACTGGGAGAGCATAGGGAAGAATTTATCAAAGCACTTGCAAGAGACACAAAGTTTATTAGATTTGATTTCTTTTTGAGAACTGAAATTTCTAAACTAAATATTCTAAAATAGTATAAACTAAAAAAATGGTCGACAGAATTCTTGGGGGCTTTTAGCAGAAATGCAAGCATATACTTGAGCAACAGTGAGAATTTTCTTCTATTTTCTATTATGTATTTTCCACTTTTCTGTTGCCTTATCTTTCCTTAAAATATTGTTTTTGCACCCAGCTATTTCCATTACAAATATATGTATAGTTTCCCCTACAAATTGACTCACATGACTATCTCCTTGATTTCCTGCTTACTTGGTTATCTTCCCATTTTGCCTTGTTGGACAATATTATACCTTTTATTTTTTTTAAGAAAAAAAGCAAAAGATATAACAAGTAAATAGTAAAGTTCAGTTGAGGGAAAATGTGGTTTCTTCCCTAGCACAATATACTCTACCAGAATGTAAGCTCTGTGAAAGATAGGAGTTTGATTTTTACAGCAATTTATGTTCATTGTACCATTTATATTAAAGGTGTTCAACAGATGTCTTCAAAATAACTTAATTGATACGTTGACAGTTTTCCTCATTTCCTGAGACCTCTAGATTGTATGGAAGTATTTAAGGGAAACATTGAGTCTACTTACCCAAATATTTAGGGAATTTGGGGTTAAATGTCAAGGGAGAATTCTTTTTATTTTTCAATTAATAAAATAATTTGTAGATTCACTTTATAAGTCAATGAAAAAGCATTATCATAAGTCTTAAGTGATAGATATGTCAGAAAGTTTTTTTCCTCCAATGCTATCTTATTTTCTATTAATTAGAATAACATATTTAATTAACTCTTTACTAGGAATCTTTCTCTTCTCGAACTGCTTCGTGAGCCTGAGAAATACTGCAGACTCTTCTCATTCCACATCCCCTTAAAATAATGGGTAGATATAATATGTTAATCTGTAGTCAAGTTCTATAAACAGTAACTCTTCAGTGCTTCCTTATATTTAGAATGACTCACTTCCCTTATTTATACCTAAGAATTATTGGTAGTAAAATTTAATAACAATTTTTCCTTCATTATTTGGATACAAAGAAGTAAGCCTTCCCTGTTCTCTGATTGAATTATTACAAAATAGCAAGCTTGTAAAAATTTTCATCACACAGTAAAAAGAAATACAGAAAATTTATGTTCTCTTCCCTTATAACTCTTATATATTATCCTATGGTTATTGAAATAGTCTAGACCATATTTTCCACATAAGAGCTAGCAAGTTCCATATGTTCAGAGCAAAATAAAATATTTCCACATGGTAATTGGCAAAAGGCCCCTCAGGCCTGCTTTAACAGGATTTGCCAAACATCCCTTGACATATCTAGTGCCAACACAGGTACTACCCAGGGTAATATGTTTTGCCCTAGGTTTCCCAATTGTGCTTTTTATTTTTATCTGATGAAAAGTATTGCAAAATTCTAATTTTGGATTATGGTTCTGCCCCAAAGAGACCCAGTTAATTGGATAGTAGAAAACAGTTAAACCTAGGAACTTAAGATAATAATCTCTAATGGTAGGAAAATCTCATGATGTTAGGAAGTAACATATTTAATCACTTCCTGATCACCAATTAGTACGGTCATTAACAAATACTGCTTTGTTGTGGCATATAGCCTTCCCTAGAGCCAGTAACATTCTTCTTTGTTGACATCTGGTGTTTTAAAAATTACATGCTATTTTTATGTTATATCAATTGTATCCAGAATATAGCATGAGACTCTGCTGGAACATTGTTTTATATAAACTTATAAAAATAGCTGAAAGGTTTTATTGAGAGATATATTGAATTTATAGGGGTTGGGTATTAAAAAAAAGGAAGAGGTTTATGGATATTACAAACTGATTCTAAAGTTTATGTGAAGAGGAAATAGACCCAGAATAGCAAAAACAATACTGAAAGAGAACAAAGTTGAAGGACTGATACTACTCAACTTCAAGATTTACTATAAAGTTATAGTAATAAGGATAGTTTAGTCATTGCACACACACAAAACAGCAAATAGACCAATGGAATAAAATAGAGGGCCCAGAAATAGACTCTCATAAATATGGTTAACTGGTCTTTGGCAAAGAAGCAAAGGCAATACTGAAGCAAAGATAGTCTCCTCAATAAATGGTGCTGGAAAAAGTGAACATAACATGCAACAAAGAATCTAGACACAGACCTTATACACTTCACAAAAATTAACTCAAAAATGAATCACATATCTAAATGCAAAATTGTGAAACTCCTAGAAAACAAAATCGAACAAAACCTAGATAACCTTGGATATGGCAATGACTTTTTAGATACAACACCAAAGGTATGATCTATGAAAGAAATAATTGATAAGCTGGATTTCATTAAAATTAAAAATTTCTGCTCTGTGGCAGATACTTAAGAGAATGAGAAAACAAGCCACTGACGGTGAGAAAATATTTGCAAAACGCACTTCTGATAAAGACTATACCCCAAAATATACAAAGAACTCTTAATATTCATCAATAAGAAAACAATCCAATTAAAAGATGAGCCAAAGACCTTAACAGGAATCTCACCAAAAAGGATATATAGATGGCAAGTAAGCATGCAAAAAGTTGCTCCACACCATATATCATTAAGAAAATGTAAACTTAACAGTGAGAGACCACTATATACCTATAAGAATGTCCATAATTAGGAACACTGACAACACCAAATGCTGATGAGAATGGTATAGCAGAAACTCCCATTCATCATTGCTGGGAATGCAAAATGGCACAGCCATTTTGGAAGACAGTTTTGGCAGTTTCTAACAAAAATAATAATATTCTTACCATATAAGCTCTAGTAATTGTGCTCCCTGGTATTTACTCAAGAGATCTGAAAATTGCGTCCACACAAAACCTGCACATGGATGTTTAATTATCAAAACATGGAAGGAGCGAATATGTCTTTCAATAGGTGAGTGGATAAATGGACTGGTATATCCAGATGATAGAATGTTAATGTACTAAAATTAATAAACTATCAAGTCATAAAGAAGACATGGGAGAATCCTTAATGCATATTACTAAATTCAAGCAATCCGAAAACATTACATACTGTGTGATTCCAAATATGATGTTCTATAAAAGGCAAAACTATGGAGACAGTAAAAAGATTAGTGGTTGTCAGCGGTTGGGGTGGGGAGAGATAAATAGATGAAACACAGAATTTTTAAGCAGTAAAAATATTCTGTATGCTACAAAATGATGGATACGTGTCATTATACATTTGTGCAAACCCACAGAATGTTCAACATCAAAAGTGAACTCTAATAAACGCAAACTATGGGCTTTGGATGATTATAATGTGTCAATGTAGGCTCATCAGTCATAGTAAATGTCCTCCTCTGGTGATGGGTGATGATAATGGGGAAGACTATGCATTTATGGGGATAGGGGACATATGGAAATCTCTATCCGTCCTTTCATTTTGCTAAAAACTTAAAACTATTCTAAAAAATAAAGTCTTAAAGAATTCAAAGGGTTTGCTTAAAGGAAATTTCATTTTAAAAAAAGAAGCAATATGCAGGAAAAATATTAAAAAGTGAGCTATTCTATAGGACACATTCAGGGTGAGAGTAGTATTGGATACAAGGCAAAATCAATTAGGGCCAATAAAAGGTTCACTAGCAATGTGGCTTATAATTTCTCTATAGAGCTATCTTAAATATGTCTTGAATTAGGCAATTATCCTGGGCATTCTAAATCAAGAATATTTTAAAAATGTATTTGGTTACTTAAAGAATAGAGGAGAGAAAGTTATTGGAACAGGTTAGATTTTTTATTGCTACTCAAAAATGCATACCATAACAAATCATGACAAGGGTCTGGGTGCACACCCAAATTAACTAAGTAGAAGAGACTATCAAATGACAATAGCTGCCATTTTTCCAGTGGAAGAGCATGTTATATTTACTTCATAGCTGAAACTTATGCTTTCTTAGAAAACACAACCTGAAATTGCCTTTGTTTACTTTAATGGCAAACTTCTCTCCATAATGATATCTTTTTTTTTAAGATTTTATTTATTTATCAGAGAGATTGAGCAAACAAGCAGGCAGAGTGACAGGCAGAGGCAGAGGGAGAAGTAGGCTCCCTGCTGAGCAAGGAGCCCGATGTGGGACTTGATTCCAGGACCCTGGGATCATGACCTGAGCCACAGGCAGCTGCTTAACCAACTGAGCCACCCAGACATCCCTCCATAATGATTTCTAACCAATCAGTTTACTCTGAGGAAAAATAAAACAAACAAACAAAACAACACTTCTTTCCATAGATTATCTATGATTAAGCCTCTTAAACTTGATTTTGGTTTTCTTCAATGAAACAATCTACACAACTGACCTTTGTATATGAATAAAATTTGGATGGACTCTGTTTTGAATTCTGAAAATATTTATTTCTGAGTTATTCTATGAGCAGTTATTGTGTATATTCTAATATATTTAATATATTTCAAATATATTCATATATAAATGTATTTTTAAGTGGACCCCAAGGAGATGAAAATATGTATATTTTGGAGTTGGGGATTCGCAGGAATGTGTTTGGAAAATATCTTGATAGGTAATTACTGTGTGTAGAGATGGGCAATTCTCCCTGTTGTGACTCATATAAATAATGAGTTCTATCATCTCATGAAGTTAGACTATCTGTGCCTACCAGGTAGATAGCATATCTGAAAAGGAATCAGAATACATGTCCAGTAACATACTGGGACAGTTATAAAATTAAAACCAGGCTTCACTTTATTTTTAAGATAACTACTGAAGTTTATAATTACCCATATGTTTTTCCAATTTAATGAAAAGAGTTCATATAAATTAAAAATGTTTATAGACAGTATGAGTTAGTGGAAAGAGACTGTCTATAACAAATAGATCTAATTTTAAATTCTGTGTAGTTTTAATTTGCTGTATGATCTTGGGAAAATAACATTTCTTTGACCTCAATTTTTTTTGTAGATAAAAGAGAAAGTAAAAGTTAGCCAAATGATTTATGTTAAATATAGAAGGAGACATTGTATCTAAATGTATCTCCTTAGGGCAATCATGCTCAGTCTATAATTATTTTCATTGTTAAACCTATAAAATAATATTCTTTAATATATACTTTTCAAAGTACTTCAAATATTATTTTTGTAGTATCTTATTCAAATTAAGAATTCTGTATAAAAATACTGATGTGTAATTATTTAGGCAATGATCATTCTAGGTTTTTTAAAATTTTTATTTTGATTATCACCTATACACATTGGCATAAGGTTAATTTCTCTCTTTTTTTTTTTAAGATTTTATTTATTTATTTGACAGAGAGAGAGAATGATCACAAGTAGGCAAAGAGGCAGGCAGAGAGAGAGGGGGAAGCAGGCTCTCTGCTCAGCAGAAAGCCAGATGTGGGGTTCAATCCCAGGACCCTGAGATTGTGGGACCTGAGCCAGAGGCGGAGGCCCTAACCCACTGAGCCACCCAGGCGCCCCTAAGGTTAATTTCTGATGATATTCCACTACCTGCTTATTGTATTATCACCATGTCTTCCATGGTACCTAACTAATTTTTTCAATGTATTTATCCAAATTGCTAATGCTGATATATCTAATGAAGATCACATACTATAGCAATTTCAATGACAAACATTGAAAAAGAAAGAAACTGAAAATAAATAATCTCTATGCTCAGCATTTTTCCTTATATATGATTTTGTCAAAGTTAATGCTACTGTTCTATCTTTGAGGCACTTTTAAATAGCTGAGGATTAAGTGTCATGGCTGGTTATGGCTTGATATGGTAAGACTTTTATTCTAAAGACCATCTCAGTAATGATACGTATTTATTCACGTTTGTGTGTATATATAAGCAATTTTGCATCTTCAGCCTATTCTTTATCAAAAGAAGCTTCTTTGTTTTTGAAGCATACATTGTTAAACCGAATTTACCAGAATTAAATTTCAACTGGAAATATATTAATATGTTATGCAGAATGCCCTTTATTTGTAACACATTTAAATTCGCTAAAATAGAAGACTCAATATATTTTTCTACCTGAAGAGGAGAGAGGTTAGGTGACACAATGAATTAACTTTAAGCCTGTCTCTTTTCATCTCTGGAGATCTGAAGGTCACATTAACTTATATTGACTTACAAATGGGAAGTATAGTGGTTCCAGAAATCACACATATACAACACAAATTACCAATCATGGAGATCTACACTCACAAGTGTCCCAAAACAACAACAAGGGAAAAATGTCACAGGTTTGGAAAAAAAAAAAAAAAGATATACTAAGTCTTTACATGGAGTTTTTTGTAGGAGGCATGATGAGTTCTAACTGTCTTTCTTAATGCCCTCCATAATGTTATATAGTGATAAGACTTAGTAATCCTTTTTCCATTTATTCTTTTCTTTTTAATTTATTGAGAAAACTATGAAACAAGAAAACCCAAGTAAGCTAGTCAAGGTCAAGGTCACAGAGTAAATTAGAACAAGACTTAGAAGGAGCCATAATGTGCACTGAATCTCTTTGTCAAAGTTAGGGGAAATCACTGCAATACACTGAAAATATCTGCTTTGTTGATTTCTCTACTGCCTCATGTCACTTTTCTGAGTGAACATGTAAACTTTTAATGTTTTAATGCTTACTTTTAATTAAGTTTCAATGTTTATTATTTCTTTATTATGATTATTTAAATTAGCATCATATTTTTCAAGTTCAATTATATAGTAAAAGTTAATAGAATATGCAACCACGACTATTATCAAAACAAGCAAAATAAAAGATATCTTGAGTAGTTTCAAGTACTTAGCTTTAGGATATATCAAATACCATAAGTCTGGAGATTATTTTGTTTTCCTTTGAACCCTGAAAAACATATTTCCTCCATTCCTTTTTTCTGTTCTTTATGGCTCAGAGTATGTAAGGTGGATTTTGTCAAGGCATAAAGAGATCTTAGACATGATCTCTTTATAGAGCTGTCTCAAGTGTATGGAGGATTGGGAATAGTCTCTTCTAAGCACGGACTTTTGAGACTGGCCTAGGAAGTTGAATGGTGAACTAGAGACCGTGATGGTGAATCTTCACATGGGTGCTCATGATGTCAGAGGTTCATACACCACAGCCAATCACATCTCAACCCATACAACTAACCAACATGAGAAAAACAGAGAACTCCGTCCCTTCCACACATTTTTCTAAGGGTGTATTTGCTTTGTAATGTCCTTATTCTTCTCTTTAATGTGATATCTTTTGTTCAAATAAGTAGATGGAACAATGGAACTTATCCTGTATCCACTTATTTTCAGACTTACTTGTGTTTCTGCTCTTTAATCACTTTGCTTCAAATGGGAAATAGTTCAAAGTAAGGCCATCATTTTGCAAAGGTGTTCATTTTATTTAAAACAAAAACTTATGTTTACTCATCTAAAAATTACTGTACAACAATGGTAATTATAAAAATATTCACAAGAGGAGGATATGGTATTTGAAAAAATTTATTCAGTATTCATATATCTACAATAAAATATGATTTTATATTTATAAATGGGAAATAGAATTTTTCATAGTACAATAACCTGAATAAAACTATTCCCTATATTCTGAATATGAATGAATGAGTGAGTGATCTTTTTTTTCACTATAAATTGTGTAACTACATGTTAAGATGAGGTGAGAAGGAGGTAGATGATGATGATGATGATGATAAAAAAGGAGATAGATGGATATATATAATATATATGTATATATTCTTGATGACAATTTTAACACTTCTATATTTTCCACACTTTGACTTGCCCTATTAATAGAGGGCTTTTCTCCAGGATACCTTTTTTACGTATCAATCTCATTTAAAGTTTTTACTTCATACCTACTTTCTCTTACTATTTTTTCTGTCACATTATCAGCTATGAACTTATTATTTTCTAAAGACCAACAGATAATTCTCCCAATGATACACTCAAGCTTTAGTTATTTACTCTTCTATTACTGATTATTTTTTCAAACTTAACACACTGTGTAACCCCAAATCTTCAGAGCATGCATTTGCTTCCAATCTGTTTCTGAGTGTTTTTATTGGTTTGTTTTTACTCTTTTCCCCTTCATATATATTCAGAAATATAGTTTAAATTATATATAAAAATGCAAATGGTGAAGTTCTTAGTGTATTCTGCTCTGAAATAAGGTTATACTGAAACCCATATCTTAAAAATTTAAATTCTGTTAACAATAATTTCCCCAACCCAAATCCTTACAATATATTTATACCTATAAAACTCAAAGACACTGCAAACATTCACATGAAACAAGAGACATTTATTTCTAGTGTGACTATAGCAAATTCTCTTAAGACTAGAGCCAGATATATTGTACTGTGATTCTTCCACTCACAGAAATGAGAGGATGCAAAACGTCTAAATTTCTAAAATCTTTTTCATCCAAATTACATTCAATCTTTATTTGAACTGTGTTATTACCCACCAAAGTGATTTGTTTTCATTGAAATGAAAATAAGAAACTTACTCAACACAGGGAAATACATTTATTTGATTTTTTTTCCTTAGGTTCATAGTCCACATTGTAATTGCTCTTCAGTTCTTTTTTCAGTGTTTTCCTAGTATAACTAAGAAATAAAAAGACAAGGTTTTTGATTCTTCATTTGTGATTTTTTGTTCAATTATGCTATAGGCTATCACAGTCATGCTATTCTGCTCTTCTGACTTTGAGACTTTATATTTCAGATTTATTTAGTGTATTTTTTACACTGTTCATAAATATTGGTCCCATGAGATTTAATGAAATATACATAATTTCTAATTTCTAACAAGTTCTTTGACTTTTAAGTACATTTGTACTATAAAACTACTTTGTCTAAACTTTATATTCTTACATGTGATGATGTGGAAAAATGTAAAATTGATTGAAAACTTTTCAATTTCAGATGATCTACCATTTTTAAAGTAGGTAAATTAATTTATTTGCTAGTTTGCATCCTTTTTTCTTGGAAAAAAATTTAGTTGTTCAAATATATTTATATTTACATTCTATCGAATTATTTATTCACTGGAGCTATCTGTAGGAGTAAATTGTTCTTTTATTTTTTTCTTTCCCTGCCAAATTAGGAATTAGAGCTATCCTTTTCGAAAGTTTTTTGCTGAATCTTTTAAAAATCTTTGATTATGGGCGCCTGGGTGGCTCAGTTGGTTAAGCAACTGCCTTCAGCTCAGGTCATGATCCCTGGAGTTCTGGGATCGAGTCCCACATCTGGCTCCCAGCTCCACAGGGAGTCTGCTTCTCCCTCTGACCTTCTCCCCTCTCATGCTCTCTCTCACTGTCTCTATCTCAAGTAAATAAATAAAATCTTTAAAAAAAAATCTTTGATTATGGTTTAAAAGGATCGTTACTAGCTTTATAAGGACTCCATTGTTTAGCTTTTATTTTTTTGAAATACTCATTATTAGGTGTGTATAATTCTTTCATTAAAATTGTCTTAATTGCTTTTGTTCCAATAAAAATTACAAACAAATACCTTGAGTCTATTTAATGCCTTAATTGTTCCCCATGAGTTAGATTACACAGTAAGGACCTGATTCATAAAATATTTTATGCATCATTTCCTTCAGGACTTTAAACATTTTCCTCAAACTAGAGATTTCTGGGCAAAACACAAATACTTCTGATTTATAACAATCCCTAGAGAATTTACTTTTCCCTTATTATACACTTCACTATGTGCTATGCAGAACTTCAGAGGAACAAGTCGTTTATAATAAAATATGCAATGGCCTAACTAACAAATTGCTATGAATTTTTTTTCTCCTGAATTATAGAGTGTTGCAGACAATGACAAGTTGGGCTTAGACATAAACACCAACAGTCATGCCATTTAATACAAACTGTCACAATTAGAGAAATTAAAAGAGTATATGAGAATGTCATAACAGCTACACTATCATCACGCAGGGTAGATTTCACAAGCACTGACTCAGGAATGAAGGACAATACTCTTTATTCTTGAATTCCATTTGTACTGAACTATCACCTAATACCAACTGATTCATTTTCTTTTCTCTTGTGTTCTTCACATCCTCCGCATCAGAAATTACTGGATTTCTACTTTATTTTAACGGAGCTTTGCTAGATGACTAGCTAAATAATTTAATAAAATGAGTAGAGTTTCTAAATTACCTCTTTATTCAGCTTATTTCCATTTTAAGAGGACTCTTCAATGTTTTATGTCAAAATAAAGAGGGTTTTTGAGAATTTCTTGTATGCTGGTAGAACTAGAAATCTATTTAATAGAGTGGAATTATTACAGCAGTTATCAAATAACAGAACAAGAATTTTCACGAGTGTGCCCTCTCCATTCTTCACCCCTCCCATTTTATTTTCTTTAATTCCTATCACTACCTAAAAATTATTATTTATGCCAACTCCACTGGAATGTAAATTTACTTAAATGGGGATTTTTGTTGTTGTTCACTTTTGGAGCCCCAATGAGTACAATAGTACCTACATAGGAGACATTTACTAGTTTTACAGGTTAAATAAATGCTTTCTTGGCACAAGAGGACCACAGGGCTCAGACATTTAGGTGCCCCCAAAGAATGTTATTTTCATATAGTTCATACAAATATTTCTCCTACTTTTACATTTCTAAATCTTGTTTTATATGTTAATAAAGTTGTGCTACTATATTTACCATCTAAGTACTTTTCTTCACCAAAATACACCCAAATGCTAACTTTCTAAGTCAGATATCACCTTTGTATTTGCAGTATGATTTAATGAACCAACCAAAAAATACTCATTTTTCCTCTTTTTCTAGGTTTAAAGAAACCTTTATTTTTCTTCTATGCAGAACATTGGGGTATAAAATTCTAGTGACAAATGCAGGAGATTCAGAGGCAGAAAAACCTGTGTTTGAGTTTGAGACTTAACCCCTTGCTTCCTGTATTATATTGGGAAGTCTGTTTACCTTCTTAAGAGCCTTAATTACATCTTCTGTAAGTTGGAAATAGTAATCCTTTTCAAGCCACACCACAGAATCAAGAGGATGAATAAAGTTTGCGATTACTTTATAAACACTAGAGACTTATGTTTGTCTTTTTTTTCTACCAAATCAACTAATAGAACATTTCTCTGAAATACTATTATACAAGAAATCTTCAATTCTTGTATCTAATTCAACTATATTTGTAATTGGAGTAGTTGGAATATTAAATTTAACACAGTCAATGACTCTAATTCTGTACAAACATTTCTACTAGTGCTTTTAATATCATTTTATAGAATTTTGCCAAGTGCTGTGGGGAATATTAAAGAAGACATGGACTTTTCTTGAAAAAAGTTTAAAATCTGAAAAAAAGTGAAAATGAAATAAAAGTGGGTTAGATAATGCAGGAAGTTTGAAAATAGTCATTTATCCAGCATTTTCTTAACCAAATAAATAATTTAAAAAATCCCAATAATAAAGAGACTTTCAGTATAAAAAATCAGAGCTAGAATCTCAGGGCTGATATATCCAAATTCCATGAACTTTGAAGAATTTCAGATTGCCATTGTACATATAATAAATGATTAACAGAAGTTTATAAAATCAACTTGGAACTTCCTGAATCTGAAGCAAAAACTATCAAAGCAAATAGAGGAGTTATTGGCTGAAACAAACACCACCTGTTTTAGAAGATTGAAGGATGGTGATGATAGTGTGTCATAAAAAGTTGAACATTCCACATGGCTATACTTTAGTGTTATAATAAAGAGAACTGTGCACATCATTTCAGAATCATAAACAGCTGTACCAGGCCAGCGGCTTTTGGTGATTTAGGAAAGTAGTCTATAAAGCTCTTCTCTATTTCAAGAACTGATGTACCTAGCAAAGGTGAGGCAGAACTGTTTGACCACTGTACTAGTAAACACAAGATATGGACAGTTACTTAGGGACTGAATTGTGTCCCCTGAAAATTCATAGATTGAGGCTCTCACCCCAGCCATGACTGGATTTGGCAACACCACCCAAAAGGAGATAATTAAAGTTAAATGGTAAGACCCTAATCTAAAGTACTAGTTTCCTTTTAAGAAGACGAAGAGATACTAGGAATGTGTGTGAAGGAGAAAGGCCATATGAGGACATAGCTAGAAGGAAGCTATCTGCAAATTCAGGAGAGAGGCCTCAGGAGAAATTAAACCTACAAACACATTGATCTTGGGCTTTTAGCCTCCAGAATAGTAAGAAAAATTTGTGTCAATTAAGCATCTGTGGAATTTTGTTATAGCAGCCCTAGCAGAGAACACATCATCCAAAGCATCACTTAAGTAGTAATGGCAGTTGAGGAGCTGACATTTACCATGAAGGTATATAAAAGAGGCAGTAAGACCAGGAACAAGGGGAAAGGATAGTTGTGTTAAGAAACTTGAGGATGTCAGGGCGCCTGGGTGGCTCAGTGTTAAGCATCCAGCTGTAGGTTTTGGTTCAGGTCACGGTCTCAGGGTCCTGAGATTAAGCCCCATGTTGGGCTCTTAGCTCAGCAGGGAGTCTGCTTGATGATTCTCTCCCTTTTCTTCTGCCCCACCCCCATGCTCTGTGTGTGTGTGTGTGTGTGTGTGTTTCTCTCTCTCTCTCTCTCTCAAATAAATAGATACATCTTAAAAAAAAAAAAGAAGGTACTTGAGGCTATTATCTGTAAGACTGGTTACAAGGTAATTTGTGGCCAGACTACCCCAAACCCCACAGACCTCAAAGCAAATGCATGCTGCAACAAAAGGCAACATGATAAAAAAAACCATATCTGGCATAAAGTTTTTGTAGTGTTTTTACCCAAACCAATGATAAAGGTATTAAGATTTGAAATTATCCGCTTAGAATGTTCAAGTTTACAACTTTTTCCTTTTTCCACAGTTCAGTTAAACTTTTGAACAGTTAATAATCTCCAGAAAAAAAGACTGTAAGAGAATTGTAGGGGAAAGTGAAGGGGCTAATCCTAATGTGAGTGAGAGAAATCCACTCAAACCTATACAAAATTTTTGCTGTTCAATAACAAATAATTGAAAAAAACAGGTAAATTCATGAAAAAAATGAAGATTTGACAACATAAAGAAAGTAAACACATATAAATAAGAAATAGTTTGAAAATATAAAAATATTTTTAGAGAAGTAAGAAATAATTTTAGACCACAATAATTATGCACTCTAAAGTAAAATGAAAATTCTGAATTGTGCATTAGAGAGGAGATAATACAATAACAGAATGAGAAAGAAAAGCAGTTGACTTACTATGGGAAAATAATTTAAAGATATTATGAAAATAAGCAGTGATAGCTTTTATAGAATATACCAGAAACATTATAAAAGTAAAATTTGGACAATAGATAATCATATCAGCATTGCAATTCATCTGCCATCTGCCTGTAAGGTGCTCTCAAAATTATAATGATCAAGGATATGATGATTATGGAAAACAGAAATATAATACATGAATAAGTGATGTTGTCTATCCATTAATTCAAGTCAAATGTTTACTGACATTTGTGGACTTGTAGAATTTATAACCCAGGTACTATATTTGACACTGGGGACTCTCTTATGAGCATTAATAGACCTAATCTTGCCTGATACCACATCATGTAACTTAAAGTCCAGAATGAAGAAAAATAATAATTAAAAAGACACACATACATGGGACACCTGTCGGTTAAGCATCTGACTCTTGGTTTTGGCTCAGGTCACCATCTCAGGGTCATGAGATTGAGCCCCGCCTCTGGCTCTGTGCTCAGAGCAGAACCAGCTTTTCCCTCTCCCTCTAACTCCTCCCCCCCACTCTCTAGCACTCTCTTTCTCTTAAATAAATCAATAAATAAAATCTTTAGAAAAATACAGACATACACGCAGAGAGCCACACATATACACATACATATGCATTTACGCACACGGACACACATTAAAATGAAGCAGAGGACATGACAGTCTGAGAAATTTCCAACTGAGAAATAAGTAGGAAATAAACAGGGGAAGTGAGAATGATCAATTTTCTCTGTAAGAGAGCATTAAGTCCCATGCCCAGCAACAACTACTACCTCTTATTGTCCATATGAGAAGTCTGATGGGGCTGATTCAGAAAAAGAAGGGTTCTTTTTTCTTTCCTCTTGATTTACTTGGGTCCTGCAAGAAGCCAGTGAAGTTGAAACTGAGGCAGACTTAAAAGTGCAAGAAATTTATTAAGGAAGAAGGAGGGCATCTATAAAAGAGAAAAAGCTGAAACAACCGGGGAAAGCATTATTCTATGATAATGAATGGGGCTGAAGTAGTTAGGTTCAGGCCAAGTCATTGCAGGCTACCATAGCATTTGATCCCTACCTATGATCAATAGAAAGCCAGTGAAATGTTCATAACAAAAGAAAGAGAAGGAGGTGAGATGTGGGATCAGGGAGATGATATGGTCAGATTTGAAATTTTAAAACATCTTTTTGGCTGAAAATTGAGAAATTGAGATAGGACAAAAAGGATGAGTGGACTAATCATGTATGTATTGTAGAACTCTAAGTCGTATCTCACACAGCGTGGTTAGCAGCAGGAGAAAAAAGTGGATAGATGGGTGTGGGGGATATTGGAGAAGTAAAATCCATAGACTTTGCTGATGAAATGCCTATGGGCCTGATGGAATAGGGCATATCAACCTCTAGGACCCTGGCTGTAGGTCCACTGAATTTATGCAGTGGTGTCAATACTCTGCTCGTATACTTTGGATGTATGTTTATTCTCAGCAACCAGCACCTTCATCTCCTTGCCAGAGTGTTGCCCTCAGGCTCATGAAGGATTCCTTAAAATCAACTCAGTTCTCATGACTCTCAGACACAGCTTCATATAGCTCCTAAGAAATGAGGCTAACCAGAGCATACACTACATCATTTCACAGAAGATAACAGCTCTATCTTTAGCTTTTAAAACTTTTTAATCACACTATTCCCTCAGGGTTGTGTTATGAGCTTCCTTTTTGGGGGGAGGGGGTGTACTTGCATTTTATTAAATACATATTTTATGACAAACAATACTGACAACCAGATAGTGTGTGCTTAGATTCATTGTTGGAATAATTCACAGAGAGTAACAACCTACATAAAACCCTCATTTACCTTACTCCACACAATATTATATATTCCTTAACTTAATGGTGTAACCAGATGCCAAGCAATGGCCAAATTGTCAGGCATTTCTAAGACAGAAGGAAGGAGTGCAATGTTACTCTTAATTTTTATTTTTTTCTTTCCTTCCATTCAATCAGATGACTGGTTGCATATTTATAATTTCCTCATGCATTTAAGATTTCCATAACAGCAAAATGTACAATATTTTATGCGTGAAAACAGGTATGGTAAAACATTAATAATTACCAAGAGTTGAACCATCCAGTAAGGCTTTGGACTTCCCTTCTTAAAAAGTGTGTTACTTGTGGCCATAATCTCTTAGCAGTTTTCTGAAACGACTTTCACTCTTGGAACAGCCATCTCAAATGTATGTGCGCACGTGTGTGCGTGCGCGCGCGCGCACACACACACACACACACACACACGTATATCCACTTCCTTTTATACTGTCTCATCCAGGATGTAGGTAGCTGTAATATACTTAGAAGATTTTCCTCATCTATCCATTCCCACTACCAGTGCATCCAAAAAATAAGAGAAAAATATTAGGAGTTAAAAAAATAAAGGATTTTGTAATCTCACATTCCTCTCCCTTCATTTCTACCTCTAGATCCCAGAGATCTTTCCAAGGAAAATCCCTTTAGATTCAGAAAGCATAGAAATTCAGCTCTTCATGTCATGCCCATCATTTTTTCTTATTTGGCACCATTTGCCATGTGTTTTTATAACAACATATCTATAAACATGTAAGTTACATTTGAACCCACTATTCATACCTCTGGACATTGAGGAAAAGGTCCTGACATCTTTTTTCCTATCAGTAACATATGTTGCTTTAACTATTGTATTATGCTGCTGAGGTCAATTGATTCCAAGAATGTCAGAAAAAAAATTATTAATTAATTGATTATATTTAGAGTAGCTTCAGATGTCAGATTTTCGAGCAGATTATAGTATTCTCACATATCTCCCCCTTCTCCCATTATTGACATTTTGTGTTAGTGTGATATATTTGTTACAATTGAGGAGCTGATACAGATACATTATTATTAACTAAAGTCCATAGTTTAAATTAGGGTGCACTTTTCCTGTTGTACAATTCTACAGTTTGGATGATTGCATGATGTCTATAAATAATACTGCAGTATCATACATACGTAGATACATACAGTATCATACATACATTTCACTGCCCTAAAAATCCTGTGCTTACTCTTCATCTCTTCTCCTCAACCCCAGACAACCACTAATCTTTTCACTGTCTTTATAGTTTTGTGTTTCCCTGTATATCATATAATTGGATTTGGACAGTTATGTAGCCTTTTTAGAATGGCTTGTTTCACTAAGCAATATATCTTTAAGGTTTCTCCATGTGTTTTCATGGCTTGATAACTAATTTCTTTTTACTGATAAATTATAGTCTACTATATAGAAAGACCATAGTTTGCCAATTTACTTTTTGAAGGACATTTTGGTTGTTTTCAGGTTTCACCCATTCATTTTGTTAACAAGTGCTTAATTCCACTTCATAATCAAATTGCTACTATGTCATGGTAGAGGAGGTAATTCCCATTGATGTGTTTCTTAGTAGACACTTCTATGCTGGCAGTGGTGAAATATACTTTCTTCTAGTGAAATGCAGTCTTGAAGAGTGGCAGAATTTGTTCGTAATCCATAATTGCAAACTCTTATAGATATTCTCTGCTGTAACTTTGGGTAGGATAGGTGTAGAGTAAGTATCTATTCCGGACAAAACCAGAATAAGATAAGTGTCCAATTATTTCTACACTGGGTAATATGCCATCCCTTCTGCCTATTATGTAGAATTATAATATATCTTTTTCAGTCAGGTTTTCGTGTCTGCGGGGTGAGTGGTGGAAGATTTACTTCATTCAGTCTCAGAAAGTTTCATCAATAAACTGGGGAGCTTCCTTTGCTTTAGCAGGAAGGGAATCTGTAAGTCAGCTGAAAGGGCTATCAGTTTTTCTGGAAGTTTTGTCATCAGTCCACAAGAGGTTCAATCTGCTCATGGATGCTATGCACTCTCCCAGACATGTCCACAGTTATGTCCTCCTTTATATCTAGTTTACATCTATCACATCAGTGAGTTCTGAGGAGAGGCTTCATTTATAGACATATCTCTTTTATTTTAATTTTCAGAATTATTTTTAAGTGTTTTCCTGCTAATTGCTATGGAGAAGAAGAAAGATATAAAGAGAAATGATGGAACATTAGAATATTACCATAATTTAATTACCTCAAATAATAAATAAATGACTCAAAGAAACATAACTCTGCATGTATATTAGTCCTCTTATTTGAATTATTTTTATTCTTCATAGTGGAATGCATTGGATTATATAAAATATTAATTTAAAACAAAATATATAAGCTCACACAGAGATCTTTGTTTTTAAAATCAGGGCTATAATCATGCATTAAAGCTAAAATTATAGATAATCCCAATAATTCAAAATTTTAGGTACTAGACAAAATGACTATTGTTAAAGGTGAAACATCTGAATGTCATTCTGCTTCCATTCAATAGATAGTTTTAGAGAATTTTTTTAATTGAGGTAAAATTTTTATTCAATGAAATGTTAATCTGAAATGTACAGTGTGATTTTTGACAAAGGCATGCATCTGAGTAAACTGCAGGCCTATCAAGATGTAGTTGTTTCCTCTTGCCCCTTACGTGCAGTTCTTGTCTTCATCAGAGACAGTCATTGCTCTGGTGTCATCATCCTGGGTTAAATTTGCTTTTTCCAAAACATCACATGCATTTGTACATGCATTTGCACATGCAATTGTACAATAGGTATAGTTTTGAGTCTAGCTTCTTTCACTCAGAATACGCTTGGAGATTCACTCATATTATTATGTGGGTCAGTATTTTTTTTCAAAGAACATTCCATTACATGAATTTACTATAATTTTTTACCCTAGGCTCCTGTTGGATTTTTGTTCGATGTTGGAGAGTAAACCTGGCCCAGGGACTCCACCTTGTTTGAAAGCAGTTGTCCCTTTAACTTTAAGAAAAGACTGGTTAAGAATCACAGCATATACTGCATCAGTGCAATCACCATCTTTTAACTCTCAGATACAGCTCAGTGTCCCAAGCACACATTGTTCAGAGGTGCATTTGGTTACAAGATATATAAGTGAAGAAGGAGGCAAGATCCAGCTCTGCTCATGAAACACATTATCACTAGGGTTCTTTCAGCTTTCATACCTTTTAAGCCAGTACTCCTCAAGTACAGGTTATAGAGTAAATCTTGAATCCCTCTAGTACAGTGAATTTGGAGGTTTATTTAGAATGGTGCAGAATGCATAGAAAGATTTTTTTTTAAATCCTTGCTTATTTTAGATCCTTGCTTATTTTAGATCTGGTACACTTCCATATATTGACTGAATTGATATTGGAATGAATTTAACCAAGGATCAAAGTCTCAGGCATCCTTAAGGCTGGAGCAATGGCATGCCATGGGGTTGTGTAATTCATGTCTCCCTTCAAAAAACAGCCTGCTGTTCACCTGCAAGGAGCTCAGTTGTTCTTTATGTGTTAGCACCATCAGGATCCCACTTCAGCTTTTAAGCAGGGGCTGCACTCTTCTAGGGAAACTCCTAACCAATAGGCTAATGTGGTAGATGTCCTAGGGCTAAATTATGTCTATTCAATACTGGAATTTCTGTTAGATAATCTTTGCTCTAATGTCCACAATAGCCAAACTGTGGAAAGAGCTGAGATGCCCTTCAATAGACGAATGGACAAAGAAGATATGGTCCATATATACAATGGAATATTACTCAGTGATCAGAAAGGATGAATATCCAACTTTTGTATCAACATGGACAGGACTGGAGGAGATTATGCTTAGTGAAATAAGTCAAGCAGAGAAAGTCAATTATCATATGGTTTCACTTATTTGTGGAACATAAGGAATAGCATGGAGGACATTAGGAGAAGTAAGGGAAAAATGAAGTGGGGGACATTGGAAGGGGAGACAAACCATGAAAAACTATGGACTCCAAGAAGCAAACTGAGAGTTTTAGAGGGGAGGGAGGTAGGGGGATGGGTTAACCCAGTGATAGGTATTAAGGAGGGTATGGATTGCATGGAGTACTGGGTGTTACAGACAAACAGTGAATCATGGAACACTACATCAAAAATTAGGGCTCCTGGGTGGCTCAGTTAGTTGGGCGACTGCCTTCGGCTCAGGTCGTGATCCTGGAGTCCCGGGATCGAGTCCCATATCAGGCTCCTGGCTCTGTGGGAGGCCTGCTTCTCCCTCTGACCTTCTCCCCTCTCATTCTCTCTCTCTCTCGCTCTCAAATAAATAAATAAATAAATAAATAAATAAATAATCTTTAAAAAAATTAATGATGTACTGTATGGTGACTAACGTAACATAATAAAAGAAAAAAAAGGATAATCTTTGCTCTGGAAATCCTTTATTGGGTTGACTGAGAGTGTCATTTCTACAGCATAGTTTGAGGCTCTCCTTGGCCATTCTGCCCACCCAACCCCGAATCCCATTTCTTTCCTTTTAAACTTAATTCTATTTTATGCTGTCTGTGGCAATGTTACAACTATCTGCTCAAGTTTATAAATGCATCAATGGAATTTCTAAATATGAAGCCTATACTCTTTCCTCTTGATTTAGTTGGGTCCTGCAAGATGCCAGTGAAGTTGAAACTGAGGCAGACTTAAAAGTGCAAGAAATTTATTAATGAAGAAGGAGGGCATCTATAAAAGAGAAAAAGCTGAAACAACTGGGGAAAGCATTTGGAACATGATTTACAAATGTAGCACTAGTAATTCTGAAAGAAAGAAAAAGAAAATAAATCTACTGATATCAAGAAGAATATCAAATGATGTGTTAAAATCCATCATTTGGGGGCACCTGGGTGACTCAGTGGGTTAAAGCCTTTGCCTTCAGCTCAGGTCATGATCTCAGGGTCCTGGGATCAAGCCCCACATCTGGCTCTCTGCTCAGCAGGGAGCCTGCTTCCCCCTCTCTCTCTGCCTGCCTCTCTGCCTACTTGTGACTCTCTCTCTCTGTCAAATAAATAAATAAAATCTTAAAAAAAATAAAAAAATAAAATAAAATCCATCATTTGATGGTTTCTATATGAGACTCTGATAAGTATGCTACTGCACCTTCTTGGTGAAACTTCATAATGAGTTTTGTGTTTTTACTAAAAATCTTACCCCATTTGCTAAACCTAAAATGTTTCCTCTGGTTCCACAGATATTTGTGTGATGTACTGTTTTAAAAGCCTAAGAGTGGCAAAATAATCCAATTGTTTTTATTAGCCTGGGACTTTAAAAGACTTAATGCAAAAGAAACTGTTGCAAGTGATATTGTTATAAGTAGGTTTCTCAGCATAATTTTTGCTTTAAAAGTCCCAGTGAAAGAACCACATGGCTCTGTAACACCAAAACAAAATTTTCCTTCATGAAACATTTAAAATAATCCCTCAGTCCCAGAAGTTTCTTTTTATGTATTAAAATTCTGAATGGAAACTCTGAACTCATTAGCTTCTACCATTTATCCCTTATTTTCTGGATGAGTACTGTAATCAAAATTATATTTGCTTTGCAATGCTTTGGTAATGTAATAATACATCACAAGGGTAAATTACTCACAGCATACCTCCTCAGAATCTGCAAAACCCTGGCATTCGATGCATATCTCTCGTGACTAAAAATTATATGTGGATTTGTGCAAAATCTGATAGAAAGCCAGTTATCCATTCCTCCTCATTCCTTCCTTCCCTTATTTATTTAGTCAATAAGCATGCATTCAGTATGCATGATGTGTCAGTTAATGAGTATATATAGTCCCTGACATCAAGGAACAATTAAATATCTCTGCTTTTTCCTCCAGAGTTTACAATGATATTGAAATGATTAAAAAAAAAAAAAAACAGTATACTGCTTTTGTAACTTATATACAAATGTTTGAGTTGGGTGCATAAAAAAATCTTCATCTTCACTAATCTTCATAGACTTGCTAGTCTATGAGAGACCTAGTAACATTGTGTTATGCATATAAAATTCTATCACATGTAACATGGCTTTCTGTGCTCTTCCAGTTCTGAGAAATCTTAGACTGACTTTCTCTGGTCCTGATGTAGTCAGGGGCTTACTTCTACGTCATCATAAGCCATATAGGCACCTAAGCTGCATCCTTCTTTTTGGATGAGCTTAAGAATGCCCGAGATTTTGAGTGAATGCGGTTTTTGCACAGGTTGGATCAAACAGATATGGAGGACTCAAGGGACTGATAGATTCAGCCAGCTGGATGCTGGCTGGGGTTTTTATGGTCAACCTCAGAAGGAGTAAAAAGAGGTAACTGGTCTTTGACTTTCTTATTTATCTATCTATCTATCTGTCTATCTATCTATCTATTTATTTAATCTTTGACTTTCACAAGGCTCCCTGGCAGAGGACAGAAGTATTCAGTGCTGAAAAGATTTCAACAAAATTGAACTATCATCAACTCTTTATGGTCCCCCAAACCCCCCAGTCTGTGGTTTTTAGGTTGGCCTTTAAGGCCAGTGACTTTTGAACTCAAAAGTCTGCCTTTTTTTTTTTTTTTCTGTTCAGGTCTAGTGATCTAGGGCAGAGATTGGCATGTTTTCTGACACAAAATATAGGAATAGACCACGTGCGTTTAAGGAAAGATGATAAATACATACTTCTAAATATCATGTTATCATATTGGTCTAGCTATTTATTAGAAATTTTTAGCTAACCAAGAAATATATAAAAGATTAATATCTGATTTGGTAAATAAGCATTTCAACAACAAATAGAACCCTGTAATCAATATCCTAATTCTCAAAAATATGCATAATTCAGCTTTACTTTGAGGCCTGTGCTTTTATGTAAGTTATTATGTTTGGGTCTGCTAGACTCGTATTATAATTAAAAATCATGGAAATTTTGTTTGTATATTTTAAAGTTAGATAATTAAAGATGAAAATGGGTATGTAGGGTATGTTATTCCACAATTTTAATTGTGGAATAACATGGGGAAAAAAGTACATAATTCATGTTACAATTTTCATGAGTTAAACACATCCAATGAAAATAGTGCCAAGATCAAGAAATAAAGCAGGGCCTGCATCTCAGAAAGCCACATTATGCTCCTTTTCCGACCATACTCAGTCCTCATAAGGGTCTTTCTTCTTGACTATGCAGGTTTGTCTTTTTTGGGTTATATGTAAATGAATTTCTTTCTTTTGTGACAGACTTTATTGCTTGATAACATGTTTGTTATATTCATTGATATTGCTGTGTGTGGTATAAATTTATATATTCTTAGTGATATGTGGTATTCCATTGTATAATATCCACAGTTTGTTTGGTCATACACAATGGATGAACATTTTCCTAGTTTTCTGCTTGGAGTTATAACACTTAATTCTATGGACACTGTGGAATGTGTCTTTTGTCAGTCATTTCTAAAGAGTATATACATAATGGTGAAATTTCTTAGACTTCCTTCTTCAGCATTATGTCACTCTTGAATCAGAACCAAGGTGAAAAAGAAATCAAAGTGTCATTATATTTTACACATGTAATATCTACATAGTTAATATAACCTATATATTTACATATTATATTTTCTGATTACTTCATCTTAACTATATTCTTTCACTTATCCAGGTAATAATTTATGTATCAAGTTTTCATTCTTATAAAATTCATTGAACACATAATCTAAGTGCTAAGGAAGACAATTCATTGAAGATATATTACAAATAGAAAGAAAAACAGAATAATATAAAAGTTATTGGAGAGTCAAAATATAAAATCATATTAAAATCTCAATATATTTCATTTTATTTCAAATTGTAATCACCAAAAAGACACCTGCATTATTATTTATCAAAATAGACTATACAGTTGTGCAAATTAACCTTATTTTTTTAAATTAAGACTTTATTTTTTAAAACAGTTTAAAGTTCACAGCAAAATTGAAGAAAAGGTACAGATATTTCCCATATGCCCTCTGCCTCTCCACCTGTTTTAGCCTTCCCCATTAAATGTCCACAAGAGTGGTAGTATTCCTCTCAAATTTCTGATATTAGTAATTTGTGTGCTCTCTTTTTTTCTTAAGAAATCTAGGTAGAGGCTATCAATTTTATCTTTTCAAAGAGCCAGTGTTTAGTTTTGTTTTTATGTAATTATTATCATTTCTTTTCTTCTGCTTACTCGGGATTTAATTTTCTCTTTTTTTCCTACTTTTCTAAGGGAGAAACTTGTATTGCTAATTTGAGATCTTTCTTTTTTATTAAATGCAGTCAAAGCTATCAATTTTCACTTAAGTACAGCTTTTGCTGTATCCCACAAATTTAAGTTTTAAGTTTATGTTTTTATTTTCATTTAGTTATATAACTAAATGAAAATAAAAACATACATATATATATATATCAATATAATTTTAATTTCTCTTGAAAATTCTTCCTTGGTCCATGGTGTTATTTGGAGGTAAGTTGTTTAAATGTCATGTATTCTGGGATTTTCTGATTTCTTTCTGTCATTAATTTGTAATTTAATTCCACTCTCCTTTATCTCTGATTATTTTCCTTGCTTTGAAGCTTATTCTGTCTAAATTTAATTTAACTACTTCTGCTTTTTTGGATTAGTGTTAGCATGGTATATTTTTTACCATCCATTTCTTTAAATCTAAATGTGTCTTTATACTTCAAGTGGATTTCTTGTAGACAATATATAATTGGGTGTTGTCTTTTGATCCACTCGGACAGCATCTGCCTTTTAATTGTTGCATTTAAACCAGTGACATTCAAACTGATTATTGATATAGCTGTATTCTAGCTACCATAGTTATTACTATTTTATATTTATTGTGTTTATTATTTGTTCCTACTTTTGTCTTTCACTCTTTCTGCATTTTGTGTTTTTTGTGAATTTTTTATAACTCCATTTCATCTTATTACTTAGCATACTTGGTTATAGTTCTTTATTTTTTATTTTAATTCCAATATAGCTAACATATAGTGTTATATTAGTTTCAGGTATACAATATAGTGATTCAATAATGACATACATCACTCTGTGCTCATCATTGTAAGTGCGCTCCTTGATCCCTGTCACCTAGTTCACCCATCCCCCAATCATTTCTGCTCTGGTAACCATCAGATTATATTCTATAGTTAAGAGTCTGTTTCTTGGTTTCTCTCTCTCTCTCTCTTTATTCTTTTGTTCATTTGTTTATTAAATTCCACATGTAAGTGAAATCATATGATATTTGCCTTTCCCTGACTGATTTATTTCACTTAACTTAATACTTCCCAGCTCCATCCACATCATTGTGGATGGCAAGAATTCATTTTTTCATTCATTTTTATGGCTGAGTAACATTTCATTATTTATGTGTCTATATGTTCTTCCTGCATCTGTTGAAATGATGTATGGTTTTTATCCTTTCTTTTATTGATGTTAATGTATGATGTCGATTGATTTGCCAATGTTGAACAATCCTTGCAACCCAAGAATAAACCCCATTTGATTGTGGTGAGTGATTTTTTTTAACATACTGTTGCATTCAGTTTGCTAGTATTTTGTTGAGGATTTTTGCATCTGTATTCATCAGAGATATTGGCCTGTAGTTCTCTTTTTTTGTGGTGTCTTTATCTGGTTGTGATATCGGGATGATATTGACCTCATAGAATGAATTTGGAAGTTTTCCTTTTATTTTTATTTTTTTCTTTTTTGGAACAGTTTGATAAGAATTGGAATTCACTCTTCTTAAATGTCTGGTAGAATTTGCCTATGAAGCTATCTGCTCCTGGATTTCTGTTTGTTGAGAGTTTTTTGATTATTGATTTAGTCTCCTTGCTGGTAACTTGTTTGTTCAGATTTTCTATTTCTTCCTGCTTTAGTTTTGGCAGGTTCTATGTTTCTAGGAGTTTATTCATTTCTTCTAGATTATCTAATTTTTTGGCATATAGTTTTTCATAATATTCTCTTACAATTGTTCGTATTTCTATGGTGTTGGTTATTATTTCTTCCCTTTCATTTGTGAATTTGAGTCCTCTCCTCTCTTCTTCTATTTTTTAATTTATTTTTTTGTTGTATCTGACAAGATGTTTATCAATTTTATTGATCTTTTCAAAGAACCAGCTCCTACTTTCATTGATTTGTTATATTGTTTTTGTTTTTTTAGTTTCTATATGATTTATTCTGCTATAATCTTTATTATTTCCCTCCTTCTGCTGGTTTCGGGTTTTGTTTGTTGTCCTTTTTGTATCTTTTAGGTATAAGGATAGGTTGTTTGAGATTTTTCTTACATCCTGAGATAGGCCTGTATTGCTATAAATTTCCATTTTAGAACTGCTTTTGCTGTGTTCCAAAGGACTTGGACCATTGCCGTTTTCATTTTTCTTTGTTTGCATGTACTTTTGATTTCTTCTTTGATTTCTTAGAGATCAAATGTCTCAAACATGTTTAGTAGCATGTTATTTAAGCTCAATGTATTTGTGATCTTTCCAGACTTTTTCCTTGTGGTTGATTTCTAGTTTTATAGTGTTGTGGTCAGAAAAAAGATGTCTACATACATACATATATATATGTATGTATGTAGTATCTATTGCCATTCATTACTTGTTTTGTTGTTGTTGTTGGGACCTAAAGCCCATGGATAAGAAAGAATTCTTGAAGCATCTTTGGAACAAAAAGGTGATTTTATTAAAGCATAGGTTCGGGACCCATGGGCAAAAAGGGCCGCGGGACTGGGGTTGTGAAGATTCGCTGATGATATACTTGGGAGTTGGAGGAGGTAAGGAAAAAAAGGTGTCTAAAAGGACTTTCAGATGCTTAAGAAGATTCACAGGATATTGCAGACCTTGTTTTTGTCACTAAGGTTGTTTTCCCTCTAGCAAAGCATTAAAATTAAGATAGTTGGGAGTTTCCTGGAGGAACATCAGGTTATAAAGACATTTAATTTTATATACATTTCCTTCTGCCTTTGTCTCCCACAACAATGGTTTGCTGGTTTTCTTTAGTGATATACTTGGATTTCTCTCTCTTTATTCTTTGAATATCTATTAGTGGTTTTCGATTTGTGGTTACCCGTAGGTTTATATATAACATCTTTTGCATATAGCAGTCTATATTAAGTTGATGATTGCTTAAGTTCAAACCCATTCTTTATTCTTCTCCCTACCATGTTTTAGGTATTTGTTGTCATACTTTACATCCTTTTATTTTTGTGTATCTCTTGACCTATTTTTTACAGAAATACTTATTTTTACTGCTTATGTTCCCTTCTTTTCATATTCTCACTTATGGTCTTTCTTTTCCATTCACAGAGTCCCTTTTAATATTTCTTCTAGGGATGGTTTGATGGTCATGAACTCCCTTAGTTTGTATTTGTTGGAGAAACTCTTTATTTTTCTCCTTCTATTCTGGATGATAACTTTGATGGATAGGATGTTCTTGGCTGTAAATTTTTCCCTTTCAGCACTTTGAATATATCATGCCACCCTCATCTGGCTTGCAAAGTTTCTGCTGAAAAACCTGTTGATCACCTTATGGGCTTTCTCTTTTACATAACTGTCTTCTCATGATGTTTTTAATTTTTTTTCCTTTATCAATACTCTTTTGCCATTTTGATTACTTATGTGTTTTGGTGTGGATCTCCTTTGGTTGATTTTGTTGGGGGAATCCTGCCTCCTGCATTTGTCTGTTTGTTTCCTTCCCCAAATTAGGAAAGTTTTCAGCTATTATTTCTTGAAATAATTTTTCTGCCCACTTTTCTCTTTCTTCTCCTTCTGGGATCCCTATAATGCTATATTGCAAATGTTACTATGTTTGGTGGAGTCACTGAATTCCCTAAGTTTTTTCTCATTTTGCATAATTCCTTTTTCTCTCACTTATTCAGCTTGATAACTTTCCATTACTATATTCTAGTTCATTCATTCCTCTTCTTCTTACAACCTCCTTTTTATTCCATCAAATGTATTCTTAAATTTGTTTATTGTGTTCTTTATCTCCAGTTCTTTATCTCTGTTTTAAGGGTCTCACTGATGTCCTCCACTCTTTCCTCAAGTCCAGTGAGGACCTTTATGATCATAATTTAAATTCTCTATCAGGCATGTTATTTATATCTGTCTCTCTTAGGTTTCTTGCTGTGGTTTTGTCCTGTTGTGGGATTTGTGATATTTCTCCTGTCTTCTCATTTTGTATACTTCATGCCTGTTTCTCTGTGTTGGGAAAGTCAGCCATGTCTCTTATTCTTGAAAGTAATAGGTGGAATGTGTACTTTTAACTATGTGGCAGTGGTCCTCCCCCACCAGGAAAGCACTGCCACTGTAGAAACCAGGCAGCTAGGCCCACTCTGCACAGAATGTGGGGGGATGGGTTGGCATTCTGGAGGAGGGGATCTGCAGCACAGGAACTGAGACAGTTCTTGGGAAGCAGGGCATAGTGTAAGCAAGTTAGGTTGTGAGCGTGGCACTCTGCCGTACCCACAGGTGGTTATATGTCTATGGTGAGGGATAGGAGGAGGGAAATGACCCCTTGCCAGCTCCTTTTTTCCTGGAGAAGTCCCTCAGGGAACTCTGAGATGAGTAACTAACTCTCCCTCCCATAAACCCCAGATGCCTTTCAAACTACTACTTCCAAGCTGTTTCTCAGCAGGCTGTTTGCTGTGCTATCTCTTTAAGGACAGGGGCTTAGCTCCTGTTGCCCTCTGGGCTTTTTCAAAGCCAAGCTCACTGATTTTTAAAGTTCCAGGCTTTAAATCCCACTGGTTATAAGCACTCACAAAATTTACTCCCTCTGATTTTCAAAGCCAAATGCTGTGGAGATTTCTCTTCCCCTTGTAGCCACCCTGGTATGCTAGTCTATTTCTCACCCCTCTCTGTGCCCACAGCTCCCTCCCTCTGGAGGTCAAACATGGAGGGTTTAGGTTCCCATGGAGTTCTACCTCTTTCTACCCATGTTAATGTGGCTTCTTCTCTACATTTACTTTTCGGGTTGTTTGCTCTGGTGCATGTGTTATCTAGTTGTTTTTGTGGGAGGAGGTGAGTTTAGGGTCCACCCACTCCACCACGTTCCCCAGGAGTCCAGTTATAATTTCAAAGATTTTTTTTAGAGTTTTTCCTAGAGTTTGCAATACATATGCAATTAAAGCTAATCCAATTCCACCTTCAAATAACACTATTTCACTTCATGGGTAGCTAAGTATCTTATAATAACAAAATAAACCTAATTCTTTCCACATATCCCTTGTGACATTGCTGTCAATTTAATACAGTTTTGTACTTTTTTTTTTTTTTTTAAAAGTAACAGACAGTAAAACATTTGGGAAGATTTATACATAATTTTGAAATAATACTAGTCATGTAGAAAATACATATTTTCCATGGATGAAATTATTTCCACAAAAGTTTGGAATCTACCCTAGATACTAACTCTTAAGGAGAATTCTGTATAGATGTGCCTAACTTGCCAAATTAAAAAAAAAAGGAAACATAAATATCTTAATTTGTACGAAGATGTTTAATTCCATTTACTTAGGATCTTCAATTAGGAAATAATTGGTTTAGATATGCTTTTTTCTCTTTTTTTTGGTCACAGTAGATGCAAAATGTTACATTAGTTTCAGGTGCGCAATATAGTGATTCAACAACTCTATATGCTGTGTTGTGCTCACAAATCTAGTTATCATGTGTCACCAGGCAACACTATTCCAATACCATTGAC
Organism: Nasua narica; assembly: GCA_028533885.1. Taxonomy (NCBI): domain Eukaryota; kingdom Metazoa; phylum Chordata; class Mammalia; order Carnivora; family Procyonidae; genus Nasua; species Nasua narica. Next base: position 164,459,711 of record CM052799.1, on the reverse strand, counting down.
TATATCCCCTATACTCTGCCTTTCATCCCTGTAATTTATTCATCTCATAACTGGAAGTCTGTATCTCCCATTCCCCTTCACCCATTTTGCCCACCCCTATTCTCTTCCCCTCTGCAATCATCAGTTTCTTTTCTGTATTTATGTTCTATTTCTGTTTTTTGTTTGTTTTTTCATTTGTGTTTTTTTTTATTCCACATATAGTTGAAATCATATGGTATATGTTGTTCTCTGACTTACTTCACTTAGCAATAATACCCGGTAGGTCCATCCATGTTGTTGTAAATGACAAGAGCTCATACTTTTTTATGGTGGAGTAATATTTCATTGTGTATATATACAGCATCTTCTTTATCCATTAATCTTTCAGTGGACACTTGGATTGTTTCCATATGTTGGCAATTGTAAAAAATGCTGCAATAAATATAGGGATGCATCCATCTTTTTAAAGCAGTGTTTTGTTTTCTTTGGATAGATAGCCAGGAGTAGAATTACTGGATCATATGGTCTATCTATTTTTTTTTTAATTTTTTGAGGAAAAAAAATTTTTTTTGAGGAAACTTCATACTGTTTTCCACAGTACCTTCACCAATTTGCATTCCCATCAACAGTGCATGAGGGTTCCTCTCTCTCCACTTTTTCGCCAACACTTGTTATTTTTTGTCTTTTTGATTCTAACCATTCTGACAGCCGTGAGGTGATATCTTACTGTGGTTTTAATTTACATTTCCCTGATGATTAGTGATGTTGATATTGCTCATCTGTTCACATATTCTACTTTATCTATTAGAGTCCTTAGCACATTAATCATGGTTATTTTAAATTCCTAGTGTGATAATTCCAACATCTTTGCTGTGTCTGGTTCTGATAATTACTCTGTTTCTTCAAATTGTATTTTTTGCCCTTTGGTATGCCTTGTCATTTTTTTTCTTGATAGCTAAACATGACATACTGAATAAAAGAACGGCTGTAAATAGGCTTTAGTAGTGTGATGGTGAGGTATAGAGGGAGGAGAAGCATGCCATAGTCTTACAATTAGGTTTCAGTCTTTCAGTGAGCCTATGCCTCCGGAGTGTGAACTTCACAAGAATTTCTCAGGTTTGCTTTTTTTTTTTTTTCCCTCCCCTCTTGGGTGGGACAGGATAGCTACCGTGGGCTAGAGTTGATTATTTTTCTACCTTCAAGTCAATTAGGCTCTGATAATACCAAGCAGATTAGGCTCTTGTTAACTAGCTTTTTTTTTTTTTTCCTGAGGGCAGAACTGTTTAAGAACAGGGTTCCCTGTTGTATTGCAAAATGGCTTTTTTTTCTCTCTCCTGCCAGAACCAAAGGGGATTTTTATTTGATATTTACTGTGGGAATTTGGTGGAGCTTCTGGAGGTAAATCTCACAATATTGTGGGGGCACCCTATGACTGGTTCCTTTCTGAGGATTTTAATTTTCAGTCACAGGAGCCTCCAACAGTTGAGGTTTTCCTACTTTGACACTAGTACCAAAGTGCGATTTTCACTTGTGGGTCCAGGTTCTAGTAAGGCATCAATCCTTGTGTTCACCTGCCTGTCTTTTCAATCTCAGGGGCAGTGGTTTGCCTTGTGTTATTACCTCTCCTATGGATCTGAAAAGAGTTTTTTATTTTTCAATCTCCTCAGATGTTTATCTTACACAGGGAGCTGAAAGCCAGAAGAGTGCAAATTAAATAATAGAACAATATTTTAGGGAAAATATATTGTACACATACTTGGTGAACAGAGAGGCATAATCTCGATCCTTTGGACAAGTAAGCAAAACATCTTATCTGTATTATGTGCATATTTCAGACTAAAATTTCCCTCTTATTAAATATGTAATGATTACCCCATGATACCAAACTTTGCAGGCATTTTCCCAAATGGATACTCCTTAACATTTTAAAATAAATTTTGATTTGTTATAGTACTAGGAGAAAAGTTAAAATTTTGTTTGTCTAAGAATAACTATCCTATAGAGTTAGACAAATGTACAGCTAAAAAAAGTAGAAGCATAGGTTAACCTGAGATAAATAAAAATAAAAATTGATAATTAATCCAAGCATTTCAGTGCCCTTTAAATTATTTCCTAGAAATAAATAAGAAATCCATTTACTAGAACTCTTTTCCAAAGAAAAAAAGAAAAAACCCAGAAGGGATTCCTAGTAGAACACAATAAAATGAATACTATACACAAAATTTTTAAAAAGCGTATTTAGATAGATTTTATGAAGTTGAGGAATGTTCCTTCTATCCCTATACTTTGAAGAGTTTTAATCAGGAACGGATGCTGAATTTTGTAAAATGCTTTTTTGCATCAATTAAAAGGACCATGTGGTTCTTCTCTCTTCTCTTTTGATTTGTTCTATCACATTGATTGATTTGCGAATGTTAAACCACCCTTGCATCCCAGGGATAAATTGCATCTGGTTAACATTATGATGAATAATCTTTTTAATGTGCTGTTTGATCCTATTAGCTAGGATCTTGAGAATCTTGGCATCCATATTCATCAGGGATATTGGTCTGACATTCTCCTTTTTGATGTGGTCTTTGCCTGGTTTGGGGATCAGGGTGATTCTGGCTTCATAGAAAGAGTCTGAAAGTTTTCCTTCTGTTTCTATTTTTGAAATAGTTTCAGGAAAATAGGTATTACTTCTTCCTTGAATGTTTGGTAGAATTCCCCAGGGAATCCGTCAGGTCCTGGACTCTTATTTTTGGGGAGGTTTTGGATCACTGCTTCAACTCATTACTAGATATTGGTATATTCAGGTTGTCAATTTCTTCCTGTTTCAGTCTTGGAAGTTTATAGGTTTCCAGGAATGGATCCCTTTCTTCTTTGTTTAACTTATTAGCATATAGCTGTTGATAACAATTTCTGGTGATTGTTTCTATTTCCTTTGGATTAGTTGTGATCTCTCCTCTTTCATTCATAATTCTGTTAATTTGGGTCCTCTCTCTTTTCTTTTGGGTTAGATTGGCCAGTGTCTTATTGATCTTATTGATTCTTTCCAAAAACCAACTTCTGGATTTGTTGATGCATTCTACTGTTTCTCTAGTTTCTAACTCATTGCTCTCTGCTCTAATCTTGATTATTTCCCTTCTTGTGTGTGGGGTTGGCTAAATTTGTTGTTGATTTTCCAATTCTTTAAGGTGTAAAGAGAGATTACGTATTTGGGATTTTTCAATTTTTTTGAGTGAGGCTTGGATGACTGTGTATTTCCCCCTTTGGACTGCCTTTGCCATATCTCATAAGTTTTGGACCAATGTGTCTTCATTCTCATTGGTTTCCATGAATTGTATAAATTCATCTTTGATTTCCTGGTTGATCCAAATATTCTTGAGCAGGTTGATCTTTAGTCTCCCAAGTGTTAGAATTCCTTCCAAATTTTTTCTTGTGATTGAGTTTCAGTTTCAAAGCACTGTGGTCTGAGAATATGCAGGGAATCATCTCAATGTTTTGGTATTGGTTGAGTCTTAATTTATGACCCAGTATGTGGTTGTTCTGGAGAAAGTTCCATGTGCGCTCAAGAAGAATCTGTTTTGTTTTAGGGTGGAATGTTCTGTATATATCTATGAGATCCATTTGGTCCAATGTGTCATTCAAAGCTCTTGTTTCTTTATTGTTTTCTGTTTGGATGATCTGTCTGTTACTGAAAGTGGTGTGTTAGGATATCCTACAATTAATATATTCATATTGATATAATTCCTTATTTTAATTAACAGTTGGCTTATGTAGTTGGCTGCTCCTATATTGGGGACATAAATGTTTACAATTGTTAGATCTTCTTGGAGGGTAGACCCTTTAAGAATGATGTAGTGTCCTTCTGTATCTCTGACTACAGTCTTTAGCTTAAAATCTAATTTATCTGATATGAAAATCACTACCCCAGCTTTCTTTTGAGGCCTGTTGGCATGAAAGATGATTCTACATCCCTTCACTTTCAGTCTGGATGTATCTTTAGGTTCCAAATGTGTCTCTTGTAGACAGCATATGGACAGGTCCTGTCATTTGAAAAACAAGGCGTATATCATTGTCAATGGGGAAAAGCTGACAGCCTTCCCTTTGAGATCAGGAACATGACAAGGATGCCCACTCTCACCACTGTTGTTCAACATAGTACTAAAAGTCATAGCTACAGCAATCAGACAACGAAAAGCAATAAAATGTATTCAAATTGGCAAAGAAGTAGTCAAATTCTCTCCGCAGATAACATGACACTTTGTATGGAAAACTCAAAAGACTCCACCCTCAAATGACTAGAACTCATACAGCAATTCAGTAATGTGGCAGGATGCAAAATCAATGCACAGAAATCAGTTGTTTTCCTATACACTAACAATGAAAATATGGAAAGGGAAATTAGAGAATAGATTACATTTATAATAGCACCCAACCCCATAAAATAAATAATAATAAACCTAACCAAAGACATAAAGGATCTATACTCAAGGAACTTCAGAACCCTCATGAAAGAAATTGAAGAAAGCACAAAAAGGTGGAAAAGCATTCCATGCTCATGGATCAGAATAATAAAGAGTGTTGGGGCGCCTGGGTGGCTCAGTGGTTTAAGCCTCTGCCTTCGGCTCAGGTCATGATCTCAAGGTCCTGGGATCGAGCCCCGCATCGGGCTCTCTGCTCATCAGGGAGCCTGCTTCCCCCTTCTCCCTCTGCCTGCCTCTCTGCCTACTTGTGATCTCTCTCTCTCTCTGTCAAATAAATAAATGAAATCTTTAAAAAAAAAAAAAAAAGAATAATAAAGAGTGTTTAAATGTCTCTACTGCCCAGAGCAATCTATACTTTCAATACTATCCCATTCAAAATTCCACCAGCATTTCTCAAAGGACGAGAACAAACAATCCTAAAATTTGTATAGAATGAGAAAAGACCCTTAATTTCTAAGGAAATGTTGAAAAAGGAAAACAAAGCTGGAGGCATCACATTACCTGATTTCAAGCTTTACTGCAAAGCTGTGATCACCAAGACAGCTTGGTACTGGCACAAAAACAGACACATAAACCAGTGGAACAGAGTAGAGACCCCAGATATGGACCCACAACTCTATGGTCAAATAATCTTTGACAAAGCAAGAAAAAATATCCAATGGAAAAAAGACAATCTGTTCAATAAATGATTCTGGGAAAATTGGACAGCTTTAGGTAGAAGAATGAAACTTGACCATTCTCTTACACCATACACAAAGGACATGTCTCCAAAGGCAAAGGAAACAAAAGCAAAAATGAACTTTTGTGACTTCATCAAGATAAAAAGCTTCTTCACAGCAAAGGAAACAGTCAACAAAACAAACAGGCAACCCATGGAATGGGAGAAGATATTTGCAAATGACACTACAGATAAAGGTCTGATATCTAAGATATCTACAGACAAAGGTCTGATATCTCCTCAAACTCAACACTCAAAAAACAGATAATCCTGTCAAAAAATGGGCAGAAGACATGAATAGACACTTCTCCAAAGAAGACATACAAATGGCTAACAGACACATGAAAAAATGTTCATTATCATTAGCCATCAGGAAGATTCAAATCAAAACCACACTGAGATACCACCTTACACCAGTTAGAATTGCCAAAATCAACAACACAGTAAACAACAAATGTTGAAGAGGATGTGGAGAAAGGGGAACCTTCTTCCACTGTTGGTGGGAATGCAAGTTGGTGCAGCCACTTTGGAAAACAGTGTGGAGATTCCTCAAGAAATTAAAAATAGGGTGCCTGGGTGGCTCAGTTGGTTAAGCAACTGCCTTCGGCTCAGGTCATGATCCCGGAGTCCCGGGATTGAGTCCCACATCGGGCTCCCAGCTCCATGGGGAGTCTGCTTCTCACTCTGACCTTCTCCCTTCTCATGCTCTCTCTCACTCTCAATCTTTCTAATAAATAAATAAATAAATCTTAAAAAAAAAAAAGAAATTAAAAATAGAGCTATCCTATGACCCTGCAATTGCACCACTGGGTATTTACCCTAGAGATACAGATGTAGTGAAAAGAAGGGCTGCATGTACCCCAATGTTTATTGCAGCAATGGTCACAATCACCAAACTGTGGAAAGAGCCAAGATGCTCTTCAACAGATGAATGGATAAAGAAGATATGGTCCATATATACAATGAAATATTATACCTCCATCAGAAAGGATGAATACCCAACTTTTGTATCAACATGGAAGGGACTGGAAGAGATTATGTGGAGTGAAATAAGTCAAGCAGAGAGAGTCAATTATCATACGGTCTCACTCACATGTGGAGCATAAGGAAAAACATGGAGGACATTGGGAGAAGGAAAGGAAGGGTGAATTGTGAGAAATTGGAGGGGAAGATGAATCATGAGAGACTGTGGACTCTGAGCAACAAACTGAAGGTTTTGGAGGGGATGGGGTGGGGAGTTGGGCGAGCCTGGTGGTAGGTATTGAGGAGGGCACTTATTGCATGGAGCACTGGGTGTGGTACATGAACAATGAATCTTCTAACACTGAAAAAATAAAATAAAATTATTTGGGGAAAAATTAAAAGTAGTCATATCCCAATAAGATTATTAAGAAAAAAAAATAAAAATGGTATTTATCCATATGAAGTAAGAAAGTAAATTAGGGAGCAAATGGAAAAGGGAGATATCAATAACTTTTGAAAGTAGATAAGGGATGAATAGCTTAGTGAGGCTTAGGAATCAATAATTCCATTAGAGCTGGACAGTGCTCTTAGAGTAGAAGCAAGCCAGTTTGCCACCAAAAAGGTAAGCAACTGGAACTAGTAGGTAGCCTGGAATAGTAAGGTCAGACATAGTGCTGAAAATGGGAACATCAAGTGAAAATGTCTTTAGATAGAGTGACTGGAATACAGATTTCTCCTGAGTGTTCACATAGAATTGCCTTGCCTCCACCTCTGTCAGCAATGACTGAAAATCTTTTCTCTGGACTACTGAATCCAAAGAAGCTCTGGAATTGTGGTCTCTGTTTACAGAAGATTATGAGTGAAGTGTGGGCTTAAAACCAAGGAGTTTGATTAAAGGTGTAAATGATGCAGGTACACCTACAGTTCTTTTCCTAGCTTTGCTTTTAAAATGCTGCAATCCAAGCATATTATTTTCCAAATTCTCATAGCTGTTTTCCAAAAAGAGATCAGAGGATTTTTTTTCTGAAGAAGCTGAAACCTCTGTAAAGGAAAAAAAATTATCTTCTGCCACAAAATAGGGTACAACCCTTGATAAAACTGTAGTGAAGTTTATCAGATGACAACCCCCAAGAAAATTTCAGAGGTTCCACCCAAATTTTGAGTACATAATTTTAAATATAATTAATCAATTTTGCTGAAGAAATACAAAAGAGATCAAAAATTATAAATTAAAGGGAATCAAGTAGATTATTAACACTATGAACCCAGGAAACATTGTCTTGATATATTGAAAAACAGTACATGAAATCCATAATATAATTTATACATATCTTTATAAACATCATATTCATCTAGTTTCTTTTTTAGACTAAGGGAAATGGAGTGATGTGTCCAAATTTGAAAGCCTGGATGTTGGCATAACTATAATTTCTTACATAATTTATATGTATCTCATAATAGATATTTTCAAAATGGTAATTATATTTTAAAAAATCAATCAGGTCATTTACTTTCCTCTCCCACTGTCCTTTAAATGCGAAAGGCTGAGAATTTTGGTAGAAGTATGAAAATAGAGTCTGGTTGTATACATAGAACAAAATTGGCATAACACAGAAATAGAAATAAATATAAGGAGGATATGAATAAGAAAGAGAACAGAGAAAAATTCTCACTGTGAGTCTAAGCTAGCACAAAATCCCCTTGCCTTTAGGTAGGAGGGAGATGAGATGAAATTATCACACCCTTGTCTTTTTGAGAAGCATATTGATAGCAGCTGTCACACTGTAGGAAATCCTCATAATTCCTGCCTGTGGCATAAGGTTCTACCACTTCTTGCTGTCACTGTCTCCTGTGTTTCAAAAGAGGGGTTTGACACAGAGCCTAGCACAAACTCTCAAGGCCCTGGGAAAAGATGAAGTGATGTTGGCAGCCACAGATGGGTATGGACTACTCAGTGGCACAGTGATTCTATGGGTAGCTCTGTGTGATGACAAAGGAAATCAAATTCAGCCACTCCTTAACTTGAAAGAATAGAGAGGCCAAATGAAAAGTGTTGTCTGTTAATTTGAAATTTTACTATAACTCTACAACAGTGACCCAATAGCTTAGTTAATATAGCCTAGATTTTATTGTAGTGATAAACTCCAAAATCTCAGCAGCAAACATGGCAAATACACTTGCTCATGTAAGTTCTGCATAGGTCAGAGCATTTCTACACAGGAGCTGTCCTCTGCATTAGGACACAGCGATTCTAGGTGTTTTTCAGTCCTGGACCACCATCTCTGTCTCAACACTTGATTCTGCTATTGCAGCAAGACGGTGGCTAAAGAGATTTCTGGAGAGTCACTCAGTGGCAATCAAATGTTTTGACTTAGAAATAATACTTGTGGGACTCCTGGTTGGCTCAGTGGGTTAAAACCTCTGCCTTCGGCTCAGGTCATGATCTCAGGGTCCTGGGATCGAGCACCGCATCTGGCTCTCTGCTCAGCAGGAAGCCCGCATCCTCCTCTCTCTCTGCCTGCCTCTCTGCCTACTTGTGATCTCTCTCTGTCAAATAAATAAATAAAATCTTTCAAAAAAAAAAAAAAGGAATACATGCTACTTCCTATGATTGTTTTTAGTCTTATGGTGACCTAAATCCAAGAAGCCAAAAGTATAATCCTTTTGTGAGCAATTAAAAGACAGGAGAACTGAAGGCTGAATGCAACTACTATACTTGGAGAAGTTGCTATTTCAGATCCAGAAGGAAAGATTTACCAGAAATAATTAATAGAACTTGTAGAATCATTGAAGGAATAGGAAAAATGCATAATGATATTTTTTTTTAATTTTGATATTGTGACTTTGATGACAAATTATCTTGGGCTTATCTGGGGCGGGAGGGAGAATAAAGAAGATAAAAAGATAAATTATAGAATGTAAATCAATAGAAATTATTGAAAGAAATGCTTTTTAAGTCAAATTTCTGAAACTCTGCAATAGATTGCTGAATGATGTCACAGAATCTTAAATCTAGGATTTTTCAACAATTGCTGTATAAGACAGCATTGTAAACATTCATTGGGATAAGAATCATCTATAGATAGATTAGACTTTCTTCTTGAAATATTGATTCAATAGATTCACCTCTAAGTTGAATGTTATTCTTTTTTTTTTAAATTAGAACTCCATGTGATTGAAGTTGAGTGGTAATGCTGCAGTAAGGTACACATATTTTTTCTTTCTAATTCAGTTCGTCCCTTCTTATTCTAACTACATAATTCCATGGATTTTTTTCTATAGAGAAATAATTTTCAGCTTTATTATGTAGTTAACAGCAGTGGCAATTATTTCTTGTAAATTAATCTCTAAATACAAATCTTAAAAGGACAATTTAATGGTGGTAGAAGTATGTTTTAAAACAATAATTGGCATCACAGGTTGGTGACTTCTGTTGTTCTTCATTCTGTTTCACATCTGCATTATAAAAAGCTATAAACACTCCTGAGTTATCTACCATTAGCTAATCATATAAAAGATTATTCCTATAAATTAGAATCATTGCTTTGCCTTCTTGAGAGGTGTTAAATTAAAAGAAATTAGACCTCTAAATCCCTGCTTCAATATTTCCTCTCATCTACAAGAATATTGCTTGGAGAAATGCCATTTCTGCCTTCAGCTCTTTAACTTACTGATATTTCTATTCTTTTACTGAAAAATTCAGTTTATTTATAGAACATACATGTTACAGTATTGCAGTGATTATGTATTTTCTTTAATTGTTGCCAAACTGCCATCTGCAATATATCTAGCCTTCTTAGAAGGATGCCATCAAGAACACCATCTATCAATATTAAAATTATTAGAGCATTTTTCTATCATAATAAACAACAAATATCACAAAAAATATCACATTGGTATTTTCTTACAAGTTTATTCATTTTTAAAATTAAAATAGTATTATTTGTGTGAAATAAACAACTCTAATTTCTTCAGATGATTTTTGCATTTTCAAGTTTGTTATTATACAATATTTACATAATTTAGAATAATATTAGAATATGTGATGTTTATATTTGAAAATCTAAAGTTTTGTGAATAGCATTCTTAATTTATTTTGAGAGTGTAAATTATAAATTTTTTTGTACTTTGTGTGCTAAGTGATTATGTTAATCTGTATGTTATCTTTAAAATTTAGCTTTAGATCATTGCCCAATATAACTCTGGATTATGTTTCAGAATAAATGATATAATTTGATATTCTTCATTCTTGCAAGTTAAAATCTATTAAATTATTAAAAATATGCTATAGGTTCATATTTTAATAGAAGGTATTCTATTAAAAATACTTCAATTATATGTGATATATATCTATATTGATTTCATAGACTCGAAAACAGTATCAAAGTATATATACTAAAACATTAATAATATTTGCCTGTGGAATGTGGAATTTATATAATTATTTTTAGGGCGTTTTTTAGATTTAAAGATTTTTACAATCACTATGTATTATTTATATTATAATTACAAAGAAAAAAGTTATATATTTAGGATATCTTAAGAGTGTAACATTCAATTTAAGTAACAGATTTTTTCTTTTTTTAAAGTTTTTATTGTAATTCCAGTTAACATGCAGTGTAATGTTAGTTTCAAGTGTACAATATAGTGGCTCGACACTTCTACACCTCATCTGCTGCTCATCATGATAAGTGTATGCCTTAATCCAAGTTAACAGATATTTATACATAACATTTCAGCATGGCGTAGGTTAGAATTTTTTTTTTTATGATTCATCTTGGTACTCTATTTTCTTTTCCACAAACATTTAGAAAGAATCAACTATTTTTAGTTTAGTGTCTAATTATATTATAATAAAATATTTCACACATTATAATGGAAAATACATAATGCTCCCATTATAGTAAGGAAGTAAACTGATTACCAAGGAGCTAACTAGTGGGTCAGAATTTTGATAAAAGATCATACCAACATCTCAAGTATACTTAAATATTTAATTCCAAGTATATGCAAATAAAAATGACTAGTTTTCATTCTTTAAGAAAAATATTAAAGGCTATGCATTTCTTTCTGGAATAACTTAAGAACAGCTTTGTTGTAACCCATTTTTTTGTATGAAATGTTATTTTATTATTTGTTAAATTCAGATTAATTTGCTGATCATGCTCTTTTAGCACTTTGTATTTATTACCTTAGCCTATCCTTACAAAATCCTTGTGAGATATCTAATATTATTTCCCTCAATTTGCCAATGGAAAATTAGACTGGATATTTTTTTTTTTAAATTGCCCAAGTTCACACACTTAATAATGGCATATCTGATCCAAAGAAGTGTAGTTGCTTTGTTAATTTCTATGTTATATTGGAATCCAGGATAATACATACTTCCAGTTTTTTGCTTTGTTAATGTCTATATGTACTGAGATCCTAGATAATACATACAGGATCCAAATATACATAGTTTTGATAACCTCTTTGATCAAGGGTTAATCAGATATATTTTTAAAATTCTTTTTCATCTTTATTTAGGTTCAAAGTTCCAAATTTATTAAAGATCATATTGCAGCGACATGGATAGAACTAGAATGTATTATGCTAAATGATATGTCAGAGAAATACAAATAACATATGATTTCATTCATATGTGGAATTTAAGAAACCAAAAAGATGAACATAGGAAAGGGAAGGAAAAATAAAATAGATAAAAACAAAGAGCGAGGCAAACCATAAAAGACTTTGGGGATCAAACTGACCATAGCTGGGTGATGGGCATTAAGGATGGCACTTGATGTAATGAGCACTGGGTGTTATATGCAAGTGATGAATCACAAAGCTCTACCCTGAAACTAATAACACTCTATTTGTTAACTAACTTGAATTAAAAAAAAAGAAAAGAAAGAAAAAAGATCATATAGTGATAATCCTCCCTTTTAATTCTGTTCCCTGTAACTATCTAAATTTTATCTTTTATAAAATATATATTCATATCCTTTGTCTTTTTTATCCACTCTTGAGGTGTTAACATTTCTATTAACTAAACATAGGATTTCAGTATGAAAAGAACTTCCCAGCTAGTATACCATAACAGCCTGTATTGGTTTGGGGGTAGTAAAATATCTATCTTCTCTGTTTCCTGTTGTCCTGAAATCATGGGTTCTAGTCTGAGCCTCAACCAACCAGTCCATTTAGTGAAGGATATGTGACATGGAAAAGTTATAGATATAAGTTCTTTAGTATAAGGGTTGTAAGTATTTTTTTTTCCTAGACTTTTTAGTCATTTAATTTGTCTCATGATAATTTTTATACAGAAAATTAAAATTTATGCGGGAGTTTTATCAATCTTTTATGGCTTCTGAGATTTGTGTGAAAGTTAGAAAAGTCTTTACCACTTGGGGATTATACAAAAATGCCATCATGACTTTATCTAGTATTTTATGAATGTTTATTATATTTAAGATTTTAATCCTTTGGAAATGATCCAGATATAATATTTACAACATGGAACTGAGTTCTAGTTCTCACTCAAATATCCCAACATCATTAATCCTTCAATGACTTGAGTATGTTTATTAGAAATGGTGAGAATATATTTTGACTTTTTTATGGACTTTCAACTCTGCTCCTTGGAACCTATTGGTTTATTTATGTGTCATTAGAATGTTCTTAAAATTACAGAGGCTTTATAACTGATAGGAAAACTCCTTGTGTTTATCCTTTCTTTTAATGATTTTCAAGATATTTGTGCTTTTCCTTTTTCTGTATCTTTAGGATATCTGTATGTTGGGGCACTTTATTTACATTGTTTCTTATGGCATCTATTTTCACTTACTATCCTACCAATTTCAATTTTATTTGTGTGAAATATTTTGTCTTCTACACTTGTTTTGAGAAAACGCACGATATTTTATCTGCTTGTATGTGCCATCTGTTCTGGGGAGTTGGTTTCCTGAATTTTTTTTAAGTTATTTAATTAAATATGATTACAATTTGCGAAAGTTTTACTTATTTTATTATACTATTTATTCTCAAATATCTTTACATTTCATTCCTTATTTTATTTTTCTTTCTTCATTTACTTGTATTATCTTTGTAAAAATTCTGCCTTTGATTCCGGTTAATATGCATCAGGTAACTGGGATTTAGTGTTTTTGATGAATGCATGGTACATTCTTTTCTTTCACAATTAAATGGTTTGGGAATTATAGTTCTTCCTCCCTCTTTTTCTCACTCTCTCCTTCTCTATTACTCTTTTTTTACAATTGAATTTGAACAGTTTTGTTATCTCATAGTTTTGTTTTCATTTTTAAATTGTGTACAGCTTTGACTTATATCTACACAAATTGTTACTCTTTATGATATGTCACTCTTCATTCTGTTTAGTGAGACTTGACTTAAAATTCATCTTTACTATTATCAAATATTGACTCTGCTTCTTTCTCTTTATTTGCCTTTGTCTAGTATCTTCATCCAACTTCTATTTAGAAACTTATTTTATTTCTTTCTTTAGTGTTTTCCTTTAATAGCAGAGAGCTAGTTTTCAATTTTTTGCTGAAATCTCTGTTAATTAAAAAATGCGGTCTATTTACATTTACTGTAAAAATTGATAACTTTGAAATAAATAGAAAACGGTTGAAAAATTGATAAATTTGACTTTGTTTTTCATTTACCCTTTCTTGTCTTTATTCTCCTCTTTCTCTTTTTTCCATATGACCTATATCCCTCAGCAAGAGGACATTTTCCCCAGTTTTTCCCTATTTCCATTCTAATAGATTGTAGCTTTTACTTTTTTTTTTTAACAGAGGGAAGTGGAGTGGAGGGGGAGGGGTAAAAGGAGAGGGAAAGAGAAAGATCTTAAGTAGGCTCCATGCCCAGCAAGGAGCCCAACACAGGGCTCAGTCTCAGGACCCTGTGATCATGACCTGAGCCAAAATTAAGAGTCGGATGCTTAACTGACTGAGCCACCTATGTGCTCCTGTAGCTTTTATTTTTTAATGCCAATTCTCTATTCATTTAGCATTTAAATTTTATTATAATAATAAACTACTATTAGTTTTAAAGCATTGTTAAATTTTCTCTTGAATTATGGCTTTCTTATATCAAGAATACTTAGTGCGCTATATATATTTGGATTTCAAACATATTACCAAGTTACTAATATTTTATATATTTCCAGTCATTTTATAATCACCCATTTAGATTTATCTGTATTTCTTATAAAGTCTATTGCTTACATTCATTTCTTCTCTTATTATATTTCCCTATACTTAATTTGTTGTTCTGACACATTTATTTTTTAGTAAAGTTTTTTCTTAGATATTGCTCCTTGAGAGTATAGGGGCCAAGGACAGGCTGCCCCAAGATGGGCCGCTTCTGTCTCAACATTATTTTGAGTTAAGAGTAATCAAAACCCAATAGATGCAAGAAAAGCTCTCTTCCTGGTCCTTAACTGCCTGATTTACATTGAAAAAGAGAGCCTGTATCATAAAGAGAGCTATTAATAGAACTCCCCTCATGCACACTTACCTAAGAAATTTATCTGCATAACAGGGTAATCTGTGTTTTTCAACATCTCCTTTCACCTTCCTGCTAATGGCATTTTTCCCCTTTGTGTCCATAGACCCTGACCCCTTTCCTTAACTCATATGAGCTGTCATTAAATGAAAAAAAAAAAAATAATGACAGCAATCCTACTCTTTTATCTTGGACAGCTAGAATCCATCATTGCATCATGTTGCCTCATTGTCTTTGGAATTACCATGTCTGTGTGGATTCCACATAGGTAATTTGATTTTCCCTGCTAATCTGTGTCATGTCAATTTGATTCTTAGTTCAGTTAGAAGAACCTTGAAGGGCACAGGAAAGTTTTCCTTCTCAAGACAATGCAGACTGATATCTTCTCTCCTTCCCTACATATCTGCAAACATTTGTATTTTATGGTGATAGGTGAAAGATATCTTGAATAGGTATAGAATTATTGGAAACTAACTCCTTTTCTCAAGTGTTTTATGAATACTATTCCTTATGTTATACCTCCTATAAATTGTTGATTGCTGGGATACCTGGGTGGCTTAGTCATTTAAGCATCTGATATTTGATTTCCACTCAGGTCTTGATCTCAGGGCTGTGAGATCAAGCCCTGCATTATGTTCCATGCTGGACAAGGCACCTGCTTAAGATCCTCTCTCTCTACTTCTCCCTCTGTTTCTCCCTCCCTACTCTCTCTCCTCACTTTCACTCTCAAAAAAAAAAATTGATTGCTATTCTTTAAATGGCGATTTCTTTTTCTGACAACTTGTCAGAATCCCTATTTGTATTTTCAAAATTATACCAAGGGCTATATTCATTTTCTAATTTTCTCTGTCATAAGTTTGGTGCAACTTTCAATCAGAAAGCTTCACTATTTCATTATTATTTATATCCTCCCTTTTCTCTGTTCTTCATTTCTTCTTTCAGTAATTTTATGCCAGTTTGGTGATACTTTGAATTGTCGTCTTCTTCTCTGGTCATCTGATATTACTCACATTTTAGAGTTACAAAATAGCTCTATGATAATATTTACAAGTTATATTCAGTGGGAGAGAAAAGGAAGAATATACTTACTCCATCTGATCCAAATCAGAAACCTCCCTAGTAACTGAAATGCAAGAAAAAAAAAAAGTCAAACAGATTATACACACACACAAAGAATAGTAAAATTGAAGTCAGAACTAAAAAATCTCTCCATATATATTAGAGATAAACGTGGAGATGAAAAATATGAAAGACAAGTTTCTAATTATGGAGTGTACAATGAAATACAGTATTCATTCATTAAGTTAGATTTCTAAGATTAGATAATAAAGAGAATGAGTGAGGAAAAAGCAGTAAAAAAATAGCTGAGGACTTTATAGAATCAATAAAAATTATTCTGGAATGAATTAAAAATATTAATAAATCTTAAGGTGCCTGGGTGGCTCAGTGGGTTAAAGCTTCTGCCTTTGGCTCAGGTCACGATCTCAGGGTCCTGGGATCGAGCCCCACATTGGGCTCTCTGCTCAGTGAGAAACCTGCTTCCCCCTCTATCTCTGCCTGTCTCTCTCCTACTTATGATCTCTCTCTCTCTGTCAAATAAATAAAATCTTTAAAAAATATTGATAAAACAAAACTTCTGTTTATATAAACAGCACTGTAAAATGTGAAGCTGGATAAAGATAGTTATCAGCAAAAGTTGTGTGTCAGATCTCTAAAGAAATTCTACAAGTCAGTAAGAAAAATAATATACGAAGAAGAGACAGAAAATATGAAGAATCATTTTTTCAGAAGATGAAATAGTAATGGAGAACAAAAACATATACAAAGTTTACTTTCTTCAATAATCAAAGACATGCAAATTAAAACCATAAGGAGACCTCATTTTCATGTGTTTTAAATTTATTCAACACATTTCACTGAGTATTCATCAATTACAAAGCATCGTACTAAGAACTTCAGAGGCTGTAAATTTGAAGAATACAAAACAGGCTAACTGCCATCACTAAGCTTACAAAATGGCAGAGAAAAAATAATTTCTATGGAGGTAATGTAAGAAAATAGTATCCTAGTTAAAAGGACACATTGTTAACGAAACCATTAACACACTGAAGTGATGAGTGGAAAAAAGGATATGTCATTTAAATAATTTATAGAGAACTAGTAAAATATACTAACCTTCCCCAACTGTAAAAATGTAAGTCTAACTAAAATACTTATTTTTTGGTCTTTTGAGACAGAATTAATTATTCACTTTACTTATTATATTGGAATAGTGCTTATCTAAAAATTAGTGCTACATATGTCTGTTTCTCTCAAAACACAATAAAAAATTTAATGACAGCAATGCTATTTTTTCATCTTGGACAGCCAAAATTCATCATTGCATCTGTCTCATAACAACTTTTAATTGCATGAATAAAATGTAAAAAAAATAATTTATTCAATGTGATAGAAATTGAAATCCAGGTAAATAAATCTCTAATTTCTTTGGTAGACAATAGAAAAAATCAGTGAATATAGAGTGACATGATGAAAACTATATTTTAAGAAGATGAATTTACCTGCTCTGTACTTGATAGACTGGATAAAGGAAGAGACTGTTACAAGGCACTGAATACATCCGTTGTGAGAGAACAAGTTTGTGAACAAGAGTACCAGCAGATGAGCAAAGATGATGGTACTCCTCAATAGGCAAATTGAATATTAAATGAACAGATTTTAATAGCACCTAAGGTGGATATTGATGACTAGGAGAAAACAAAAGAGGAAAGGATGCAGAATATTTGTCCAATATGAAACTTCTCTATAGTGCGTTGAGTAGATAATTTCAACTGCATGTTCAAGGATGAAATTAATCTAGTGAACTAGTTAAGGAGAAGCAAACACCAACACAATTGAATTGTGTGTCAATAGATATCCAAGGTGGCTCAGAATAAAAAGAGTAAAGAAATGTTGATTGTGCATTAAAATATGCAAATTATTCAGTGTGGAAATTATTTCTGGGAGAAGATGAATATTGTAAAGGATTACATTAACAAAAGAGTAAATAGAATTGGAAAATAGGAGTAGCAGATGTTATCTTTTGTTTTCTACTTGTCAGAGCCAGCAAGTCCTGCATTTTCAACATTGTGATTTAAATTCCTCTTGCCCACCATCCACTAGGCATCAGGTGTTTGAACTTAATCTCAATACTGGATAGAAAACCTGCAAACAAAACAAGACACTATACTTTGGAAGCACTGCTACCCAAGTTTTTAAAAGTTGAGTTCCATATTGTCAAATTCTTCACACACAATTAGTCAATATGAATCAAGATATTTGTAGTATGGTATATGTAGTATGATATTTGTAATAATAGAATCAAGATATTCATTAAGTATAAACTTAATGAACTTGAAAAGTTCTTTCCCTTTATTGTCGATCTGTCTAAACATGCATAATCTATGCTCCTCACTCTTTTCTTTATCTACTTGTATAATAAGACATGTAAACAGTATATTAAAATTAGACTAAATTATTCCCACACACTTAAAACTATATTCTTATTCAAGATCCTGAAATTATTTTTAAAATGATATTTTAAATTTCCTAACATAGATAACACTTACTTTATATATAAGTAGGAACTAATATGAGGTGGTTTTGGAAATCTAAATCTACTTTCCGATTTGGACAGCTTCTATATGAAGAGCTTCTTTGTTATATTGTAGATGTGTACCATTTCAAGTTAAAATTAAATACAATATGTTGGTGAGTTATCATGCTCAGTATGCAGTCATCTTTATATATTTAATAATTTTAATTCACAAAAAAATTACAAAGATTTAACCAGAAAAAAATTAAATTGATTTAAAGTCAGAACAACTAAATTTCTGTTGAGATATTCTATAATTTAACATCTTGCCATTCAGTTTCTTGCTAATGTATGAAAACGATGTTTGCTTATCACTACTTCAAAGAACAGCTAGTTGATGACTGGTAGTCATAATAAGACCTCTGGTTCTTTGGACAAACATTCACCAGGGGAATACTTATAGCATCATAAAATTGATTAATGCTTAACAAAACATTATTTTAGTTTAGATGACTTGGGTATAAAACGATTTCTTTAGCTTTACTCTACATTTATAGTCACCACTGAGATGAAAGCTGGTATTTCTGTCAAGCCAGCTACAGTCTCAGTTATTTCTGACCCCATCTATTATTGTCACTTTTTGAATCATATTTTCCTCCTCACTAGAATTATTATAAAACAAGTACAAAAAAAAGCCTACCAAAACTATTATCTTTTAAATAACACCAAAATGATATTGAACCAAATTCTTATCAATAATTCTTTTTATAGACATCAGAAATAATTGCATTTTTTTTTTTCTGTTCCCTGGCATGGTGAAGCAATCAGGTTCTCTAAGGAATTAAGCATTTCTCAGTAGCTTTCTCATGAACATAATCTATACATAAACTATCAGATTTCAACAAATAAAACAAATTATAGCACTATTCTAACACTAAACACACATACACAATTCATATATATGTTTTAATACTTCATAAATTACACCAAAACCTTATAGTACATTGATGTCAACAACAGTAATTTTTTTATTGACATATAATGCATTATTTGTTTCAGGGGTATAGGTCTGTGATTCATCAGTCTTACACAATTTACAGCCCTCACCATAGCACATACCCCCCCAAATGTCCATCGCCTAGCAGTCCCATCCCTCCCACTGCCTCCCCTCCAGCCACTCTCAGTCTGTTTCCTGAGATTAAGAGTCTCTTATGGTTTGTCTCCCTCTCTGGTTTTATCTTGTAATATTTTTCCCTCCCTTCTCCTATGATCCTCTGTCTTGTTTCTCAAATTCCTCATATCAGTGAGATCATATGATAATTGTCTTTCTCTGATTGACTTATTTCACTTAGCATAATACCCTCTAGTTCCATCTATGTCATTGCAAATGGCAAGAACATTAGTAATTTTACTGTTTCATAGTTAACCTGCATCTTTTTTGTCCCTTTCCTTTCTGTCAAACAGAATTTTTATTATAATTTTAGTATAAGATATGACTTGTGTCTTATTTTAGATATTATGTGGCATAGGAAAAATAACTTTACTTCATTCTTGTCCCAAGAAATTTAAAGTTTAATATCCCAGTCATTAAAAGATTTTATTCTTATTTCCACAATCCCCATGTTGTACCCTCATAGCAGGAATAGAACAGTTTTTAACCTACATATCTTTCTACCGTATGTATAAAAATAACTACCAATATAAGATTTTGAGAAATATTTTCTGCTCTAATTAGAATGGATTGGTTAAGATGCATTCTTTATAGATTCTTATCAGGTTAAAATTAAGAAGAAAGCAAAAATATATTATGGAACATATGTAATGATCATTTATGTTTAAGTCCATGGCAAAACAACTATAAGAATAATCTTCCATAGTTATTTTGTGTGATGAGTGGCAAAATAAAAAGAAACTTATATTATCAAAACATTTTAGTATCAATTTAAAAATCAAAGGAAAATGTGTATTTTAAATCTTTAAATGTATATTACTTTAAAGGCAATTTTATATTTGAGGTAACCTCATACATTAAAAAAATTGGATGATGATTACAACTAAAGATCAGGAAAATAAATGATGGCCATTCCTATTATAATGGTCTTTGGTCTTTCTATTTATAAAATATTTACCTAAATTTTTAAATACGTTTGGAACACCTCCAAGGCTTAGTCTGTTAAACACCTGACTCTTGATTTTGGCTCAGGTCTTGATCTTAGGGTCATGAGTTCAAGCCCTGTGTTTAAAAAATTAAAAAATAGATTAAAAAAAGTAAATAATTTTTATTGACTAAGAAAAACTCTGAACTAAAGTTTAAGTACCATTTGTAATACCTATTTAGTTTTCTGTAAATTATATAAAATATCTTAGGACATTTAAAATAACAAACACTTCATACATTATTTGGTGATTGTCTGTTAGTGCTTTAACATTCCCAAGGTTTTTAGTGATTCACTGTGATCAAGGACCATTGCTCAAGGTGGAAGGATCATGGTGTAGTTGAGAAACTGCAGTATAATTAACTTAGTTTGTTTACATGTTTAGATTTTTAAAATACATACTGGATGAACTTGTCTAACTCAGAACAATATAGGATTATTTTTATATTAACCATTTATTCTTTTCATATAATAATTTATATTATATATGTAATATATAATTATTAATTATATGTATAATATATAACTAATTATATAGAATATATTATCTATTATATTATATATTATATATTATAAAACTCAAATAATTTTTACAAGGCATCATTTAAGAAACTAAAAACATGTGGGGTGCCTGGGTGGCTCAGTCAGTTAAGCATCTGACTCTTGATTTCAGCTCAGGTCATGATCTCGGGGTCATGTGACTGAGCCCTATGTTGGGTTCCATGCAATGCAGAGTCTGCTTGAGATTCTCTCTCTACCTCTCTCCTTCTGTCCCTGCCCTTGCTCTGTCTCCCTCTCTCTATTTAAAATAATGGTTTATTTTAAAATAAACCATTTATTTAGCACACCCTATTTATAAAAATAGGGGTGCCTGGGTGGCTCAGTGGGTTAAAGCCTCTGCCTTCCGCTCAGGTCATGATCCCAGGGTTCTGGGATCAAGCCCCGCATCGGGCTCTCTACTCAGCAGGGAGCCTGCTTCCTCCTCTCTCTGCCTGCTTCTCTGCCTACTTATGATCTCTCTCTCTGTCAAATAAATAAATAAAATTAAAAATAAAATAAAATAAAATAATGAAATAAATAAATCTTTTAAAACATAGGAAATTAAAATCACGAGTGTTTCTGTTGTTAAAATAAAGTGAAGGCCATTTGTTTTATTAGTAAACCCATAATTTCATTTGCAATTTTCTTTTCTGCAATGGCATATTATTCTGAGGAACTCATTTTTTTTTCAGATTTTCATTATACATAGCTTTAATACAACATAATTTAAATTTTCCTATCTTTTAAAAAATCTATCCAATATGTTTATAAGCAAATAAATGTTACAATAATATATTTAGAATATTATAATATGTTTCAAAATAAATATAGAGAAGTTAATTCCTTGATAATTGTAATGGAATAAATATAAATGTTGATTTATCAAAATTTAATACTTACAGTTTTAGTATATTAGTTCAAGTAACATACACATATGTACCCACATTCATATGCAGACGCAACCATATATATAATGCATGTGTAAATGTATGTGCACACTAAAAACATTCTTTATCTATGGCTATATAGAGAGCATGTACAAACATGTTTTCTTGTATTCCTTATGATATAAAATGTATGTTCTTTCTGAGTCAAAAGATCAAAAATGTGTAAACAATAACAGAGCAATTCAGTTTTTCTCCTGGCTACTGAAGAATGAAGACAGTGAATCATGATTAGTTTGACATTCTTCTTTTCTTTTTTATAAAGATGACCTTAACAGAATGATCAGAAGCTTATAAGATGATTTTCAAAAGTAGAAGCAGTAACAAAACTGATTTTTTCACTGTAAACACCATTTTCTGGAAGTTCTGGACTATCACAAATTCACTGTGTGACTAGGGTATTTATAAAATCTGGACTTTAGTTTCTTTGTATAATCAAAGCATTAAAAAGGAGCAGTAACATTCAGTATATTTTTAAACTTCGATACACTGTAATAAACACAATTAAGACAAAATTTAAGAAATGCCATTTTGAAAGAACTAGCAAACAAAAGAGATAGTGAATAAATACTGATCCAAATTGAGAAATGGATAGAAATCCAAAGTTATTTATTTGACTTGAGACCTCTTTTGCGTTTGGAGAATGCTGATCTCAAACATGGATTAAGATTGCACGAAGCAAAAAAAAAAAAAAGATTGCACGAAGCCTTCAAGTTATAGTTTGGCACAAATTGAAATACAGGAAATGCCGTAGTGAATCCTTGTTACTTTACACTTGTTCTTAGCCAAAAGGCCGAGAAGCGATCCTCCCTGTTACTTTAGAATGTACTCCTGAAAAAAACATATTCTAGGAATAGGAGGAATGACCAAAAACACAAAACAAATCAAACCAAAACAAAAAATACTCAAATTCACTAGATTTCCTCTGTGATTGTTACAGGATGACCCAGAAAATTTAACCCTGACAAGGAAATTGCCTTTTTATAGTCTTTGAACATGTATCAGAAGCAAATGGGAATCTTCTTTAGAGAATGACATCCTACCAGACCTCAAATTATTTCTACAATTTCTCAAAATATACTGTTTCACAATCAATACTTCCAGAGATTGTAATTATTAAGCAGTTAAGTTCAAAATAATTGTGCTTTCTTTATTCAATGAGATTAAAAAATTAAATATTACATTAGAGAATTGGAAGCCATAAAAATCAAATAAATTTGAAAAAGTACTGAATAGAAATTCTAAAAGTAATTTATTTACTAAAATAAGACAAAATTAAAATTAGTAAGTATGATGAGAAGTAAATGGAATCAGGGGCTCCTGGGTGGCTCAGTGGGTTAAAGCCTCTGCCTTCAGCCCAGACCCTGATCTCAGGGTCCTGGGATAGAGCCCCATATCAGGCTCTCTGTTCAGCGGGGAGCCTGCTTCCCCCTCTCTCTCTGCTTGCCTCTCTGCCTGCTTGTGATCTCTCTCTCTGTGTCAAATAAATAAATAAAATCTTTTAAAAAAAATTAAAATAAGAAGTAAATCAGAAATAAGGTTAAATGAGCAAAAAATAACTGGAAATCCATCATTTGTTTCAATATTAAGCTGAAGTTTTCAGTAACTCATGATAAATAAAAAAAAAAAGCCCAGTTAAAACATGAAATTATTTTAAACTGATTGTTATTGGAGATACAACATCTTAACAATTGTGGTAGGAAGGTAAACAGAGCATAGAAGTGTACTTGTGTCCTTAAATATATATATTAGAAAAATGTAAAACATAAAATTAGTGAGTTACTGATACGTATTTAAATATATATATATACATAGAAAAAAGTAATAAAGTAAAAAGAAATCACTTAATAAAAAATTAACAAAGCTATCTATGACAGCTTTAAAGACTGTTTGACAGCTGTCTGTCTTTAAAGATTGACAGCTGTTAAAAAGACTAAATGAGACTCATAAAAAAATGAAAGGATAAAAACAGTCAATGTTGGAAATTTAAAGGGAGTTTGCTCTAGACTTTGCATAACAGTGAATTAAAAGAATACTTGGATAAAACTAATGATATCTAATATTAATATTATTAGATATTACTAATAATATCTCTAAAAGTTGAGGAGTGCCTGGGTGCTCAGTGGGTTAAAGCCTTTGCTTTCAGCTCAGGTCATGATCTCAGGGTCCTGGGATCAAGTCCTGCATTGGACTCTCTGCTCAGTGGGGAGCCTGCTTTCCCCCCTCTCTCTTCCTGCCTCTCTATCTGCTTATGATCTCTCTCTCTGTGTGAAATAAATAAATAAAATCTTAAAAAAAAATAATATCTCTAAGAGTTTAAAAGAAATGGGCAAATTCCTAGAGAAACTATTCTAACTTGTCTAAACATAATGATATATAGAAAATTAAATATTTCTCTATATTTGTTATTAATATGTTTAAACATGTGGAAAAGTAACAAGATTTTCATAGTAAATACTCATATACTCACCACCTAGATTCTGTTATTACTATTTTACTGTAATTGTTTCATCACATAACTCTTTAAACATTCCTCTTGCTATTCATCAGTCCATTTTATTTTTGATGCATTGGAAAGTAAATCATGGACATTAGTGCAATTTCCTTTAAGTAGCATACATGCTATTAGCTAGAATTAAATTTTATATGCATTTTTATATTGAGGGAAAACTTGCATATAATGAATTTTATACATCTTAAGAGACTATTCAGGGAGTTTTGACAAACGTATATACCTATGTAACCCCAAATGCTACCAAGTTATAGAACATTACCTAGTACTCCCTTCTAGTCAACTCATGTTTCCTCCAAAAAAAATCACTTTTAAAATTTTTTATCATAATTTAATTTTTCTTGTTCTAGAAGTTAATACAAATGGAATCTTAGAGCATTCACTTTTTAATGTAAAGCTCCTTTCACTTAGTATAATGATTTTGAGATTCATGCTTGTCATTGTATATAAGTAGTTTATTCCTTTTTGATGCTGAGTAGTATTTCATTGTATAAATTTACTACAGTTTCTTTAGCCATTCTACTATTGGTGGGTACTTGGACTATTTTTAGTTTCTGACTATTATGAACAAAGCTGATACGAACATCCTTAAGAAGTCATTTCTAAAATGTATTCAGAAATGAAGAGAACAAAACACAGTTAAGGTACTTTTGAAGAATAGTTTGAGGGTTCGTATTATAGGGCTTCAAGCCAAGGATAGACGTACAGAACAAAAAAAGATAATAGAAAGCTGAAAACAATCTTTCTCTCTCACACACACAGGAACTTAATTTATGACAAAGGTGGCACTATTGATTATCATAAAAAATATGTCTACTATTAGAAGTATAATTTGTGCCACTGGCAATAGTACTCAGAGCTTGTTGTTATTGATTTATTGATGTTACTCTTGATTCTCAACCATCAGTTTTACGATTTTCAATGAAGTTCAGAGTTGGAGGTCCTGGTGTAAAAAGTTCACTTTTCTTCAAGGTAGTTAGTATATAAAGAATCATTCTTTATAAATATTGTTTTCCTGGGGCTCTCTCTCTGCAAGACCAGACTCCAATCAAGAATCTACTAAGTCGAATACCTACAAAATAGACAATAGTTATTTGTTCTCAATATAAATCTTGTCCTTTGCTGAATTAAGACTTCCTTTTAGATTGGTTAAAGAAAATCAATTAAAAAGTCCCCCCATATTTGCATTGAAAAAGAGAAAATATACCCTGAAGAACTAATGATTGATACATTGTAAGGGTGATATATTTTTAAGCACACAGTTTTTCCAATTAAAACTTTGCCAGGAGGAACAAATTATCAACTCTTATTTTGATACAATGGGAGATATAATTGTATACTCCTATTTCTCAGTACACTTTTCATTTGATTAAACTTTTAATTTTGATTTTTCAGCTCATAAGGACTGAAAAGAAAGATATATCCATGTGATATAGTTAATGTTAAGGGGAATAAAAAATATTTTACCTTGAAAGTTAAGCTTCCTAGAATATGTTGCTCTTTTGATGGTAAAAAGGGAATCAGAAGGTGAGAAATGTGAATTTTATCCAGAAAGTGTAAATTAGAGATGATAGTGCAAATATTTACATGTGGCCATAACATGGGACATGAAACTAATATTTGGTTTATTTTTCCCACTTCCATCATCCACTGCCTGTGTAAGAACATCTGAGGATGTTCTGTATCAGAATATTATATCAGAACACTGTATCAGAATAGGTGAAGGTAAGGGGAGCCCTGCACAAGTGTCAGTCATGGTCTCCCACTCTATTCCAAGGAGGGAAGAAGCAGAACCAATTGTTTTGCTTTGCCATGGAAATGATTAAATACAGGCTTCTTATTGAAAGAGAGGTAGAAAAAAGTAAAAAAAGAAAGTAGATAGGAGATATTTGAGAAAGATCAGCCCACAAAATTGAGAATGCACCCAACAATTAATTCTGGAATATAAGATGATTCTGATAATATGACACTGGCAACTTCCCACTTGTGGTTTGCTGAATGGCAAACTCTGTAGATAAATCCAGAACCTTTTCTTTTTTCTTGATCAGGAAGAGTCACATGATGGGGAGGTGGTTGACCTAATGGTCAGCTTAGAGTAGATATAGAAGTTATCTTGGTACACAAAGATGCTAGCTAGTCTTCCACTCTAGCAGCTACCAGCCAAGATCTCCTAAGCCTCTATCACATGTCTTATTACATCCTATTACTGGATATCTTTTGCAATGAGTGAGAGTGAGTGAAACAGCAGAGAATAAACTCCTGAAAGTCACCTATGTATAGCTGAGATTTGATAGAAACATTGGCAGAGAAAGCCAAGTAAAATGAACCCTAAGACCAGGTGTGGTTCTCCTATCACCATGGTGTATATTCACATATGTCCCTCAGTCTCTCCCCGTTTCCTCCATGTGATGGTCCAGGAAGATGGAGGATAGAGGAGAAAAAGGAAGAGATCTTCAAACGTCGTACAAATTCAAAAAGGAAGCTTCTAATCATGACTGCAATGTTAGTTCTTGAATTAGATTACATAGCTTGTCAATCTAAATTCTCTGTGACAGTGAGCACTTCTATTTCTTCCACTTATGTAAGTGAATCTTTAGCTAAGAGGTTAGCTGTAGGAAATGCATCAGGATCAATACATGTGGGAGAATAGAGAGTACTTCCAGTGTAATATGAAGTCTGTAGAAATATTCAAATGTATGAATAGATGAGATAAAATGTCGTCAGCATGAGATAAAATAGTTTCAAGGGTAATGAAGTAGAAGAGAGAGTTAATAAATAAGATGTTTCATGATTAATGAATGACACCAAAATACACAGGATCCATACCTCATAACTTTTTTCTTTTTACTATGAGCATCATCATGCTTTGCTGTGGGTATTCTTAAAAAAGGAAATGATAGCAACTGTAAGTCATGAGAAATAGTAAAACAGTGATATTCACCATGAGACAATAACCATCTACTTTAGAAAAATTTTCCAAGCTCAGGCTTCTGTATTCTTTGTAGACTGTTTATTAAAGGGCAGAAAAAAAAAATCATACCTCCCTTGAGCAGCAAGCACAATATCATTATTTACCTCTGCTAAATATAGAAAACTTTTACACATGTCTATTGGCAATGGTGTTCCACAAATGTCAGCATCATGCTTTGTTTTTAAACTTTATCAATAATATCAATAGTGGTCTATTCAATTTCAGTCACTATGAGGAATCCAAATACACATTACCTTCTCCAGGACCTCAGGTCCTAAAAAGAAGACAGTTCAAAATGAGGAAAAAGTAGAAGGATCAAAAGGGCTTTAGGAGAACTTGTAGCCAAATGAGAAAAAAAATGTGGGGTATATATTAAATTTCACCAAAATCATATTATAATCATTTTAATACATAAGGCATTCAAGTCCTATTGTTTTCATTATAGTAACACACACACACATACATTATTGATGGCTCACCAGAATATCAAGTATATTCTAATACATCTAGATACAATGATCTGAATTACTTTATATAATCACATCCAACTCTTTCCACTCTGGCTACTAAAAATTGTGCAGTTTTGTAGATGGAAATAGAATATTTTTCTAAATTGTTAGTGAGATATTAATAAATATTCCATGATAAAAGAGACTATAATTGATAAGTTTGAGAAGAGTTGGTTTAAAAAGTCAAATAACTTTTTGTATTTCATTTCTCAGAAAATTTGCTAATGAGAATTATAACAAAATATTAGTGAAAGGCGCACTGCATAGGGGATCATGAGTGTGATCCAGAAACGAGATGCTGGAACAGATCTGGAAGTGATGTTTTATAGGAATTTAAAGTCACTGATGTGGTACCAGGAACAGAAGAAGTGAGGCTGGAGAAATAGGGAGAAATCAATTATGTGGGGCTTTGTCATTTTTCTAAGGGGAGTGGAAAGGCTTTGAAAGATTTAAAACAGAGGAGTAAGTAACCTGAGTGTTAAAAGATGATTCTGGCAGCACTGCAGAATGGATTTGGGTGTGGAGGAAAGAAAGGAGGATCCAACTCAAGAGAATATACCAGCAGTTGAGAGGAAGTAAAAGAAACTTTAGACCAGAGCAATAGCTATGGGAATGTAGAGACATGCCTACTCCCAAGGCAGTTTTATTGACTGATCTGTGTATTCATTAAAACAATTATTTGGTCCCTACTATGGAACTCAAGCTCTTCTAGTCAGAGGGGATATCAGCAAAAAAGATAGATAAGGACTGTGCTCACTCAGAATGTATATTCTCCTGGATCCTGAAATACAAAAACATATGTAAATAAAGTAATTGAATAAGTAATCAAGTTTAATGTGATCAAAATAACTCTGCAGAAAAAATCAAATGCAAGACTATTTGTGAAAGAATAAATTAGAATTCAAAGAATTGAAAACATGATTGTTGAAATTAAAACCTAAATGGACAAGTTAAAGAGACTTGTCCATTTGTATGTTAGAGACCCTATGAGAGGTATAATAAGAACATCTTCTTTAGATTGCAGGATCCAGGATGCTAACTGAATA
Source organism: Nasua narica (assembly GCA_028533885.1). Classification (NCBI taxonomy): domain Eukaryota; kingdom Metazoa; phylum Chordata; class Mammalia; order Carnivora; family Procyonidae; genus Nasua; species Nasua narica. The sequence goes on along the minus strand of CM052799.1, from coordinate 164,430,819 downwards.
AATAAATATTAAGACAAGAACAGTCTTCTTAATAAGACTTCCAGGATTACACTTTCAACCTTTCCCCATTATTTATTTTTCTTCATCCTTCATTTTCATCCCGCCAGACTTTTCCTGTGATATCCAGTTGTATATTCAATAGTGACTGTTAGAAAAGCCATGGCATCTCATAAGCAAAATTCAGCCTGTGGTACTCTGCTGCACCTTCAGTATAATGCGTAGCATTTAGCAGAATTTGTATCACCAAGAGGCCTGTAACAACCTGATTTTCTGTTTACTCATGCACAAAAATATTACTGAACATTCTGTCACAGGTTAGATTTTCCAGAATATACTGGAGTAGAATTTCATATCTAAGATATGTATTAAGAAACAGTAGTAAAGGGGTGCCTGGGTGGCTCAGTGGATTAAAGCCTCTGCCTTCGGCTCAGGTCATGATCTCAGGGTCCTGGGATCGAGCCCCGCATAGGGCTCTCTGCTCAGCAGGGAGCCTGTTTCCCTCTCTCTCTTTCTCTCTGCCTGCCTCTCTGCCTATTTGTGATCTCTCTCTTTCTGTGTCAAATAAATAAATAAAATCTCTAAAAAAAAAAAAAGGAAAAAAAGAAAAGAAACAGTAGTAAAGAGGTCCCTGGGTGGCTCAGTTAAGCATCTGCCTTTGGCTGAGGTCATGATCCCAGGGTGCTGGAATCAAGCAACACATCAGGTTCCCTGGTCATTGGGAAATCTGTTTCTCCCTTTCCCTCTGCCCCTCCCCCTCCACTTCTGCTCTTTCACTTTCTCTTTCTCTCTCTCAAAAACATGAAGAAACAAACAAACAAATAAACAAAATCTTTTAAAAAGAGAGAGAGAGAAACAGTAGTAAAGGGAAGGACCGGAGAAAGGAAGAATTTAAGCCACGATGCAAGCCCTATGTACTGTTAGCTAATTTAGCAGGGAACTCTGAAATGACTATTACCCATCAGAATGTCCTATATCAGATAGAAATGTCTGAGATTTTATACTCTGTTTCACTAGAGACCAGAGCTAGAGTTGTACAGATAGTAAGCACAAAACCTCCCAGTAGGTATGGTAGCTATGAGAGAATTATAAATGGGGCCATTCCTGTTGATATCTTCTATTACCAGACCTATGTATTTTTCCTTTTGGGGATATAGTACTACTTTTTGTTCTCTGATTTATATGAATATACTGCATGCTAAAGATGGCAAAACATCCTCACAGAGTGTTGTCTCTGAGCTGGTAGTTCAGTTATGTCTTCAATAGGCATGACAATGCTTTAACAACATTGAGTACATGAAAAAATACATGTGTCTTATGTTCATGATCCTACATGCAACCTATTAAATGGTTCCCCTGGTCTGACATGTTCATTTTTTTCTGACATATTCTTAAGTAAGATTCCACACTGAATAAAGCAAAGATTTCCACATGCTCTCATATTATAGTGCTGATTTGTCTCTACAGTCAGTGAGGGTGACCAAACCATGGATGGAATATGTGATAATCTCTGTGAGAATAGTGTTATTCCAGGGCAGAAAAATCCCAATGTAGTCAATTTAAACCATGTAGTTGGTCAGTCTCTGAGAAATTGCACTAAATGAGAGACTTGGCACTTTTTGCTCTTGTTGACAGGTTGTATGTTTGGCATCAGCAGTAGATGGTTCAGTTTTGATTAAGTATGGATCCATGATGTTAGCCACTGGTAGCCTCCATCTCCATCAGTGTGACCACCTCATTCATGTATTCATTATGGCAGGACTGGCTCACCCAAGACAGAGTGGCTTATGTCAACGGTTTGAATCATTTTGCCTTTTCTACAGTGCATGCTTTCTGATGGGTACTAGAATGGTAGTGTAAAGCACTTCACTATTTATGCCCAGTCATATATGTCCATTCTCAGGTATTCACCTTAGCCTTCCTTGTGTCCCAATCCTGTATAAAAAGCTTTCCTTTGCTTTTCATGACCACACATAGGTAAGGCGGCAGTGAAACCTCTTTCAATTTTGGTTAACATCCACGTACTGAAATAACCAAGCACACACATATATAAACTAAACTTGTCTTCATTGTCCTCCTTCTTCAGCTGGTCATATCGAATTCTTCATAAAACCACAGGCACATACTGAAAGAACAGCTATTGTAGAAGTGGTGGATGCCATATTGCTTGTGACTTCTCATCTTATTTATATTCGTGGATGCCTTTACCACTTTATCTTATAATGGATTATTGCTGGACTTTTGTGACCACATGACTTAGTAGATCTGCAGAACCAAGCTTATGATGGTAGCTCCAGCCATATTGTCATTTGGTATCTCATGGTCAAGTCTTCTCCCATACTTTCCAGGGTCCAGAGACATGTAAGAGCTGTTTTTATAAGGCATATAATTCTTGTGGAGATTTGTGGAGATTTCATGGCCTTGCTTCAGAAGCTCAGGGCCTGTGTCATAATGCTTTTAATATTGCCTGCTACAAACTCCACATGGAATATTTTCCCTTCACTGATACTAATTTCATAAACTCTGCAGGATTACTGGGCCTCAGTGACAGGGATGCATGTACCACATCTTAGATCTTTTGCAGAGAAATTTCCTCTTTAAAGACCTACTCAGAGATGGAAGCCTTTTGCATGCCTGGTTTAGAACCAGAGCATATTTCTAGGTGTGAAATTTGCTATATCCAAAACATGAAAAGGTTCACCAGAAAGTGTGCTTCCTTCTTTGCAATGAGCAGTACAAGATGCAATAATTTATCTTTTACTTTGGAGATTATGCCTTTTAACCCATTTGAATCATTTTTTAATATTTAAATTAAAAAATTGAGCACATTTTTTTCCTCTTTTTAGACACTTACACAAGTTCAATAGCTGAAATTGGCAGAAGGTATGAGCTCTGTCCTCCATGGTCCCCACCCTGTGGTTGAAGCTGCTGCCAGCCCTCCCTCCTTTCCAACATAGAAATTCACAGTGGCTGCTTTAACACTATAGCTGTAATACATTATGTATTTCATATTTTGTGATGTCCCTTCCGAACATCTCCATCTTTAAAAACAAAAATATTTGGGTGTACTTCCTTCCCAGTGGCATCACTTCCTATACCATAATGGGAGAGTGAGGAAATTTTGCAGTCGCAAGTTATTTAGTGAAAGGGATGAGGTGACCAGAGCTGGCCTAACCATCTGCATTGCTGAACTCTGGTATCAGAAGGAGGACAGAAGAAATAGGACAGTGTGGAGGGCACAGTTGCAGGTTGGCAGTCTCCAGGAGAAACTGAGGAGAATTATCCCCACCAGGTTTAGATAGATCAAAGTGCTGAAGTTAACAACAACAACAACAAAAAAATCCAAATAATCAGTAATTCAAACACTATTGAATTTTCAAACTTGTCTCACCAAGACAAATCATATAGCAGAAATAATCCAGATCTTTCCAGGAAGTGAAGTTTGAACCCCTGACATTTCTCCTGAGAGCCCTGTGTTTCCTCCTAGAAGTATCTGCCCTTGCTACAGTTGTTGCTGCTGCTCTATTTGAAACTTCTCAGTCTCAAAGACAACAGGAAGAAACAGGATCTGAAGGAAAGTGGTCCCACTCGACAAGGCTGCCCTGGAAAACCTGTACATTTTGAGCTACAAAGAGGGAAAGATCAAAAGTGGGTCTAGCTGTGGACCAGACTCTCTCTAGGAACATCTCTGTCAGACCATTCAAGCTCCTCACCTTCTTCCTACCCCAGTTCCTCCTCAGAATTCTTGGCATTGCCTTTCAGAAGCAATTCATACTGGAAAAGGGGCACCCCAGGGCCACTAGTGGTGGCAGCAGCCATGGCTCTGGAGATCATGTCTTGAAATGGGTTGGACCACTAGAGACTTAAAAATGTCATGGGTAGGGGAGCCTGGGTGGTTCATTCTTTTAAGCATCTGACTCATGGTTTTGGCTCAGGTCATGATCTTGGGTCCTGGGATCAAACCCTGCATGGGGCTCCTTGCTCAGTATGGAGTGAGGAGCAGTGAGATTCTTTCCCTTCCCTCCCCTTCTTCTCCTCCCCAACTCACACACTCACTCTCTCTCTTTCTCTCTCTCAAATAAATAAATTAAATCTTTTAAAAATGTTACGGATATGACAAACCTTTGGGTATTCACAGGATTAATCTCCTAGTTTCTGGAGTACATGTGTCTTACCAGGACCTTTAGTATGTCCAATTCTTACTCAGCGTACCCAATCAATACATCATCAGTATAAGATCAATTTGATGTTATGAACTATTCAAATGGTCTAGGTTACTTTGTACTATAATTATTATAGGGATGAAAATGAACATAGCCTTGGGGGAAAAATGAAAATGTATCTTGTTCTCTGCTTCATGTGAGTGCTGAAGTGTTTAATTTCCTATTTTAATAATGATGAGAAAGAGCTCAGTTGCCAAATCAATGACTAATACTCTGTGTCTGAGTATTCTCAATATACTCTAGCAAAAATATCACATCTAGCATGTTAGCTGTAGTCAGGGGTACAACTTGGTTGAGCTTGAAATAATCTCTGACAATTCTCCAGGGTCTATTTTCTTTCTACAGTGATCATACTGGTGAATCATATGAAAATATGACAAACTACTGCCCCAAATCCTTTTGGATTCTTAAGGGTGGCACTAATTACTGCCAAAGTCTTGCCCAGAATATGATGTTCATTTTGATTTACTCTTCGTTGGATATAAGTAATTGCAAAGTCTCCACTTGACTTTACCTATTATGGTAGCCTGTGTCCCTCAGACTAAGAAGTTAGTGCAGGGATTGTTCCAACTTCTGAGTGTGTCAGTCCCAGTTATATATTTGGGTACCAGGAAAGTGATAACTGGCTGTCTTTGCAAAATGAAGGTATTCATTATAAAACAGACTTTGATCAACACTCTATTTATTATCCCAGCCCCATGTATTCTCATTCTAAAGGTGCCATGATAATACCCCAAGTCTCTAGCTGCTGAAGTCCACTCAGATTCAGTGTTCATCAGTCTTCACAATGTCTGGGTATTTCCTTTTGCTCAATGCACAATAAGCTGTGTAAATCGTGATATATCCTTTTAAGAGAATTACTGAATGAACCATTTTCTTGTGTACTTGCTGTGTTGTGTAGGATCTTCCTTCTTGAGTACCAAACACATCTTTGGTTGATGGATTCCAAGGTGGTCAAATGGCCCAACTGTGGAAATCAGACTTGAAATCTTAGCTTTATTTTGGGGGCACAGTCCTAAACAATCCATCATTCATACTTGATTTTTTACTACTTAATATTACCCATCTGTTTGTCTCAAGGGATGTTATATTTTATTAAACATCCCCATAACTCTGTGGGTCAAAATATTTGGGCTGCCACTTTGACCTTATACGTTGTTGTAATAATTGTGACCCTCCCCCATGAATTCCGGAAGTTAAATGCCTCCACTTGGCTTCTATTTTTTCTATCATCCCCACACTATCTTTAAACTAAGTTTTATAACAGTCTCTAATATCAACTTGAGTGAATAACTCTTGATTTTTCTGGAGCTAAATGGTTTCTTGGTATGTAGAGTGCTAAAATTAAGAGAATTGGTCATCCTACATACCACTAGTCCCGGACTACAAAGGAGAGCCATCACTAAACTTTTTTTTTCCATCATTAAATTTTTTTAATTCATGCTGGCACCTCCATAGAGCACTTCTTATGGCCTGGGTAAACAACCTGGTTTCTGGGTCTTCCTGGGAGTCATGATTATCTGGTTTATCTCTGACCACACATAGCATGCAATATAAAGGATATCTCATTCCCCCAATTTTTCATCCCATTCTTTATTTTTGCCATAGCAATTCTGGTATTTTAATTTATTCAACAAAATTTAACATCACTTTTTCCATGCATCTAAGAGACACCCTAGTAATGAATTAACACCATTTCCTGGAGTCTTCTTCGTGATGTTAAATACTGTCCCTTGGAGAATGCCCTAAACCGAAAACATATTTTCTATCCAGTTTTATGGTTGATATTCTGTAGCCTCTGCCCTCCCACCAGAGGAGGTAAGCTTTCTTGTGTGCAAAGAGGACTCTGGATTTCATAATGGGCCTGAAGTTGCCTGTCATGTGCCATGAGTTCTTCACTTTCTTGCAGTAGAGCACCAGTGTGCCTAGCAATATCCATCCAATTCCTTATCCTTACAGCCATTGTGTCTTCAGTACACTTCTAACGTGTAACACATCATGTGTGTTACACATTAGAAGCAGGAATAGGGGCACCTGAGTGGCTCAGTTGGTTAAGTGTCTGCTTTCAGCTCAGGTTGTGATCCTGAGATCCTGGGGTTGAGCCCTGTATTGGGCCCCTGCTCAGCAGTCTGCTTCTTCTCCTTTCTGCCCCTCTCCGCTGCTCATGCTTTCTCTCTCTCTCTCTCTCTCTCTCTCTCTCTCTCTCTCTCAAATAAATAAATAAATAAATCTTTAAAAAAAAGAGAAAGAAACATTGGAATAGCTTTACAATTCATCACTGGTGAAGTTTTAACAATTGAACTGCCATCCTGTGCCAGTGGCTGCCTGTGGTCTATCTATCACCAGTCATAGGGTTCTCACTGCCAAGCAGGTAGTGAATCATCTATCTCTAAAACCTCATTTTTCACGCTTCCCTGGACTACTACCAGTGCCATCTATTGCAAGTTGGGCCTCCAGAAGTAGGAGTACTGAGTAGTACTGAGATGGAGTTTAAGGTATAAGATGATTATGAGGGATCAACACCAATGGAAGGAAGGGGTAAGAAACATTACTGAGCAGAGGAAGAAATCAAGCTGCAGTACAGGTCCAACACATCTTTGATCGATCTGATGAGAAATCCATCGGATTTTTCCATGATGAGCCAAAGTGTATGGGCCTTTATAACATTCTTCTCAGTCACTGGATGTAGTCTACCCCAGTGACAAGATCTCTATAGCAGAGGCAGCCCCTGAAGGATCTCACATCTGGAGGGTATGAGCTGGCCACTCCTTGCAATGGTGCAGTCTTCCTTGAAAAGAGATCCAGAGGTAAACCTCCTTGTCTCCCAGAACTTCATTCTCTGAAGTCATGCTATCTGAGGGAAATAAAGCAATGCATATTAAATGATCATTTTTTTGCCCTGTTACTACTTGAACTGTATTCAGAATAAGAATATTTATGGGCATTAAATACATCTGACCATTTTAATAGTGATTGTAATTATACATAAAATTGATACCCTTATCCTCGTAAAATTACTGATATGAATAAGCTATACGTAAAGATAGGGTATTGAATAAAAGCTGGATCTGATCTGTACTAGATTATAATAAGAGCATAGGAGAATTAGGATAGAGTTCAGCTGCTCATAATAAAAACCTGACAAAAAAAGCCAACAGTGGTACAAATGGGCAATTTGGTTGGTCTTTTTCATATTACAAGTAGTTGGAAGGTCAATATTATGGGGTTGGATTTGCTGCTCGAAGTTCCAGTCTCCATTTATCTTTCTTCTCCTCTATTCTTAGCCTGTCTTTTCTCCCCATGGTTATAACATGGTAGCTACACCATAGGCATGAGATTCTGTATTAGACAGAAAGAGAAAGGGGTAAATGGTGAAGATGGTTGATGACTCTTTTTCCTTTTATCATGAAAAAGCAAATGCCTTCCCAGAATCTGCCTCACTCAGGATATTCATGCTTATATCTCATGCTTAGAATTATGTCCCATGGTCACCACTACCTGCAAGAATGCCTCTAGGTAAAAGTTTTCTACCTGAACACATTAGTACCCAAAGCTACATCAAGATTCTTTTATTAAGGAAGAACAGAATGCAACCCACAGTGTTTGCCACAGGGCATGTTTAAATTTTTAAATGACTAACCACTGACTGTTAGTACTATTGATATTGTGGAAATAAACTTATAGAGAATTTTAGGATTTTTAGCATTATATACACTATTATACACTATGTTTAGCTTCTTTTATTTATAAATAGAGTCCAATTTTAACAAGTTATTTTGCCCTGAAACTATCTTACAGTTAACAAAATAAAGGCACATTTTTCTGATATAGTCCTCACAAATTTAAAGGCATTCTTTTAATATATAAAGAAAGGAAATGAACTTTTTGCAGTTACCTATCATAAAAGCATGTTAACCTTTTAGTCAGATGCTGTTGAAATGTGTTTTAAAATTTCCCCTTCCTTTCAGCATATGGTAGTAATAGATGAATTATTTATAAAAGGGAAAAAAATGACAAGACTGTATTCCAAAATAAGATAAACTTTCCAGTCTATCAGAAATAAAAAAGAAACTCAATAAGGTAGTAGGGTTAATGCCTGAGGCCAGCAGGACAGCAATGCCTGAGGCAAAAAAAAAAAAAAAAAGGCTAGGAGTTCATTTTCTATGGCATAATTGGTAATTGAAATGTCCTTATTAAGATTACAATGACCAGAGTCATTTTCACATAGTGGGCTAGAGCATGGATCTTCTGTCCACAGAAGACAGATGCAAGATAGCTGAGGGCATCATTGCTTGGGGCTGCAATTTCTATCAAACTGTCTACTTAGGGTCAAGAGAAAGCAGACAGGAGTCTCAGAGCCAGAAATTAAGCCACTAATTTAGTTATTATCTGTAATCCTCCCAACATGACAGTGGGGTTGGGGCCCTGAATACCCGTTTCCATATGGGAAGTTCCACAGCTAACATGGAAGTACCATGAAAAGCATTGGACAGATAAATGAGTTCAGAATTTTCCTGCAACCTATCTTCCTTAAAGTCATTCTTTAACTCCCTTGGAAACTTCCCCTGTCTCCCTTTGCCCCTCTTCTGTTATTTGAATCCATGTTTTGGAAAATACTGATCTCAGAAACACTGATAACCTAATATAGTAATTTATTCTTTCTTAGAGTGATTTTGTTTCTTTTTGGATTTTTAATGTTAAGGTGTCACTTCTGCCACCATTTTTAATATATGTCCTGCTCCCATAACAAGGCACACTAACAAAATCAGTTATACATCATCAGACTATTCCTTCTACTTCACATAAAATTTATTAAATGAATATCACCTAAAAAGTATGTTAAAAATAAATGGCTTTCTTATCTATCAATGAGATGCATAATTGATTCAATTTGAGAGAAGAAAGCATTAAACTAAGGGAGGTTTTTAACATCATCTGAGGTAGAAGAGGTGATAATTGAGCTGTTGAAGATAAGCTGGCTGATTAAGCTAAGCCAGAGTCTAATCTTTGACAGGAATGGAACTTTCCAAATATTTTCTTCTTAAGGATCCAGCCTGGAAGTCCTGGAATCATCTTTCTCTGACTTCTCCAAAAAGCCCTGCATACACTAAAAAAAATATAGTCATAAAGTTATAAAACTTAGTTGTATAAAATTATAAAAAGTCATAAAAAAGTTATAAAAAACTAAGATTTCTCAGTCCAAATATTACACATTTCCAAGTAGATCTTAACTTATTTAACCTTACATTTTTTGTATTTACAACAAATCAGAGTTAAAACTGGTAGTTCCTCTGATTTATAATCCTATGAAACAAAGAATGCCTAATGTTTAAAGAATTTTGTTTTCTCAGTCATACAAATGCTCCTATGATTTTGAAACAAGAGGGTAGGCAAATTTCACTCTTATTCTGGCTGCCAAAATGGCATACAGTTAAAACACAGATTATTTGCTTTGTCTTCATAGCATCCATGGACCTAGTAAGCGATAAGACTATCAAGTACTTAATTTTTTGTACATAAATAGAGGTTTAATTTTTTTTCCTAAGAGAATTGAAAATTGAAGACAAACATGCAGGCATGCAGGCAGACACACACACACACACACACACACACACACACACACACACACACACACGTACACACAGGGAATGGAAAGCATTTAAGCATTTTTGGTTGACCCAGTATCCCAATCCTGTTCTTTTCAGTGGCAGAGATAGCACCTACGAAACACTTCAACAGACACTGTGTTTAGATTTTATCTGAGATTAAATAGATTTTACTGTCACTTACCTGACAGAATTGCAATGTGATCCATTGACAAGTTGGTATAGAAAACTTGGGTTGCAATGAATGATATAATAAACTTTTAATTTTTTTTCTTAGCAAGTGCAGCACTGGACACATTTTTAAATTCTGTAAACTTTACTTATAAACAATAGTTTCTGAACTATTGGCTCCAGGTGATATATAGTTTTTAGATGTTCTGCTTGATGTTTGCTAAAAAAATTAACAACCACTACCAATACTTAAACCTTGATTTACAGCTTTTCTCAAAAACAATTAGAAACTTTGAGACTGTTAACTCTACCTTCTCACATGGTTGTAATTGTTGAGTGCTGAATAGTATCTGACCCTCCAGAAAGGTTAGGTGGTCCCCAGTTCACATAGGCTCTTTTAGCCTCTTTTGTATTATACTTGGATTCAGGCTGTTTCTCTCATTTACATTAACAGCATGGCCTCTGTGGGCTTTTGAGTTTGTGACCCCTATTATATAACTTTCTCTCTGAACTGTCAACTAAGCCCAATTAACATGTTCATTGATAAGACAATATCTCCCACTGGTACATATTAATAAGAAGTATTTGAAAGCCTTCAACACTTAAACCTTTCAAAATCTTAAAAAAAAAAAAAAAAAGGAAAGTGGTTAAATAGAACATCTGTTTATAGAAGTTGTTATCTCCAGGCCAAGTATTTCCTGAAAATTTCTTAAATGTGGAATGCTGATTCTAGTCTCAATTGGCCATATTATCCTCTTATTCTATCTTTTTGAACCTTTATGTCTATACCTGTAAATATAAAGAAAATGGATTGTTAAGACTACCCTTTCCCCATCTCATTACCTCCACTTCCACCATGATTCCTTCTACGATCCCTTAATCTTTCCTTACTTTTAAAATTAAGATTTATTATTTTCTTTTGGAGTATATATTCCAGCTCTATTTTTACTTAGGCCTCTCTGTATTCACAGGTATTTTAGGCATACCTTTATTATAGCCATTATCACACTGCATTAGCATGTTTTGTTTTTCACAATTTTATGTATTATTTGTGTATATTTGTGGATTTTATGTATTATATGTAGCAACAATAAGTGTTCCATTTTTTTTTAATGTCTTTAAATTTGGTCTTTAAGCCAGATCATCTGTTCTAAGTCCTCAACCTCCTGTCCAGGGGAAAAGCCAATTTTAGGACTGTTAAAAGAACTTTCTCCTTAAAGTCAGAAAAGATCCCCATGAGATCAAATACACTCAATGACAAGTATTCTCCTCAATCATCAGTCATCACTGCTGATAATTTTTATTGAAAGGTTCTGCTGGTCTCTGTCAAGTTTGGACAGGACTATCTTAGCTGAGGCCAGGAGCCTGAAGCCTAAAATCCAGTCTCCATTATCAGTTCATTCAAGCTGATCACCTGATAGCTTCTTGGGCCATTTCTATATAATTAGTGAAATCAATTAGCCATCCTCCCTCTTTTGCTCAAGAAAGTCACTTAAATTTTTTCCCCCTCAAGTTGACATATTTCCATCACTTCTAAACTTTAGTTTAGTTTTAGTTTACCCTTGTGGGATCTTTGAATTCCATCTGTTCTAGGATTCTGGATAGGGATTAAGTTGTAGATGCTTGCCAATTTTTCCTTTGTTCCTTGAACATTAAGTTTATTAACAACCTCTTGAAGAAAGAAAAAAACAAAAACAAAAACAAAGCCTTTAACAACCTTATTAGAATGAAGATGTTGCTAGTAGAATTCTCAGATGGCACTATGATTTCTTCTCCTTGGTATCTCCTCTTGAGTGTCAGTTGGCCTGATTTAATAAGATGAGACTTTTTAAAGGAAGGTCTGGAGATCCAAGACAGGGGAAACCAGAGCAATTTAAAGCTACATCAAATGATATTCTGCTGACCTTAAATGAGCAAATTGCCATATTGTGGAGAAGACCATGTGGCCGGCAACTCTGGGTGGTCTCTGAGAGGGACCTTCAACTGACACCTATCAATTAACTTCAAGGGAATAAATTCTAAAAATAGCCAGTGAACTTGGAAGAGGACCTGGAGCTCTAACTGAGAACACAACTTGGGTGACATTGTGAAATTCTGACTAGAAAACCTAATTACATGGAATCCAGTTATCTGATCTATAGATATAGTGAGACATATATTTTTTTAAGGATGCTGATTGTGGTACTTTGATATGTATCATAGAGAAATAATATGGACACTTCTTACAAGAGCTGGGGGAAAAGAAATATCTCAAAAAGTTACCCTACAGTATTCATGAATATTCTTTTTCATTTATTTATAATGTCATTGAGGGTAGAGATTTATGTTAGTTGTGTTTGTTTTCTCAGTATTAGTCCAGTATCTGTATAATAATAGACCATACATTTCTTACTTGGATAAATTTATGGATAATATAAGCCAGCAAATGTTATTGTTCTAAGAACTTTATTTTTATTATTATTATTTTTTTATTTTTAGTGGCTCGGCGATAGCAAGGGTGCTTTTTGGGGGTGAATCTCAAGTGTTTTTAACTGGGACTCGGTGCAGTATTAAATGCAAGGGCTCTTTCTGGGCAGGCCATGCCATGAAGTGTTCTGTGCGTGGGCAAACTCTCTTCTCTTCCTAATGAAGGCATGTCAATCAGCTGGGGGAGGGAGAGAAGCTGGGTACAGATCAGCAAGCTGTCACCAGCCATCCAAGAACTAAGCAGGTGTGTGTGTGTGTGTCTGTGTGCGTGTGTACCTATGTGTATGTGTCTGTCTGTCTGTGCTCAATATATGAGTAGTGTGTGGTGTGGTGTGTGGGAGTGTGCATAGATGGTGTTGTTTGAGTGTGATGTGAGTCTGATAGGTAATCTGACTTGGGTGGTGTATGTGTGGTACATGTAGGTGTGTTGATATGTGTGTGTGTGTGCAGTTCCTGAGTGGTGTGTATGTTGGTGCGTGTTTTTTGTATTATATGTGTGGTTTGTGTGAGATGGAAATGTGTTTTGTATGATGTCTGTTTGGTGTTTGTGTAGTGTGTATGGGAGGGGGTATGTGTGGTGTGTATCTATGATATATGTACAGTGTGTTTGTGGTGTATGTGTTGTGCGTGGATTATTTGTGTGCTCTGTGCTTGGTGTATGTGCAGTGTGGAACTTTAAATATTTAAATATTTAATATTTATTTAAATATTATTTGAATATTAAAAAAAGAAAAAAATTGGAGTTGATCTGAGGAATTAACAGGATTGGGTATAATACTTTTATCAGAGTGTATATCTTAATAAATGTATAGGTTTAAGCAAAAAAGATTGAAGGTAAACTGGTAAAAGAACAAGCAAGATAAATTAACATGTACCTAATAGGACTTTGTCATCCATAATGAGATATGAACAGTCTACTAATTGCCATCTTTATTTTGGAAAGAATACCTGAGGGTATGAGAAGTCTTCTACATCTTTGAAACATTTATATATAATATATAAAATGAAGTCACTTTAATTCTTAACAGCATAAAGGAACACACACAGATGCACACACACACCTAAAATGAATTAACTGAAAACTAGTGTTCCTGAAAATCCTACATTTGAAGTAAGGTATGTGTGAACACGGAAGGCACAAGAGGTATTACAATCTAATATTATACAGCAACAAAATCTAATACAATTTGAGACTTCATACAGAGAGCAATCATATCAGGGAGTAGGAAGGTAATAGTTCCTCTTTACTAAGTTCTGGTAAGAGCATTGGGAATACATTGCACATTCAATCCTGGGGATCTCTGTACTGGAAAAAAAAAAAGAAATTCATCAGCTTGAAATACATGAGAGAAGAGGTACCAAAGATTGGGGTGTTAGAAGGATTAAGGCTCTTTGGGAAAATAACAAAATAACATAACATCTAATTGACCCAAATCATCTGGAGCAGGTAAAATTTTCTTCAGTTACATGGAGAGTGTAGTCACAGAAGACACTGAAGAAATTACTAGGGCAGTTCTTCCCAAAGGTTACCTTGAAAACAATTTCTTTAGGAATCTTAATGGACTCAGAAAAGAGATTCAACCTTAAAATTGTTCTCCCCAATGATCTTTCCTATCACTTCCCAATCTTCATCTTGTTATTTAAAATTTTTGTACTGTCCAGGGCTTTATCCTTTCTTTTGGTTATAAACTATAAGCTACTTTATATAGAAGTCCATCCATTCTGTTGTTACTATTTTTATTATTATTAAGAACAATGAACAGAATGATAACCTCTCAAATTTCAGGAAAGTTGAACATGTATACATTCTTAATCAGTGAAATGATTAATTTATTAACCTGATTTACACAAGCAAAATATAAACATTGTTGGTGATGAGATGTTGCATGTTTTTATGCTTTTACTTGTGCTTTGGGGAAATCTAGACTATATAAGAGTATTTTATATAATACGTAAAATTTATTTATAAATTTATATATAATATAATTTATATATTTATAAATATTTATATATTTATATATATAATTTATGTAATATAAAATTTATATAATGTATAAAAGTATTTTAAAACTACTTTTTAAAAAAGTATTTAATTGAGATGCAATTCCTTAATAATTCTTTCCAAATTCCAAAATGAATGCACTAAGCCCATGAGAGATTTGGATGTTCTTTGACTTCATTTTCATAGCCATAGGTCTCTGACAACATTATTTGTCCTAGTGAGATTTCTTTCTTTTCTGTCTTTAATTAAAAAAAAAAAAGCATTATTGTAATTACCCACATATTGAATAGGCCTTTATCAGGGTATTTTGTAAAATTCTTAAAAATACTTTAAATATCTCTTCCATTATTTCCTTTGTTTACATTTCATACTTGGTGTGCTTGTTTTATTTTTGAACCCTTAATGAGTTTGTGATTATGTCTCTTCTGAAACAAGTAAGCTTGCTCCATAGGAACTTGGCCTGGTAAGGATCTTTTAGGTTTCTGTGAGATAGAATTCTTATATTCCAGTCAACTAATAAATGGGTATGTGCTGCATGCCCACACTCTACATAGTCCCATCCTCCTCCTCCCAATATCTCCTTACAACTTAATCTTTGATAGAAGAATCCACCTGAGGATGTTATCTACTTCATTGAGACCTTCAGAGCTAGAAGTTGTTACTATTAGGTCTGTAGTGACTGACTTGAGAGAAGTGTAGGACCTGAATCACAGTCTTCAAAAGCAGAAGGATTTGCCTGCCACAAGAGGGATAAATGGTAACTCTCAAGTCCTGTTACAGAGCAACTGTGTTTTCACTAAATAAACGGGTAAATAAGCAGGTAAAGACTGAATCTGAGTGGTTCAGTCTTTAAGCACCTGCCTTCAGCTCAGGTCATGATCCCAGGGTCTTGGGATTGAGCCCTGCATCTGGTTCCCTGCTCAGACAGGAATCTGCCTCTCCCTCTCCAGCTCCCCTGTGCTTGAGTTTTATCTCTGGCTCTCTCTCTGTTATAAAAAAAATAAAATCTTTAAAAAAAAAAGCAGGTAAGGTCTTTTTAAATTGCATTTTCTTCATAATAACTAATTTTATTTTAACTCTGTTCATTTTTATAAAAAGGAGTTCAGCAATATACCTTAGGCCATTACACAATACATGATTATGCTATTCATACCAGTTGCAAAAAGTGATAGATACGGAAAGTTGCAAGTGGGATGAGTAAAGATGGCTCGTACTTAATTAATCACATTTTAATAAATCCTTCTAATTCATTTCACAGAGGTGCTTCAACGAATTGGAGGGATACAGATTTTAAAAATGCTTTACATTTTTCATATTTTAAAAATTAGCATATAATGTGTTATTTGTTTCGGAGTACAGGTCTATGATTCATCAGTCTTACACAAATCACAGCACTCACCATAATACATACCCTCCCAAATGTCCATCCCCCAGACACCTCATCCCTCCCACTCCCCTCACCCCCAACCAAAATGCTGTACTTTTTTGTATAACTGCTAATAGCTATACAGTGTAAAAACCATCTTGCTAGTGGGAAATGAGTTTCCTTAATACATATTTCACTTTGATTACATTTTTAAATGTAACTTGGATTTGGAACTTTGTGTACACAATTCGATTTCAATCTGACATTAATCTTTTTAGTAATTTCTCTTACCACAGCTGAGGTAAAACTCATAGCTCCGAACTGAAAGCACAGGGTTGGTTATTCTCTTTAAATTCCTTCTATCTTCCCAGGGCTTGTTTCTTGTCTGTTACTAAGAAGAGAATAAAGAAAAGAAGATTCCTTATACCACCACCCTTGGTGAGTAGGTTATCTTTTATGTTAGTAACAAATACTATTTATTTTGTGAATAATTTCAAAGCTGTAATGGCAGAGTTGTGACTCCTCATTTGACTCCAGTGGTGATATAATTCATAGTTCAGCCTATGGCTGGATGTGGGTATGAAACCATAGCAGGTCTTACTGGTGAGCATCTCCCAAGGCCTTGACGATTCCTTTAGAGATGGGACTATATCATGTTTTCTACATGGTAACATCATACCATATAGTGGTGTGGGCTCAATCCCCACCAATTCCATAGTCCCTGATCTCAACCAGTTCCAAGTTTCTAACTCAGAGGATAGTAGGCAAAAGTAGAAATTTTTCTTACCTCTTCAAGACAAGAGAATTAGGATGGTAATTGTCCTCCCTCTGTCTCATCACTGTACACAGTCTTTTGTCTATAATGTTCTTTTCTTGCATGAAGAGAAATCAGCCTATGCTGTATATAAGGATATCTCCAACTTCCCTGAGATGTTAATACTAGTTTTTGAAAGATAACCACATATTTCAGAAGGTTTTGGTTCAGTTCTTCCTTGGGTTTGGAAGGGAGTACCAGTTGAGTACCAACTCCACTTTCCTTAGGAATGTGAGAAAAGGGGGGAGTTCCTTTTATAAACATTAAGCTTTCCCCAAAGTTAACCCTCCACCTCCTGAGAGTGAGTAATCTTTACTAAATGGCAAGACCATATCAAGAGGTTTATAAAATAGCCCAGATTAAGCAACTTACTCAACAGGAGGTTTAAAAGCTCAGCAAGATGTACAAATCATTAATGAGTTGGTTGGCATTCACAAGTATCTACTCTACTCCAATGTATTTTAATGCAATATAATTATTTTATTATTTAACAATGACATGATTTTATGGACTCCTAGATTATATTAGAGTTACTGGTTTTCTAAAATCAATTTTCAGTCAAAATATATTTATAATGAAAAGATTGATTTTAGGAAAAATATCTAACCATAGAAGAATATTAACCACTAATAGAAAGATGAGTGATATTTATGCTGTTGTTTTTACTCCCTTAATAGACAAGCAGTTTTTTTTTTAACTTAGATTAGATCAAACCCTCCAATAGCTTCCATCAGTCTATAATAAAGTTCAAACACATTGATAACTAAGTTAATAAGCCCCACTGTAATTTTGGCTAGGTTATGTATTAGACCTTATACCTTTCTATTTCTCCTCTACCATTTTTCTTCTCTAGCCACACAGGCTCATTTTTTCCTGTCCCTGGGACACATCATCTGATTCATGCCTTTAAGTTTTTGTCCTTCCTGTGTCTTCTTCCTGGAATATTATTTCTTTATAATAAATAAATAAATAAATAAATAAAAAGGGAGGCACCTGGATGGCTCAGTCTTTTAAGCATTGGACTCTTGGTTTCAGCTCAGGTCATGATCTCAGAGTCCTGGGATCATCCTTTCATCAGTTTCCGTGCTCATTGGGGAGTCCGCTTGAGGATTCTCTCTCTCCTTCTCCCACATGCCTAACCCCCTTTCTCTCAGAAAAATAAATAAATAAATCTTTAGAATAATTTTTCCTTAAAAGTCTCATAGTATACTCTCTCTTCCTTCAAGTTGTGCTATGATATGAAATGAATTCTGCTATGAAATGAATTCTGCTCTGCCCTCCCACCTGAATTCATAAATTGAAGCCCTGATACCCAGTATGACTATATTTGAAGATAAGTTCTCTAGGAGGTCAGTTAAATAAAGTCTTAAAAATGGGGCTCTAATCCAATAGAACTAGTTGTCTTAGAAGAGGAAGAAATAAAGATATGTTTCTCGCTCTTTATGAGCACCTTCCGAGGAAAGGCCAAGTGAACATAAAACAAAATGGCAGCTAACTACTAACCAAGAAAAGATCTCAGAATGAAACTTATCTTGATGACACCTTGATTTTGAACTTCCCTGCCACCATAATTGTGACAAATAAATTTTGGCTATGTAAGTTACTTAATGTATGTTTGTTATGGCAGCACAGGCAGATTAAGAATGATGGTAACTCAAAGACATCCATTTAAAGAAAACATTCTCAGGTACTCATACCATCTAAGATAAATATCAAATATATTTCATAATTTGATTCTTATTCTAAGATTTTAACTTATTCTCTTTCCTTTATTATCTCATAATATTGCATAGTCTTCATGCTCGATAGCACTTTTCTATTTCTTTTCCTTCAGACTATGACTTGGATTGTTCTGACCAAGCCAACTTTAGCCATCAATTGTATTTATTTCTTTGATCCAGTATAGCTCTTGGGGATGCTTTACTTATTTATTTTTTTGTGGGTGGAGTTTCATGGAAACTACTCTTAACAGATGTTCCGGTGGCATCATGAGCGGGATCCAAATAACACAAGAAGGAACTTTTCTGCTTTGTTTCATGAGTTGTCATAATTGCCATTATGGTGACACCCCTCCCTCTACCAAAAAAAGATGCTTGTTTACTAGTGATTCTTTATAAACTATTCAAAATCTGCCAAAATATCACTTGGAATTAAAATTAAATAATTATGCCAAACAAAATATCTGGGTCATTATGTTATCCTTTATCCCCCACTGGAACACACCATAAAATTTATTATGATTTGATGTAAACAAAAATTCAAATGTCATAAGAAGTTAAAAATGCAACACACAATCTGTATTATTTAACTAATTCTCCAATTTTCAACTTAGTTTCGTTGTCTAAAGTAACAAATTAACAAAAATATATCCAAAACTGTATCTCCAAACTTCACTGTTAATTTAGGAATCTCCTGCTCCATCACTTTTCTCTCATCTACTCATTTTCTGAGATTATTAACTTATTTCTATCAATATGTGGTGGTATAGTGCTCTGTATGTACTCTCAGTTATTGAACATGAAGTTAAATGAACAAATGTTTCCTGAGATAATAGTGAACTCTTAAGTGTCATGTGGAAAATTAATCCAATGTAACAGTAACCTCCAAGAACACTAATGGACATTGTGTTCCAGATACCATGAAAGAGAAAGGGTTTCATACCAAATTTAGATCTTTTTTTTTTTTAAGATTTTATTTATTTGACAGAGAGAGAGATCATAAGTAGGCAGAGAGGCAGGTAGAGAGAGAGGGGAAGCAGGCTCCCTGCTGAGCAGAGAGTCCCATACAGGGCTCAATCCCAGGACCCTGAGATCATGACCTGAGCTGAAGGCAGAAGCTTTAACCCACTGAGCCACCCAGGTGCCCCCCAAATTTAGATCTTGAATCTCATGTTAATTGTATCAATTTAAAACACACATCAAATAGCAAGAAGAAAGAGTATAACTGAGTTAACATTTTGAATAGGATGCAAGCTAGATAGAAACAACAACATAGAAACAAACACACATACAGATTAGTGAATAATTATGTAGAATTTATTTAGGTGTATAGTCATGAAGAAATGCCTGTTTAATACAATAAAGATATTCTTTTATTCCATGCTTTTTTTCTGTTTAACGAACAAAATCAAATTATCTCTACCATTAACCATAGACTTATACGATAATTTTAATAACGTCCTATTAATGTAACGTATTATACATATGTAATCTAATGATATAGTAATCCCATATTATTGAACAATAGCTATCAATGTCTTTTTATTATTGTGAACAATGCAGTGTAGAAATTGTGCAATTGTTTATTTCCTCTGAGTCAGTTTCCTAATATGTAGTCAGAGCAAAAGAATATATGTCTTCTTCAGAATTTAAAAAAAATATTTGAAATTTTATGTTGTGCTGCTTTACAATGCCTATTGTCATCACCAGCATAGCCCTTGGGAATGATTTATTATAGAGTGGACATTCATGGAAATGACTTTAATAAGTTCTCCTGTAAGCCCAAATTGGTAAAGGATTTTGTTTTTATTTGCATTCTTCTATAAACAATATTTTAACCTTAACAGTTGATTTTTAAAAAATAATTATCACTTTTGAACTATTTATACAAATTTCTGTTTTGGCAACCCTCTTTTCTGAATGAAGTTGCTGGGTTGCATATTTCTTTTTTCTTATGAAATATCATCTAAAAATTTTTTTATCTTCTTTCTCTTCCTCTTGACTTACTTTTCTTTCCCTTATCTTTATGTTTTCTTTCCTTTTCAGCAATTTAGTCCTAAAAGCATTAGGAGGAATAAAACAACATAGATGTCCATGGTACAGGGGTCTGGAGTTCAGAAGCCACAGTGACCTAGAGCAGGGTTTAAAAGCTCACAGGAAGTCAGCTGGGAGTCCACACAGAGTAGTAGCCAGCCTGTGTAGGAAAAGTAGTTTGAAGAAGATGGACTGGTTTGAGGTGTCACATCACAGACACTTTAAGAAGGGTTTGCATGTGGTAAGATGGACTGTTTTGAGATATTGGAATCCAAGAAATATGCATTGGGGCCTCTGTTTTGGATCAGTGGCCCAGTATAAGGTGTTATAACCTGATCAGAGAGAGGAGACCACCATGTGATTGTAAGATTTTGGACAGTGGTAGGGAGCGTAGTTTTGTGCAGAGAGGTCAGGCTGGTATGGTGACTATGAGCTTGAAGGGAGTAAGAAAGTCATTCGTTCATTGGTGACACTGATATGCGGTTCAGGCACTCAGAAGTGTGAGGAGGACATTTCCACAGAAACTACTCAGCATGAGTATCAGATCCCAAGCAAGGTGGGAAGAGTTTCTAAATGATGCATGGTCTGGCACAGGAGGTCAGAGCCCAAAGAGGGTTAGGAAAGTAACCTCACATGGGGGGAGAAGGTGACAATGAAAATGAGAAATTTGTTACATATGAAGAAATTGATCAAGTAAATAAATATAATAAGGATAATGACCAGTTTTCTTACTGTTTAAGAAAGAACTTGTAGTTATAGAAAGGCAGAACACAGAAATTGCGGTGTTAGTTCTATATTTGTGTATACTTATTGAATATATATTGGGAATATATTTCTATATATTTTTGGAACATATATACATATATGTATATGTGAGTTCATGTGTGTGTACAGATGTACTCACACACACATAAAATCTTATAGATATATTTATTTGGGGATTTACGGAATAATCACATCTCAATAACAGTGCATACAGTTATGTCATTGTGAAGGAAAGCAGGGCTTCCTATAGAAATGGCTAGTTTCAAGATTGGGCCAGGGAAATGATGAGACAGAAGATGAGACTGGAACATCTTGTGCCCCCAAACAAGAAAGTATTTAAAGAATGAAGGAGACATGTCTAAATAACTCAAAAACCATGTGTATTATGTTCTTCTTTCTGGCCAAACTGGAATAACTCAAGCATCAGAGTAATAGTAACAATAGATTATTTTGCACTAAATAAATTAAGAAACCATTAGACTATACAGATGTAAATAAAGGAATAAATACCTTGAAAGTTTGATGATGAATAGGATATTTTTACAAATTCAAAACTTTGCCCCCAAAAAAGACATATTAATTACAAAGGAGTAGAAGAGTAACTTTATACTGGAGAAACCTGGCAAATAACATCTTAAGTGATCAAAGTGAACATAATTAACAATGAGACAAATTGATATCGCACACCACTTGATAGAAGTAGTTAAAAAAATGTACCATCACTGCTGTGATGTTTCTACCAAACATGTATGACATAAATCTTATGAGGAAATGTTAGACAAACCCAAATAAAGAGTCATTCTACAAAAGAAGTAGCCTATAATAAAGTGTAAGGTCATGAAAATCAAGGAAAGACTGAAGAGATATTGCATGCTGAAGAGACTAAGAAGACAGGATATTTACCTGCAGTAGATGCTGTTAAATGGAAACTTTTTGCTCTAAATCACATTATTTAGATCTTTGCCAAAACTTGAAGAGAGTCTGAGAATTAGATGGTATAGCAAACAGCATCCAAGATGTTCCCAGTGACTCCTGATCCTACTATTCACATCTCAGTGTAATCCCCTCCCTTTAAGTGTGAACTGGACCCAGAAACTCACTTCTAATGAAAACAATATGGTGAAAGTGAATAAGATGCTTCCCTCAAGAGTAGGTTACAAAAGGAACGGGGCTTCCAACTTGCCCCCCCTTCTCTTACTTCCTTATCTTCTCACTCTGATGGAAGGTGTCTGATGTGTTATCAGTTGCTCTTTGGAGAAACTCATGTGGCAAGGATGTGAGCGAAGCTTCTGATCATTATAGCCAGTAGGGAACTGAGTTCCTTAGTTCAAGAACCTATGAGCACTTGAATCTTGCCAAAAACCATGTGCATGAGCTTGGAATCAGGTCCTTCCTCAGCTGAGTCTTCAAATGAGACTGCAGCCCAAGTAGATACTTTGACTGCAATATTATGACCCAGTGGAAAGATCCAGCTAGGTCACATTCAGATTTCTGTCCCACAGAAATTGTGAAATAAAAAATGTAATTTAAGTAATTATACTTTAGGACTTTTTATGCAGTAAGAGATAACTATTATACATAGTTATTAAATAGCATATCCTTGCTTAGTTCTTGATTTTGATGGCTGTAGTATGGTTATGTAAGAAAATAGCTTGATTATAAAAAATGCACACAAATGTTTTGGAAGGTGATGAAGTATCAGCTTGGTAATTTACTTTCCAGTGACTCAATATTATCTTGTAATATTGCCAATATTTATTATTTAAAAATTTTTGTTTGAAATTAAGAAAAATAAAAAAAACTAATAAAGCATAGATTCTCCTTACTATTTCATCTCTTTCTGCTTGGAAATATTGTTATTTCCTTAGGTTTTTCTTTGGTTGTCTATCAAGAACATAATATTTGCTTCTCTGGAAGTCTCATTGTTTTCCTTGGATTTAAACAAAGGGAGTTCAAATATCAAAGTAGATGAAGGGAAACATGCGAATTCAATAGCTAGACCCAACATCTCTTTTAATTACTGGGTGAAGATTTAAGTGGAAAATATCTACTAGAATATATGCTAATTATATATTCTACAGAAATGCATTCCTCTATTAGTACAGACAATCAAGAATTAACTGAGCAGAAATATAGCTCTATATAGGAGATGAGAATACAGTTTTATCGCCTGCGAGGCAAGCACATTCTATTTCTAGTTGCATGATAACCTTTGTTTTTTGGGAGCAGACATTTGAAATTAATGGTATTTGTGATCAGGCATTAATCTTCACATTAATTATTTAGAAATTTTATTCTCTGTAATTATATTTTACTCCATGCATTTCTCTTCATCCATATTTAGATTTTTACTTAAGCAAACACTTACTTCTCTTTAAAAATGTCCATTAGATGATCTACAAAAATGTCTACATTTTATTTTATTTTTTAATTTAAATTCAATTACCCAAGGTTTGGTATATCAGTTTTTTATGCAATATTCAATGATTCATTAGTTGAGTATAATACCCTGTGCTCATCACATCACATGCCCTCCTTAATGTCTATCACACAGCTACCCCATCTCTCCACCCACGCCCGTTTCTGCAACCCTCAGTTTGTTTCCTGGAGTCAAAAGTCTTATATGGTTTTTCTCCCTCTCAGATTTCTTTGCAATCAGTCTACATTTTAACCACAAAACAAAAAGCGAGGTATAATTGTTAATGCACAATAAACTCACATTTATGGAATTTTTATTTCTAAGACTATAGCACTATTTTGAAAGTGTTTTTACAAACAAAATATCCTATGTCAAGTTTTTCTTTAATTAATTATTTTTAAATAATTTTATTAGGGGGTTGATAACTCATTACCACCTAGTGAGATAAGTATTCCTAGTCAAATCCTTGAAGAGTCTATTAGATACTTTGTGGTCAGCACAAATCCTATAGCATCTATAAATAATAACAATCAGAATATATAGGTCAGGGATTGGCAGCATATAATTCTTGTGTTTGCAAAAGAAATATAAGTCAGTTCTGGAGATAATATGCCTCTATACCATATGTACTTGATTTTTTTCTTTCTGCTTTTCTTTGCTTCATCCACTGCTTTCTTCATTCAATATATTCACTTCTAATTTTTTTTAACTTAGTAGTTATTTATTTATTTATTTAAATTTTATTTTTTTTAAGATTTTATTTATTTATTTGAGATAGAGACAGTGAGAGAGAGCATGACAGGGTAGAAGATCAGAGAGAGAAGTGGACTCCCCGCGGAGCCGGGAGCCCAATGTGGGACTCGATCCCAGGACTCTGGGATCATGACCTGAGCCAAAGGCAGTTGCTTAACCAACTAAGCCACCCAGGCACCCTATTTATTTATTTTAAATTTTATTTTATTTTTTTCAGTGTTCCAAGGTTCATTCAAATCACTTCTAATTCTTTTTGTTTTTTTTCCTAAGCCTTACCATTTCTGCTCTTACTTCCTGTCTCAGCAACGTTCTGCAAAGTTGAATTCAAGTCAGATGTTTATGTCTTTTTCAAGACTCCTTCCTTAAAGATATTAAAAGTTTTTCTGTGGAACCAGATGGTTTAAAAATCATTAAAGAACCTAAGAAAGTTAATACCAACTCTAAGGTGAATTGTAATATAAGATTTTTGTACATGTTTCTATACTATTATTATGGCTTACATTTTTCAACCCACTGATATGATCAAGACCACTTTTTCTGATATCTGGGTGGCATGATGAAACAGAGAGAAAGGTCACATGGAATAAGGAAAATGTACATCAGCCTTCATCTTCAGCAGAATAGAGAACTCCAGTCATCTTGCTCTTCTTTAGAGGCACAGAGTGCTATTAGAATTTTGAAACTTTTTAGTAGAACCTCAGTCTTGAGAAATTCTTCTTAAAGCTTCAGAAATCTCCAAACATCTTAATTTTAGAAAAGTTGGCAGAATGTTTAATTACCAGAAGATCATGCTATTAATCAAATTTTGGAATTGCTACCATTACAAATAAATGATTGTAGAGAAATTGAGGATTTAATTACTTCCTTCAGATGCAAAATTCTGTTTGCTTTCTCTTTTGAAATTGTCCCCAAATGAAGACAGCACAATAACATCTTGAAGGAAGTACTGATAAAACTCATTTAAATTGTTTCCATCCTTTTTAAGATTCTACTCCTATTAAAAAGAAATGGTTTGTTGATAAGAAAGCGGTCCAGTATTATGACAGATTCAATGTCCTCAAACTACTAACTTTCAGTTGGCTCCAGAGAAAGATTATTAACTCAGATATTTATTTTGCTGGCTCTTATATAGTTTAAACTCCATAGTTGAGTCAAAATGTTAAAAGAATAAAATGGTCAGAGAACTCTGAAAAATCTTATTAATTTTGTAATGGTGTTGAAAGCTTACCAAAGGTTTTTGTTCCCTAAAGCTACTGCTTTGAGTAAATCAGAGGGGATTTCTTTTTAACTGCTGAAAAGAAGCAGGTCTTTTTCTGATTTGCTGTGTATGAAATGACAAATGTGGAGTTTAGGCATGTTTTATGGATGCTTGTCTGACTATGTCAGTTGTGATTTTTTAGCATACCCACCACACGTATACAGATGTATGTATACATGCATACATTTAGATTTGCACAGTAAAAATAAGAGAGAACAGGAAGTATAAATAAATCAATTAATGGAAATTGTGCTTATGACTGTGGTGGGTATATGCCTAATCTTAGCTATCATTAAAAGGTATGGAATTGGGATGCCTGAGGGGCTCAATTGGTTAAGCATCTGCCTTCAGCTCAGGTCATGTTCCCAGGGTCTTGTGATTGAGGCCCACATCAGACTCCCTTCTCAGCGGTGATTCTGCTTCTCCCTCTCCATCTGGCAAATAAATAAAATCTTAAAAAAAAAAAAAAGTACAGAATATCCACAAAGTTATTGTTTATGAAAAAAACCATGATATTTTAAATTAAATATTGGAGCATGGAATAAAAACAAAAGAGGAAGAAGGAAGAAGTGTGGCAAGAGAGGTGCTAACAGGCAGGGAGACTTACAAATAAAATCTAAGAATATGATCTCTGTCAGTCTGTGGTAACAGCTACCTGGGAATTGACAGATTAGTAAAGTTTTTAATAACAAATCGATAAAATGCAGAATAATTGTATATGAAGAAATTCATATGTTCAACACTCTAGTTGATTTACTTTATGAAGTTTATATTTATATTCAGTTAATTATCCAACACATATTGATTGCTTGCTATGTGCCACACCCTATTTTATGCACTTCAGAGAAGACAGTGAGCAAAACAAAACAAAATATGTGTTTTCATGGACCTTTTTATTATTATTATTATTATTATTAATTTATTTGACAGAGAGAGAGAGCTCACAAGTAGGCAGAGAGGCAGGCAGAGAGAGAGGGGGAAGCAGGCTCCCTGCTGAGCAGAGAGCCTGATGGGGGGCTGGATCCCAGCATCCTGAGATCATGATCTAAGCTGAAGGCACAACCTTTAACCCACTGAGCCACTCAGGGACCCCTTTCATGTACCTCACATTCTAGAGGGAGGATTGACAATGAATAAGTTGGTTAAGTGGAATTTATGGTAATTTATATAGCATGTCGAAATAGCATGTATAATAATAGAAATTTATATAGAGTTGTTATGGGTGAGAGAGAGTCCTTGGATTCCCCATGAGAAGATTTACATGGGGATCTGTGCTCAGAATAAAGACACCCAGAAGGAAAGCAGCAAGCGCAAAGTACTCTCAAGGTGGAGAGTTGACAACTTCCAGGAATTGGTACCTGCCTCTAGGTTGTTTGGGGATTGGATATTACTGGGTGTCTCTGGGCTGGGAGGAACTGTGACATACAGTGGGGTGGTGTCTAATGGAGGCTGCTTCCAATCATTTGGAAACCTCTTCCCACAGGTTGGAAGGGGGAGTTTTTGACCTTACAAAGTTTATATAAGAACCCTCACGGCAATTTTTCTTCACCAATTGGGGTTGTTCTCACAATGCAAATGTGTTATAATGAGTCTAGGGGATGCCCTGGGGCAGAGTTGGAAGAGAAGAATACATAATCTGTGCATGTGGCTCTTGATTCCTCAGGCCCAAGTTCTTGGAAGCCACAAAGTCAAGATGTTGTGCTCCCAAGCTTATAATGTATAGCTTATTTATCTAGGTCCTTGTCTCCACCTCATGTCTCTATCATCCCCTTCAGGGAATTGGGGCTCTGCCTCAGAGCTTCTTCTACTGCTCCTATCTAGCTTCTACCTAACAGATTACTGTATATGGCAAATATACAGTAATTAAATGGTCATGAGTGTAAGTAGAGAACATAAAGCAGGGAAAAAGTATGGAGATTCAATTTTAGTATGATGGTTATGAAAGCTGTCACTGAGAAGGTGCATTTTGAATGAAGACTGGGGGCAGTGAGGGACTAGCTCTGCAAGATGTGGGAAAATAGTATTCTAGATGAAAGAACAGCAAGTGAGTGGGCTCTGAGTGAATCAAATATGTTTAAGGAAGAATAATAAGCAATTCCGTAAGAGCTGTGTGAAGGAGAAAGAGAGCGGTAGAATAAAAAATGAACTCTTAGAAGTGACAAGACAAATCATGTAGTACATGTAGGATTCCAGGTGTTACTCTTTGTGAAGAGGAAAGCATATGAAGAACATGATATGATTTATGCTTTAAACAGATTCTTCTGCTAATTTCAGTGATGGTTTCAAAGGGTGTATACATATGCCAAATATTACCATAATGAACATTTCAAATATGTGTAGTTTTTAAAAGTCAATTATAGCTCAATAAAAGCTATTATAAATTCCATCTGGATGCAATGTTGAGAATAGAGTGTCCTAGGGGCAAGGCAATTTCAGGGAACCTGCCTGGGGCTCATTCAATGATAGAATTATGAGATCACAGTGCCTTGAACCAAAATGATAGAAGCAAAGATACTGAGAAGTGAGCATGTGCTGGATATATTTTAGAACTGATGCCAACAGGATATCCTGATGAGTGGATGTTCACCATGAAAGAAGGGGGGTGCAAAGAAGATACCAAGGTTTTGGCCTAAACTGAGAAGATGGATTTTGTATTAACCAAGATGCAAGAGGTCAAAAGAAAAAGCATGTTTTAATATGGTCTAACAGGAACTCTGTAAGATCGAAATTTCTAAGTGACAGACATCCAAGCGAATCTGTCAAATAGGTAGTTAGATAAATGTGTCAAATTCAGTGGGGTAGTCTATGCTGGAATTATCAGTGTGGAGCTATCTAGCATCTAGCATCTATGAATCTATATCAGATCTACCTATATGTTCATATATCTATCTATATGTATGATGTTTAAAAGTATAAAGCTGTGTGTTACTCCTTAGAAAGAATGTAGAGAGTGAATGAGAGACAAAATACTAAACTGTGGGGGCATTCTCAAAGCTAGAGGTTTGGGATACGATGCAGTCTCAGTAAAAGAAATTGACAGAGAATAGTCAGGATATGGAGGGAAAACAGAGGAAGACAGAGTGATTAAGCATGTAAATTACACTAAGATATGATGATGAACCCTGACATACAACATTCAGCAACATTGAAGTAAGGTTAATGTTGGCTACTTAGAACTAAAAACCTTACCGGAAGAAATTGAAGATGAGGAGAGAGAAATTGTGAAAAATGAATAAAAACAATTCTTTCCTAGTGTTTTTCTCCAAATGGATAAAGAAAATTATAGCACTACCTGGAGAAGAAACTAGGCCAAACACTTTGTTTAAAGTGGGAACAAAGAGCTTATTACTTTGTTAATAGGAATGAACTTCTAGGCTAGGAAACTTGGAAGTAACAAGAAATAAGGGAAATTTGCTGGGATCATGTCCTTAAGTCAGAAGAGGGATTGTGGTCAAGCTCACAAATATAGAAATTGGTCTTACCTAATGCATGGACAGCTCACCCAAAAAGGAAGGAAGGATATTATACCTGCAAAAACAGACATGTAGATAGATATGGCCACAGCTCATAGAAATCTTTATCTGATTTCTTTTTTTTCAATAAAATAAGACAAAAATTCATTAGCTGATAGTGAGGTTAGATTAAGGAGGTTGGGAAGTTTGAAAATAGAGGGATAATTATGAAAGGGTCATTTAAGAAGGTAGAGAAGTGAATAAAGTACGAATGTTTGCAGTTGCCCTGCAGCAGTAAGGCTGACTTGAAGTTCAGGATAATGGATATAAATGCATATAAATGGAGACCAGTCAGCACAGTATCATTTTTTACTATAGTCATGTTCAGACACATGAATGCAAGTATGTGATAGAAAGAGCTTTAGATTTAACTAGGATTGTGGTTTAATCAAAATGAGAGTGATATAAGATCAGAGACCTTATTCCCATTTGTCTGGCTTCAAAGTCCTATCGGTTAATTGTTCTACTAGATTCTTTCCACAGCAACTATATAGATTCTAAGGAAAGAAACAAAATAATGGCCTAGATGCTTAGAAAGAATAAAAATATCTAGATACCAGAAATTCAAAAATTAATCATAGCCAGGTTTTCACTTAATTAGATTCATGGTACTAGACATGAAAGTATTTTGCAAGTTCCTTCCAGTTCTATTAGACAAAAGTAGGTAAGCATTTTAAAGGGATTCTCATCCAACAGATTTATAGCACATATATTTTTACAATGTTTCCTCATTAATACAGGAGAAAAATCATGCTAATAGTGAGAAAAAAATGACTTCTGTTGTTTAAAAGTTTGATATATTCTTTAAAAGGCCAGTCTGAATGTTGCTATTGATGTTCATATATGCGACAAACAGAAGAGCCAGTGAAAAAATCACTATGATATTTTAGATTTAGTTTTACAGATGGTGTTTCTTTCAGAAATATTATAATGTTTGGCATAGCTGCAGTTTTATGTCTAAAATTGATCCAAATTATCTAGATTTTAATTGATAATAAGATAAAACTGTATTTTTATATAAAATATTAGAAGTCAGTCTGAAACTTACTATAAAAAAATGAAAATTTAGCAATTAAACTTGGTCAGTCACATTTACTGAACTCTTATATTCCAGATGCTGTTTTTCAGCAGTTTTATAAAAGTTTTCTCACTAGAAGTACACAACAATCTGAAATAGGAGCTAAAATTATTCCCATTTTATAAATTAAAGCAAAGAGAGGTGTAACGACAAGCTTATATCCATAGTAAAAATATATGTGCAAATATTATGTATATAAATATGCATTTTTTTAGCACACAACATTGCACATATTTTAAAAATCAGTTTATTGGTCATTTGGAATTTTGACATTTGTTATTTAAAGAAATATCCTGTTTAATTTAGTTGAAAACTCCTTTTTTAAGGAAAATTCAGTTCATGGTCCAATACAGAGGATGTGGGAAAAAAGAGAAACAGATATTAAGGAACATTAGTTGGCAAATAAAATAAAACATATGGTAAAAAAAGCCAACTTGGCAAATTTTTGTAGAGTTCCGTTATAACTTGACATTGAAAATATTAATGAGGACTTAATTACACAAATTTACATATATATGCATATACGCACATATCCACCAATCTCTTTACATATATTGTTGAAAAATATATATGTAATTTAATAAATAAGGAAATTCAAATATTAAGTGAAATATAATATCTCTTACAACAGAAGAGATATTTCTTATATTGTTAAAATGTTTTAAATATTTCTTTAATTGTTATATTATTGAATTATATGACACAAATTCATTGTCATTTATATTTTTCATAAAAAATAAGGTAAAAATGCTTAGAAGTGTTGTAGACTCTGTTAAATTGCACCATTTTGGAAATGATGAAAAGGCAAGAACAGAAAAGTTAAGATATGACTTTTATTTTTATTTTTTTAAGATTTTATTTATTTCTTTGAGTGAGAGAGAGAGAGAGAAAAAGAGAGAGATCATGAGAGGGGAGAAGGTCAGAGGGAGAAGCAGACTCCCCATGAAGCTGAGAGCCTGATGTGGGACTCGATTCTGGGACTCCAGGATCATGACCTGAGCATGTCGCTTAACAAACTGAGCCACCCAGGCACCCCAAGATATGATTTTTAAGAGAAAATACACTTTATAGGTTTAGACTACCATATCGTAATATCTGGACATTCACTTAATTAAAAATTTTTAAATGATCAAGTGTAGTTTCTTGAAGGCAACGTAAGTTATTTGACAGTTATCAAAAAGCTATCTTGCTATTATATGGACTCTGATTAGGATATGCAATGCATTATGCAAACATTAACTTAACTTTTACATTCAATTAATTGTTTTAAGTACTAGAAGTATAGATTTGAAAGAAAGCATCACTGACTCCAAGGGTACCATAGTCTACAAAGGGAAACAAATAATAGCAACAGTAAGTTACATTCTGGCAAAAATAAATATAGGGTGCTAGGAAACCCCATACGATCAGTAATTTTATCAGATGTATGTATGCCTATATGTACACTGACATCAGAAAAGGATTCATAAAGGAGGTGAGGAAGTAGAATCTTATAGGGAGAGCAACTAATGAAAGTAAGGGAGACTATAGGTAAAAACGGAAATTGCAGAATGAGATACTGCTATGAACCTTGTTCAAATCACCAGTATCTTTCTCCCAGATTATGGCAATAGCCTATCTTCTGGCCCTCTTGTTTCCACTTCTGCTACCTACAACCAGTTCTTAATACATAAACTGATGTCTTTTAAGAACTCTTCCCAGCCACGAGATACGAGGCCCTCTGTGACTCTTGTTGCCTCTCCTTATCTCTGTGTTTCCTATTTACTCACATTACTCCACCAAGACTGGTCTGTTTTGCCTCAGGACCTCAGGACCTTTGGGCTCGGTATTCTATTCGCTTGTCTTTACTTGATCTTTTACTCATTTTCTTTTCTTAGATGGTACTTCTCAATGTTACCCAACTTGATCACCTAAATTTACATCACAAATTCCTCCTGTGATATTAGTTTCTTTTCTTTCTTTCTTTCTTTTTTTTTTTTAGTGGCAGAAGGACAGACTTTATTAAGCCCCCCAAACCCTAATTCTCCTTCTCCTTCACAGTCTTGGTTCCCCAGAGACGCCCGGTCCGGCGGGCAGCAATAAGGCCCACTTTGTGCCCAGCAGGAGCATCTCTGCGGATAGTAGAGGACTTGCCAATGTGCTGGTGGTTGCCACTTCCAAAAGGGTGCTCCACAGGGTTCATGGCCACACGCCGCCTCCGTGGCCAGCAATTCCTCTTTACCTTATACTTGTGGTAGGCACGGCCAGCCTTCAGAATGGGCTTCCCAATGCGGCCACCTCCAGCCACCACACCGACCACAGCTCTGTTGGCCGAAGAAATGGCCTTCTTCGAGCCCGAGGGCAGCTTCACTCGGGTCTTCTTCGTCTCTGGGTTGTGGGAGATGACAGTGGCATAGTTCCCGGAGGCTTGGGCCAACTTGCCCCGGTCACCAGGCTTCTCCTCCAGGCAGCACAGGATGGTGCCCTCGGGCATGGTGCCCACTGGGAGCACATTGCCTATGTTGAGCTGGGCCTTCTTGCCGCAGTACACGAACTGGCCGGTGTGGATGCCCTCGGCGGCGATGAACAGCTCCATCCGCTTCTTGAACCGGTACGGATCCCGGAAGACGACCTCGGTGAGGGGTGCGCTGCGGCCCGGGTCGTGGATGATGTCCTTCATGATGCCCTTGATGTAGCCATGCAGCTCGGCGAAGTCCACGGCGCACAGTCGCGCGGCGCCCTTGCGGTGCTTCACGTGCGCGCGGAACACCGAGCCTGCGCCCTTTCTCTGCCCACGGAGGACACGGCCCATGGCAGTCTGCTGCCGAGCGCGGCCGGAAAAATGTATTAGTTTCTTTTTACCTTTGACCTTGCTCTATTTTTTCACCATAGCATTTCCCATGGCATTTAGTACCAACTAACACAGTATACACTCCACTTGTTTATTATATTTCTTTTTGTATGTTTTATCTCCTACCCCCATGATTTTAAGCTACATGAAGCCAGAAATATTTATTTTTTATATATATATTATTTGTGCATGCCAAATGCCCAAAACAGGTTTGTTTGTTAATTTTTTTTTTCGGTCTCACTATAGTAAGTGCTCAATATATTTATTAAATATCTAGCAGAATAGAATGTTATGTGTAAAAAGTTACAGAAGAGTGGCCATGTGATAGTCTAAAAACTTTAAGTGGTTTAGAAGTGCTAGAATATTTGAGTTTGAATGTCAAGGTTGGAGAGACATCACTTTAAAAACTGTAGAAAGGCTTTTCTGTCACATAGGTCAAATGTAAGAAATATATTTATCTTAGGTAAATAAGATAGAAAAATCTGGGGCTCACATTAAAACATGAAAAATGTATGCCAAAGGATAAGCAATAGTACTTTTAAATACCAGGCATCACTCAGAGATGTAGGATGGTCACATGACATATAATAGTCTCAGCTTATTTAGCGCTGGCCAGCAAGAAATATTTAAAAGTTGAACTCCTTCCCCCATAAAAAAGAATGTCCTAAGGATAATTAAATGCCTGGCCTCTCATAGAAGTATGAAAAATATTTAGGAATTTCTTCTCCTTGGAGCCCATGCAAATAGCTAAGCCTACTCCTGTTAAATAAGTCTATTATAACCCTGCAGGACTCAAGTTAATTGTAATAACAAGCTATATATAATTTTATAATAGAAAAAAATTCCTTGGCTTCCCATGAGGCAAAAAGACAAATAGACAAAGAAAGCTTCTCATCATGCAGACTCTCTCTTTCTTTCTCTCTCTTGCACTTTTTCTATTATAAATTAGAAATAAAGTTTAAATCACTTAGAAGATTATTTTTTATACCCAAGAAGGCAGGCAGGAGTATAATTTATTCTGAAATTCATGAGAAAATCCTTTAAAATGTCAGACAACAGTTAAAACATTCTATGATTAGGGCATATTTTAATTTTCTTAATGTCAAAACTCTGCTGTGGGAGAAGCTTATGCACACTCATTTGATATTCACATGAGCTGATATTAAAATGGAACCACACTCATAGAAATATCGATACCAGGGATTGAGGATATTTTTAAAGGGAGACCAGTCTGACCTTCAGGAAAGACAGTGCAGAATAAGATGAATCAGAAATAAAATCATTTTGAAACAATAAATAGCATAATTTCTTTTAAGAGGAGCTGGGCAAGGATAGATAAAATTTTTCTCATGGATATTGCTCATTAAGTACATTTGCATTCAATTAAAAGGATTGACCTGGTACTTGTATTAAGTGAAGGTTAGACAAGGTGATCTTAAGTGTAAGATCTTTCTATCCTTTCAAATAAAGCATGGGTCACGTGAACGCTTCCTGATGAATTTAGTACATTCCATATTCTATTAATATTTCTTAAGAACATGCAATGTGCCACGTGTTAAACGTTAGGAAATTTCTTTTTTCACTGAGCATAGGTTCCATGCATGCATTTTTGTGGGGAAGCTGTACTATGTATTGTGAATATGGGAGTGAACCTAGGACAGACATTGCCCTCAGGAGGTTACATTGTAGTGAAGAAGACAATCACATATAAATCATTCTTTAATTTAATGTCAAGCAGTGAACAGTGCTGTGAAAGAAAAGAAACGCAGAATACAGGGATAAAATATGACAAAGAAATTGCTCTTACTGATGGCAGTTGAGAAAGTTCTTTTGAAAGAATGGACATTGGAACAATGATGCAAGAAGTTGGAGATGTGCTATATAAACGTAAAGGAGAAGAGCATTTGTGGAAGAAGGAATAGCAAGGTCAGAAACTTTGAGATGGAAAAATGCTTTGCATATTTTTGGAAAATTAGAATCCTAGTTTGGTTGTACCAGAGAGAAAAAGGAAGCAGTGTGGTAGGTTTAAGATAAGTCCTAGGGACATAGCTCCATGTCATATGGAAACTTGTAAGCCACTGGCAAGGATTTTAGATTATACTAATTATGAAGAAAAGGTATTGGGGGGCTTTGAGCTGAGCAGTACTAGAGTGATAAATCTGATTTATACTTCAAATAGCTTCAGAGTAAATGCATAATCTATTGCTTATATTCTAGTGGTTTTGACTATGAAAAAATATACTTTACTTTGGGGTTGGTGATAACAGCAACCAAGCAGCAAGTTGTATATTACCTCATATAGTATGACTGACATTACCACACATCAGGTCTTTCTATATGAGCTATAAGGGGTCACAGCTGGCAGAGAAATCTCAGTCTTTTGCACATACTATTTTCAATAAAGAGAAATTTTTGACTATGGCTGGTCTGACGAGGGCAAAAGAAATGCAAAGACAACACACTGCGTGAAAAGAGGAGAAGAAAAGAATAGTGATGACCTTATATACTAGACAATTAACATAATTGTCAAGATGTTAAAATAGAGTATATAAAATATAACAGAAAGAGATTAAAAGCAAAAATTCCTGTCTATGTCATCCCTGAAAATATGTGTAATATAGATGTAGCAAATTTAGAGTACCATGGTCTACTTAAAATAATGCACAAAAATCCCAACTCTCTTCTCTGAATCATCTCCCTTGCTGTGGTACAAACATAAAGGAAAAGCTTTGGCAAGTGGCAGCCAGGCTTCCTGGCAAAATACTGGTTGAGAGGTTTCAGGAAACACTAGGAACATGTTCATTTTAATGTATGAGTAACAACTTTTAGAATTCCCAGTTACTCACTTCATAGGCTAATAGCAAATAGCTCTTAGTTATACGTAAATTTGCAATATAAGTAATTATTTTTTTAAGATTTTATTTATTTATTTGACAGAGAGAGAGAAATCACAAGTAGGCAGAGAGACAGGCAGAGAGAGAGGAGGAAGCAGGCTCCCTGCTGAGCAGAGAGCCCAATGAATGCAGGGCTCGATCCCAGGACCCTGAGATAATGACCTGAGCTGAAGGCAGAGGCTTTAACCCACTGAGCCACTCATGCACCCCGCAATATAAGTAATTATTATTGACTTATAAGAATTGATAGAGGGACGTACATTTGGGGATTATTGTGCAGTCCTACAGGAGATACTTATTGTTATAGACCCTATTCTGAAAAATACTATTCAACTCTAAAAAACTGGAATAATTAATACCTTTACATTTTGGATGGATATATCATTTTAATATTTTGTGATGAACATAACAAAAAGTTAGGTACTGTAGATATTAGGAATATATAAATGCAACTTCATATTCACAGCACTATATTTTTCTGTATGTAAAGTTAAAGAATGATTTTGTTAAATCTTCATTCTATATATGTGGCACTAAAATTAGGTTTTATTGTTTTACTTGCATTGGTTAACCTTCTATGTTAAATAACTTGATTTTCCTTTAAAATATCAAAAAGATGTTGAAGTCAAAATAAATATGCTTAATCAGATCCTAGATCATGCATATTCAAAATAATAGGTTATATTTTATTTGTTGATGTTTTTTTGGATACACATGTACTTTTTTTTTTCAGTTCTTAGAAAGAATCCCAGAGCTCAAAGAAAAGTTTAGATACAAGTATTCCTATTTTTGTTAAGTGCAGCCTTTAATTTTTTCATACCCTGGTCATTGGTGTTACTAATTTTATTGAATTAGGAAAACATTGAATATATTTGAGAAAGATATTGCTAGAAGGGTTGTTCTAATTTTATCTTTTTTTTTTTTTTAGAAGAAAGCCTTTTTTTTTTTAAGATTTTATTTATTTATTTATTAGGGAAGAGAGAGAGTGAGAGAGAGCATGAGAAGGGAGAAGGTCAGAGTGAGAAGCAGACTCCCCATGGAGCTGGGAGCCCGATGTGGGACTCGATCCCGGGACTCCGGGATCATGACCTGAGCTGAAGGCAGTCGCCCAACCAACTGCGCCACCCAGGGGCCCTGTTCTAATTTTATCTTTATCTCATATATGTGCTTATATGACAAATCATTATTTATTTAGCAAATTTTTAGACATTAAACTAGGCATTACATATTACATTTACTTTTTAATATATATCCTTTATCTTTTATAGTGATTACAGGAATATAACCTCCATGGAGGGATGGACTATAGCTATTGCGTTTATTCATATGTTTCTACTGCTTTAAATAGATATCTGTTGAATAAATGGTTGAATAAGTGATTATTCTTAGCACATCTTGGCTCTGTCCTTTTTTATTTCTACTACTGCTACTATAGCCACGGCCTTTTAAGTTCTGGCTTACTTTATGATCATCCAAGTTTGAGTCAATCTTTATATATATTTTCCTTCCAGAGATGGCTTTCTTTTTGATTCTTCTTACATATTATATCCATTCTCATAACTTAAGTATTTTCTATGCATCATTGACTTCCAAATTTTTAATCTCAGGCCAGACACTCCTCTAACTCCAGGTTTTCAACCATCCTACTTACTTGATATCTCTACTTATATATTTCTTAGGAATCACAAATCTACTATGGCTAAATCAAAATATTTGCATCTAACCACCCAAAATGTTTCTTATCTATTCTTCCTTATTGTGGGGCTCAAACTGGAAATGTAGAATTCTCTTTTGATGCTTCTATATCCATCATCTTGTATGTCCAAGATATCAGCAGGTCCTTTAGGCTATTTGCCAAAGTATTTTGAATTAATGCATGTTTTACATTTGTACTATGGTCTTCTTTATCCAAGCCACCATCATATGTCATCTCAATCACCATTGTATAACCCTGAGTGATTCAGTCTTCATCTATGTTCTCATTTCCCTACTGAAAGAAATGAGAATATATCACCCCAAACTATGCCTCTGATACAAAAAATATTTTGAGCTGAAAGGGAAACAAGAAGTAGTGAATGAAGAAAAGCTTTCCCCTTTTTTATTTAAAGGCAGAAAATAAATTCTCTTTTTACAGGAGACAGACTTATCATCCCAGAGAGGCTACCAAAGGAATTTGCAAACAAACCCTATCTTCCTACTTAAGGAAAAGGACTACCTAGCCCTAGTTGGACAACCCACAGCTCAAACCCTATGTCTTGTCAATTCTTCACAAATTTATTATATAATGTGTTAAAGGTATAAAAGCTTCCTGCTATAGTCACTTCTATGGATATTCATTCTCTTATGAAGGCTCCCATGTACATGGTCTGAATGCTTCTCTTCTGTTAATCTTTATCAGTGTAATTTTCATAAACATCCAGTGACCATAAGAAGGTTGAAGAAAGTATTTCCCTCTCCTAAACTATTTAGTGCATAATAGAATGATTTTTTTAAGTATTAACACTGCATATTTAAGGTGTACAATTTGGTGTTTCAACATGAAACCATCCATGAAACCGTCACCACAACCAAGAAAATAAACGTACCCTTCAGCTCCTATAGAGTTCCCTTTATAAATCCTCATTCCTGTTCTGCCTTCTTCTGCTTTTGCTCCACCCCTAGTTAACTACCAATCTGTCTTCTGTCTCGTAAGATCATAAATTGATTCATAAATAGATTAATAAGTGAATTAGAGTATGCACTTTCATCTGCCTTTTTTCACACTATGTAATAATTGTGAGATTTCTCCATGTTGTTGCATAGATCTATAGTTGTAGTTGTTTTTTTTTTAATATTTTGTTTATTTATTTGACACAGAGAGAGAGATCGCAAGTAGGCAGAGAGGCAGGCAGAGAGAAAGAGAGGAGGAAGCAGGCTCCCTGCTGAGCAGAGAGCCCGATTCGGGGCTCGATCCCAGGACCCTGAGATCATGACCTGAGCTGAAGGCAGAGGCTTAACCCACTGAGCCACCCAGGCGCCCCATATAGTTGTAGTTGTTTTTAAAGGACCACTTTATTACTTTCTTGTTTAAAGACTTTCCATTATTTTCTTCTTCATAGTGGATAGTTGAGTTAGAATTCCCCACTTCATGAATTATATTTTTTCTATTGCTGTTGTAACACATGAGCACAATGTGCTTATTGCTTGAAGTAACATAAATTTATTCTCTTACTGTTCTGGAGGTCAGAAATCTATAATGGATATTCATTTCTATTGGAGGAATAGGAATAAGAACGTATTCCCTTGCCTTTTCTAGCTTTTAAAATCCCGCTGTATTTCTTTTTTCTTTTCTTTTTTAAGATTTTATTTATTTATTTGACAGAGAGAGACACAGCGAGAGAGGGAACACAAGCAGAGGGAGTGGGGGAGGGAGAAGCAGGCTCTCCACTGAGAAGGGAGCCCAATGTGGGGCTCTATCCTAGGACCCTGGGATCATGACCTGAGCCTAAGGCAGATACTTAACAACTGAGCCACCCAGGTGCCCCAGAAAGCCTGCTGTATTTCTTGGCTTGTGGCTCCTTCCTCCATCTTCAAAGGCAGCAATATAGTATTATCTCTCCTTTCTGAATTCTCCTTCCCACAGTCTGTGTGTGTGTGTGTGTGTGTGTGTGTGTGTGACTCGCAATTATAAAGTTCCTTGGCATTCCAAAACATATCTACAGATTCTGGGAATTAGAATATGAATATCTTTGACAG
This sequence comes from Nasua narica, assembly GCA_028533885.1. Taxonomy (NCBI): domain Eukaryota; kingdom Metazoa; phylum Chordata; class Mammalia; order Carnivora; family Procyonidae; genus Nasua; species Nasua narica. The sequence goes on along the minus strand of CM052799.1, from coordinate 164,391,178 downwards.
GTCCATTATTCAGCTCATACATGAGTCCTCTCTCCTTAAAGTACAATTAAAATTCATTCTTCTAAGCCTTCTTATGGCTAGAGTGTAGGCATGTAATTTAGGTTTCACAATCAGAATCATTCAGACAAAATCATAATTTGAAGAAAGGAACATGAGGAAGTAAGGGTAAATTTTCTTTTCTCACATATGATGGGATATATTTCTAAATTCTAAGAGGTAGCAGTGGTGAAACTTCTAGATCCCGGTCCTGAACAATATCAATGGCCATTTCCTTGTCTATAGAAATTGATCCACTAGTGTCAGAAGATGGTACTGGTAAATTTTTGGTTACAGTAAATCCATATATTGTGATGTGGCATTTTTTCCTAGGAAACTCTGCTCGACTCAGTTATTCTATGAGCTATCTAGAAACGTAATTCATTACTTCCCTGAATAAATTAGTGACAAATTAGTAATATGGACTTTTTTTTTCAACTAAAAAACTCTTATTGCTATGGAAATTGGTACTTAAAGTGGTTTCTAGTGAAAGATCCTAAAGAATATAGAAATCTGGAACTGATTATTAGTTCTGTTTGGGTCCCAGAGCAATGATATAGTGGCTATAATTTAAAAAAATTGACTTTCATCAGCGTATAGAATGAAATGGTATAATAGTTAATTAAAGTATTCCCTGATTTATCTGGTGAGGAGTGTACATTGAAGGAAAAGCTTTTGAAACAATATCATTTGCATGAATAATATAAGGACTATGGAGTTTTGGGTATAGCTTAAAGATTGAAAGTTATGAGCTCAAAGTCCAAAATCCTAGCCTCAGGAACTGTCAGAGAATAAGAATTTTCTAAAATTAGCATAAAAGAATCTCAACTAAGATCGAAAAGGTGACATGGTCAAAAGTCAACCTGAAAATGTTCCATGTTTTATTTTTTAATTAAAACATGATTTGAATTCAGACTCACCAAATTTCACTTCAGAAAGAGAAAGCATTAGTAGGAAATGAGTGGAGCCCTCTGATTTGTAATGGGGGCATGGGAGTGTTAAGCCCCCAGACCTCCCTGATTCTCCTCTGCCAGCAAAAGCAGCACCTCTTCCCCTTGCTGATGATGCTGATTCTCCTTTGCCTAATGACCCTAATGACATCCCATGATATAGTCACTCTCCTTAGAAAGCCACTTCTTACTTCCCACCCTGATGCCTTTTATTAACCTCATAACTAGAGATAATTGCCTACATAACCCATGAGGCCAATTATCAAGTCAAATCTTCGAGGAAAAAGGCTTACATATGGAAAGAATTATGAGATTTTACAACAATCAGAAAATATGTACCTATGAATAGATTCAGAAGACCTGAGGAAAAAAAATAATTTAATTTTGATTCAGATTAAATTTAGCCATAAGGGTACATTTACCAGACATCCCAGAATCGATGTTTAAACTCAAGCAGCTTGTAATAGTTCTCTTCTTTTTTCTCAGTGTTTTGAATTAAGCATAGGTTTTTTTTTTTAGAACCTATGAAAAATAAAGTTGATATATTAGAAATCTTGTGATATAATGTAAATGAAGGCATTCAAAGCTTTAAGGAGCCAGGTGGGTTAGAATAGATTTATTTTATGCATCTGCCCAATCACCCACTAATCCTAATTCTATTCCTAAGAGTGTGTCAAAGGAGCCTTTATCAAGATACTGAAAAAGACTTCTTTGGGGCAAGGGCAAACACCTCTGAAAACCATGATGACTCCATTCAGTAGACCAGGAATGCTGGTGTTATCCTATGTCACTGAAATGGGCTCTCAGTGTGGGAGTAACCATGGGGCATTACTCAAAAAAGAACAATCTCCATGTGGTTCCATAGCAGATAGTGAGCCTGCAATGTTAGTATATATATAAAATTTCTTCTATCATTTATGTATTTGAAACTTTAACATCATTTACTCTATGTTAAATATCACATAAAGTGTTAGAATTGTGCTTTGGAAAGGAGTATGTGTATTCTCTGCCTTTGTTGTTTATATTCTAAGACAATAAATTAAAGCAGACATTGTAATTAACCAAATCTATTGTATTGAAAATCATCACTATACGTTATAATAACGTGCACATTTCTTTGCTCTAGCATTGACCTATGCATTCTTAATAGAACATCAACATAGTACAATGAAAATAATTGGCATTAAATTATGGCATATATCACATACTAATAATCCATGTTTGACTTACACAATATTTACTACCAATTTTGAGAGGGGATGGTAAAGAGAAAAATACAAGTATAAGAAAAGGTGTCTAACATATAGATACCAAATGTGAGGTTTGAAAAGATGATAAAAGGTAGGTGTTTTGTGGATTGAGAATAATTAGATCATTCTTGAGATTAGTTTCTTTTGGAAAGTAATACTAGGAGAAAGAAAAGTATGGAAGACTCTGAAGAATGAAGGCTGCAAGTAGAAAAAACCAATACAAAGATATATCAAAGAGCTGGTCACTGCTTGAGGGGCCATGGACTCAATCCCATTCAGATCTTTCAAACCAACTGGGCATGAACCTCAAAATCATCTGCACAAGGAAAGAAGTTCTTATCCCCTTTATTCAGAGGTTGCTTATGGGTGTTAATTCCCTTACACTTCCAGGTTTGCTCTTGCAGAAGGGCTAAGCTGGTTTCCTTTGGGACCCAGGAGTAGCATTTCCAAGAAAGTTATTGGTCTCTGATCTTATCTCAATTTAGACTTCCCATAATTTGGATTCCAATGGTACTGGTCTGGGAGAGTGGGGCATTGATTTCTGTCTTTTCCTCAGTCTCAGGAATGCTCTTAAAATTATGCAGTATTCACTCAGCTGATTTTTCTTGAGTGAAAAATTAATCTAGATGCCATTAGAGTAAAATATACTTAGAAATGCATTTCTGTTTGAATATAAAACAGTAATTAGAGAACTTTGCATATAAAAAAGAAAACGCTTCACCTGAAATAACCCACTGCCTGCTGTTCATTTGCATATCTTCACTTTAACAGTTAGATTCAAGCAGTCAGAATATGTTAATAACTGCACCCATTTCATATCCTAATGCAAGAAATCCAATAGCTCAATGATAGGCATATATGCCCCTTAAAGAGAATCTCTAAAATTACTTGGCAAAGGAAAAATATTTCTTGCAGCTCTGCACAAGTTCTCAGGAAGCGCTTTTAGGAGCTCTAGTGAACAGTCCATCAGCACCAGTTTTAAGCTGCAGAAATGGCATCTTTCTACCACAGGCACTATGTAATCTGAATTTTAATCACCTCCTTTTCTTACCACGTCTAATCCTTTCTCTATCCATTCTCAAACAGCCGATCAATTTAGCTTTACCTTATAAAGAAATCTGTTACATAAGTTCTATTCTGACATAGAAAGAGAAATCCTGTGGCGGCTAATGAAATGTTTTTGATTCAAATTAGGAAGTAGAAATTTAAAACTTAGTTAAATAACCTCATATGACTCCCTGTTATTATACTAAATCTCTGTTTAATCTCATCCTTTAGAGTGCCTAAGCATTACCCAAGGCATTGTTCAAAATGAAGGTCTCCACACACCCAAAAATGTACATTTAGTCAGCGCAGGTGTGGCCTGCGTTTCAGTATTTTTAACAATCACAAAGGTGTTTTTGATACGACTTTGAGAAATCTGACTTTATACTGACAAAACACCGGACTTGTATAGTCTATGTGTCAGTAGTATAGGGGAGTTATTAGTATATATATAGTAAATGTAAATCAAATATTCTCCTATATCCTTATGACTTCCTTCTCCCTAGTTACCAAACAGATATAGCCAACATGAGAACATAATAACTGCCAGTTGTAAATTGGAACATTGTATCCCAAATACAAAGTGTTAGCAGAAGCTGCCAAATGCTTAACACCTGCATGGTTACTTGGGGTAGTATATCATGAAGTCAGTGTATGAAATTTCTCATTGGCCCAGAAAGAAATACTGTCAGTCTGTTAAGATCAGTTTTCTCTATCACTTGGAGGTAGTCATCCCCAAATATGAAAATTCAGTGCATGCATTCACAGTATGTACATAATATTTTACATGTGATTAACCCCAGCTCTATTTTGTGTTTGTGTTTTATATGCATATTCGTTTCTACATCTGCAGTTCCTGGACCTATAAAATACTCACTCAGTCAATGTTTGTAGTTGAATAAATGTATGTTCGTAAATATATTTTTGGGAACTACAATATTTACCTGATTTACTCAAATCCAAATGGTATCTCTCTTTACTTCCTTATTTTGTATGTCACAACCATTTGTATTAGAAGCCTATTTTGATGGGACTGGTGGCAGCATTTCAAACTGAAGATCCCTGCTCAGTGAGATAGTTTTAACACCTCGTTTCTTGAATGGTATTTTGGAAAACTTCCCAGTTCTACCTCCAAAACAGGTGGGACTGGGAACAGACGCGTCTGTCAACAAGGCTCTGTTACTACTTCAGTTTCTGTCAAGTAGTCCACTGGTGCATCTTCTTTCCCTTCTTGGCTATTCAATATCCAAGCCCCCGGCTGTTGGCTGATGAGCTGCTCGCTTTCAGTGCAAGCAGCAGTCCAGACAGAACAGTCATGTCTGAGCTGCCTACGCTGTGGAGAAACATGCGGCAACTATTCTCTATAAGAGGAAAAATTAGTGGCAATCACTAATTAAAAGGGTCAAACTTAGTCCAAGTGAAATAAAGAGCATCCCATTGTGTTCAAATCCATAATTTAAAGAAAGTCAAGATCACTTTTTAAAAGAATGTTTCGCCTCTGTCTGGTTGAAGGTGGTTTAATGACTGGAAACATAAACCTGGCACATAATGGCCAGCATGTCAAATACACAGAAACCATTATTAGACTGAGCATTTTGATTTAGATGGCTAAATGGGCTTTGTTTTACTGATCAGCCTTTCAGTATGAGTTCAATAAAACACTCGTGTGACAGAGCTTCCCAAATAAAGGACGCTTCCTTCTTGGTATTTCAGTATATTAATATTGGTTTAATAAAAACACATTTGGGGAGCCTGGGTGGCTCAGTGGGTTAAGCCTCTGCCTTTGGCTCAGGTCATGATCTCAGGGTCCTGGGATCCAGCCCCGCATGGATCTGCTCAGCAGGGAGCCTGCTTCCCCCCCTCTCCCTCTGTCTGTCTCTCTGCCTACTTGTGATCTGTCTCTCTCTTTCAAATAAATAAACAAAATCTTAAAAAAAAGAAACAATAAAATTGCACATTTCTGAAAGTGATTTATCTTTCTTTTTGCTTTGTCACAGTGAAATCATTCTGCTTTTTTAAATTCAGAGTTTATATAATTTAAAGTAATTATAATAATGTGGACGTGATGTAAGTCGTGTGTGCCAATATTTTTGGCCACTTCTGGACAAATGGCCAAATCTTATAAAACTATTTTTCTGTTTTAATTCTAGAAATTAATTGAAAGAATTATGCTGAAATATTCTAATACAAGTTGAAATAAAATGGAAAAGGAAATAGATTTTTTAAAAGAACATTTCTGTTTAAGTTGGTATTAATAATATCATTTCACTAGTCAACACTTTTATAATGCTGAGATATAAAAGAGACTTGTTATCTATAAGGAGGCAGATGCTCCTGAATTAATTCATGTATGTCACTAGGAACTTTCTCTTTAGGTGAAATAAAATTTATCATATGAGGTATAAGGGAGAAATATTAAAAAAAAAACCTATGTAATTTTTTAGGCTCTTATAAATTAAGAGCTAGAAAAGGCAGGACTGACTCTTAATTAAGCATTCTTGTTGATTAGTAATTTTTGTTCTATCAAAGATATCAGTGTTCTTGGGGCACCTGGGTGACTCAGTGGGTTAAAGCCTCTGCGTTTGGCTCAGGTCATGATCTCAGGGTCCTGGGATAGAGCCCTGCATCATGCTCTCTGCTCAGTGGGGAGCCTGCTTCCCCCTCTCTCTCTCTGCCTGCCTCTCTGCCTACTTGTGCTCTCTCTCTCTCTCTCTCTGTCAAATGAATAAATAAAATCTTTATTAAAGATTTTCCTCTTTCTCCTCATTCTTCTTCCTTTGCATATGTGTAAGATATTACATATTAGATTAACTATATTAGTTTGGATAAAAAGAATAAATAAAATCTTTAATAAAGATTTTGACAGAGAGAGCACAAGTAGGCAGAGAAGGCAGACACTTAACCGACTGAGCTACCCAGGTTACCCTGTGAATATTTTCATTTTAGCAAAAGAACCTTGACAGATGTGATGAAGTTGAGATTCTTGGTATGAGGATATCATTTTAAATTATCTGGGTGGAATTAATGTAATCACAAGGGTGATAAAATAAAATTCATCAGTCTATAATCTACTTGAAGAGATAGGACCATTTACTGTAGCTAATCAGGCAGTTCTTAAAAATAGCAACCAAAATTAGGGATACTGAGAAAGATAACCAGAGAAATTTTAGTTGAAGTCTTATTTATATTATTCTAACACTTAAGTTAAACACACTGTACTAAATCTATCTTATTCAGATACACAAAACAATATTCTAAAACTGCAACAAAGACAGTGAAATATCCCTCATTAAAAATATCTGTTGCGCGATTTAACCAGAAAAAGAAAAATTCTCAGATTTCTAGAGCTGGAAGAAATAGAGATTACCTGGTCAATCTTGAATTATAGGTTAAAAAAAGAAGAAGCCTAGGGTAAGTATTTGTATCTTTTCCAAGAAAACTCATGTAATACAAAGCTTAAAATTTTAAAAAAGTATATAACTATATCCTATATATCAATATCTATCTATCTATCATCTCTATTATCTCTATTCATCTCTATCATCTATCCATCTATTGAATCCACATTTCCATTTTAGTGCTTTTTCTAATATATCCAAACTCACTTTTATCCAAACTAATATAGTTAATCTAATATGTAATATCTTACACATATGCAAAGAAAGAAGAAGAAGAAGGAGAAAGAGGAAAATGGGAAGAGAAGTAGGAAACAGAGTAGGAGAGAGGGCAGGAAGAAAGGTAGGGAGACAGGAATGAAGAAAGGAAGATGGGTAGGAAAGAAGTAGAGAAGGAAGAAAGGAAGAAAAAGAGAAGGAAAAGTGAAAGAAATAAAGGGAAGGAAGTTTTTAAAAATCCCTTAAGTGTTCTAAGGAAATGGGAGAAATATTCTACTATATTTGCTTAGTATGAAGAATTTTTTGAAATCTCATGTCCAGTAAAAATGTTTAATACAGAGAGGTATCTAGTAGGAGGAGGCAAGTCTTCATTACATTTCTACATATCTTGTAAAAACATTTGCCCTAGAATATCTTTTTAAGAATATTTGTATAATATCTATCCTGTTTACTCTGCATCACCCCTTGTGGGAGTTGGGCCAGCAAGTGGAATCAATGAGAACATAACTCATGCTATTTGTTATGCCATAGGTAATGGTCCTTTATCTATGACGCAGAAATTTCAGGTCCTCTGCCATCATCTATGACATTGTGGCAGGGTAAATTTGTAGCTTGCAAGTGTGGTAAAGCCTCAAACCTTTTACAGTTTCTGAGTGAGAACTGCTTCTCTTTGGGGGAAGGTTTCAGTGAGGATCTTGTAGAGATGCAATAGCAATATTGGATAAGGTGCCATTGTCCTTTTTTAATGAAATGAAACATTAATTTACTGTGAAGTCCAATGTGGCCAAATAACTTTATTATTTCATTTGATGAATTATGTGATAGATGGTGGACTTTTGAGCAAAAATAAAGCAAACCTGTAAGGAGAATATCATACATTTTACCCAGATGATGGGCAAGCTTGGTTTTTGATGTTCCTGGGGTTGAGGGCAGAATTTCAGCCTCCAAATTTTTAATCTGTGCCATTTATTAGCACTAAAGTTGTTCTAGAATCTAGCATCCATTTGAGAGTAATTGGTAGCTGGTTTGATTGAACCTGCTGTCACCCATGTACCTGCTTTTTACAGCAAGACTGCAGATGTTAGAATATTATTTGTCAAGCACACAGTGAGATAAAGAATCTGGAGATGCTATTTTTTCATGCCACAAAAATTAGAGAGGATATGCTGAAAAGATAATATACTGTACAGCTGGGTCAATCTTCCAGGCCAAAATGGAATGTCAAAGTGTCAGTTGTGATAATTATAAGATACATTATGATTAAATGGACTTCCATCTGGAGCTCTGGCAGAAGAATTATGCCTTGAGAAATTATGCTTTGAGAGATATAACTCAAAGGGCTGATGGCACTTGGTACTGAGTAACCCCTGAACACACTCAATTGGCTATATAGCAGAATTCAGATTGATGGTCACTGACCAAATTTGGCACTCTGCTGAGATATTGCTATGATAGGCATTTCTTAATCAACTGTTAAAAAAATAACATAGGGTCTTCCAGATAAGGTTAATAACTGAGAGAGTTTAAAACTTAGGATGTGTACTTTTAATATTTAACTTAGTTCTAAACAAATTTTCTTTCTACTCCCTCACCTCTAAGCATCACTATTTCTGCCCCCAAAAGCAGGAATTACATTCATGTCTAAATAATCTCAAACAATTGTAGCAATTCTTTCAAATAAAATATTCATATTTCTTGTCCTCAAGTGACACTGATGTCATCTGTAGGTGATTCTGCCTCCTCTAACGACTATCATCCTAATTAAATTTGTACTCAGAGTTTGTACAATTTTTAAAACTTTAATGTATAATTTTACTCAGTCAATAATATCTACTATGCATATACCAGTTCCAACATATTTTATTAAATATGACACACAAGGAAGAAATTTTATGGATGCTCATATTAAAATGCTTACAGACAAGTTTGGGATACATAATATATATGTTTGAAAGGAGCAATCAAATGTGGCTAGAAAATGAGATAATTGAAGGTATATTAGATTTCAAATTATAATTTTGAATATATACAGAATATTACCTGTAATAGTTCATTGAGAAGTGCATGAAGAATGAAATGGTAAATACAAACCTTAAAGCCGTATGAATAGTCATGACTTTCTTCTCTAAACACTATTGTTACATATGATTTTCTTGACTGGAAGGCTTAAGTTTAGATATAACTTTAAAGATTATCTATTTATCTATTTGAGAGAGAGCAAGAGTGAGAAAGATTACAGAGGGAGACAGAGAGGGAGAAGTAGACTCCTCACTGAGCAGAGAGCAAGATATGGGACTCGATCTCAGGACCCCAAGATTGTGATCTGAGCCAAGGCAGATGCTCAACTGATGGAGCCACCCAGGTGCCCGTAGATATAACTTTTAAATATGCAAAGATATTGCATTAAAAGATAACCTACACATAGAATTTATTTTATTTATTTTTATTTTTTTAAAGATTTTATTTATTATTTGACAGAGAGAGACACAGTGAGAGAGGGAACACAAGCAGGGGAAGTGGGAGAGGGAGAAGTAGGCTCCCCGCTGATCAAGGAGCCCAGTGTGGGACTCAATCCCAGGATCCTGGGATCATGACTTGAGCTGAAGGCAGATGCTTAACCACCTGGGGAACCACCCAGGTGCCCCAGAATTTTAGAAATCACCAAACTTAACAGTTGCATAAACATGACTATTATTTATCGGAAAGGAAAATACTTATTTACCTTAATTCCTAATCATCTCACTAAAAACTTGTGCTAAGAAGAAATCAGTCTACTCTGGCCTTTGGTAGTCTCATTGAAAAGTATAAAAGTATTAAACTTATATAATTTGCTACATCTCTTTTCTTTCTGATTACTGGATAAATTTTTATCCAAGCCTGCCTATTTCTAACAGCTTATATGAAATCTTGTTAAAATTAAAATATAAACTCCAACCTACTACATGTCATTGCAAGAATTAAAAACGTCTCATTTTTTTCAGTTTTATTGAGGTATAATTGACAAAGTTGTGATATATTTAAAGTGAACATCATAATTTGATATATGTATACATTTTGCAAGGATTCTCCCATGTAATTAAGTAATACATCCATAACCTCATATATTTATCTTTCTTTTTTGGTGAGAACATATAAGTTCTACTTTCTTAGCAAATTTTAATTGTACAATACAGTGTTATCAACTATGGTTACCACAGTAAATTAAATCTTTAAACCTGATTCATCTTATAACTTAAAATTTGTATCCTTTGACTTACCTCTCCATAATATCCCTTTTCCTACCCCATGGCAACTGCTTTTCTACTCTGTTACTATGAGTTTGACTTTTTTTTTAAATTCCACATATAAGTGATACCATGTAGTATTTGTTCTCTGTCTGGGTTATTTCATTCAGTATAATGCCTTCAAAATCAATCCATATTATCACAAATGGAGGGAATCCCTTCTTTCTTGTAACTGAATATTATTCCATGCATGTACATATCTCACATCTTTATCTACTCATCCATTGACAGACATTTAGGTTGTTTCCATACCTTGACTATTATAAACAATGCTACAATGAACCTAGGAGTATAGATATACTTTCAAAATAATGGGTTTGTTTCCCTTGGATATATACCCAGAAGTGATATTGCTGAATCATATAGCAGTACTATTGATTGATTGATTGAGGAAACTTCATACTATTTTCCATAATGACTACACCAATTTACATTCCCACACACAGCCCATGAGCCTTTTTTCTCCATATCCTTGCCAACATATGTTATCACTTGTCTTTTTGGTGATATGCATTCCAACAGGTGTGAAGTGTGGCTTTGATGTGCATGAAATCTCATTTGTAGTAAGCTAACATACATAACTAATTTTCTTTCTGGATGTTTATATTTTCTTCTCTATCTCTTCATTACTTAAAATAGAGATTGGGATTTGATTTTTACTGATTGTGACATCTTACTTTTTTTCTCTTCTTTTTCTTCTTGCATATTGTATTCTACTTAAAGGATGCAGGATTCCATTGACAGATGAAAATCACATAAAATGTATCCAGGGATTGGTGTATTTTTAAATAGTTCTTAAGCATCTTTTTCTTCCCATTGCTTTTCCCCCCATTGCTCTCTCCTCTGCAGGTCCATTTATTAAAATGCTCATTTTCCTATCCTTTATGTTAAATTTTCACCTTGTTCTTTTGAATTTAGTTCTTTTTGCTGATTTTCTAAAGCTTATAAGAAATGCTAGCAATATGGAAATGAAGTCTGGCAGAGAAGTGTTGAGATCTCCTGCTACTCAGAGATATAAAATAGATAAGGCCATGAAACAAAACGTCCTTCTGGGTATTGGCAATTGTAGTGCGACTTTTATTGCAGTTATTAGCCTCCAAGTACAAAGACTATTTTGTGGTTGTGCAGCTGTTCCAACAGATTGGCTTCTTCAGTGAAGTACAAGAAGTGATAGGAAGTTGCTATTTGTAAGTGAAATCTGAATTTAATTATTTCTTAATTAAGAAAATGTTGTTCCATGATACCAAAGTACAATACAAGAAAATAGAATCAAATGGCTGAAGAGATTTAAAAAGAAAAAAAAAAGAACACAATATGAAACAAAATTTGGAAAGTACATGTCAGTGAAGATAAAGAACACTGAGAGATTTAAAGAGAGACCTGACAGAAGATAAGTTATATCAGGTGCAAAACTCATCATTTTGTTTTATTGCTTTTCTGACATTAATTATAAATGACAGGTGACCTGTCAGCTAAGTACAGTATGTTCATAGAGACTATAAGAAAGTTTAAGATCCTCCAATAACTTGACTGGGAACAAAGCACAAAATTCAAGTTAATTTTAGCAAGACTATATTATAAATAATGGTGTTACCAGTAATCAACTATTCAAAACATTTTACAAACATTTGCTAATTAATCCTCGCACTGTTGATAATGTTTTCCTTTACTAAGGTACAGAAGGAAACAACTCTTATTACTAAATCTGTAGTTTCTGAATTTTGAGTAGTACTAAAGCCTTCCCCTTGTTTTCTTCATGTCCTCATAGCATAAAAAACACACATACTTGGCCTCTAAAAGTATAAATAAATAACTTGATGATTTTTCTCATCACAGAATAATTACTTTATAAAACTCAGTATAAAAATAGGGAGCAAAACCTCCAGTCTATAATCTTTCAGCTCCCATCTCCTCATCTCCTGACCTTCCAAAATCCAAATTAGATGGTTTCTTAATCAGGTAATTTATTAAAACTCTATCATTCCTTCTCTATAATTTATATCAATTTGTAATTTTGTTTTTATTCGAGATTACTTATTAAATGTTTTCTCTATTAGAAAGCACAGTCTATGAAAATACCATGTTTATTTTGTACAGCACATAGTAGGAGTCAAATATTAAAGAAATAGCTCACCTAGAGACAAATGCAGATATTACCCTTTATGCAAGAGGAGATTCTCATGTGTACTAAAACAGAAAATGTACTTACTAATGTGTTTGCACTCAAAGTATTTAAGTAAATATGCATATGTGCATACATTTCAAAATTAATATGAGTAGAAAAGAGCAAAATGATTTAAATATATTTTAAAGCCTCCCTCCATTCTTCTATTCTAAAACAAATAATTTGAACAAAATTAAATACATTATTTTGCTCCTTATTCCTCAGCTGGAGGAGAAGGTGCTCAATTTTTAAAAGAAACATCAAAGATCGTAGAGTAACAATAGCTACCATATATTGTGCCTTTATTAAATGCCATTAAACCTTCATAATGGCAAACACAAAAAGCAGGTATTATTAGCATGCCTATTTTACACTAAGAGAACTTGGTAGCTAGTCAGTTATAAAGATGTTTGTTTTTGCTAGGGAGTATACCTTTTACAATACATTGTCTGAAGCCCCGTTAGCATTAGCATTATCATCATCCCATAATCATTATTATTATAAGTAATTTTAGTAGAAATCTCCCATCTCCATTGATAGGAGATTGCCAACAGATATAAGAGAGAGAATTAACAGCTCTAGGTCTGACCAACTGGGAGAGAAATTATGGTCAATATTTACCAGAAGTCCAAAAAGCTGGTCATTTTAGTGATTATTCACAGCCATGATAATTAGTAAAATCTCACATAAGATGTTTGCAGTGAGGCCTGTGGTGCTGTAGGCATGTAAATAGGATCAGAGTTCCTTAAATACTTATCCCTAATGTTTGAAGAAAGATAGCTACACAAGAAGGAATTACTGGTATGCTCTCCTAGCACTAGAGCCTGATCTTTAAAAGGCAGCACTGTATAATTTGGTATGTGACTAATATCTTATGGGTTTGCTTTTCAGTGCCTTTCAGTGCCACACTGCCATCCCCAACCCTCTGTAAGTGATATTTTGGAAATCCCCATATCACAATCCTTCTCTTTCTCCCAGAACCTTGCTTTCCCGACTCTTGAGGGTGAAGTGGAGCCTCTGAACGTAGTATGACAGTAAGCAGTATGTAGTAAGCAGTGATGGCTAACACGGAATTCTTACCTGTTAAACAGTGGTCCAGCCAACATATTATGATATGGTTTGTAAAAAAAATCATGAACCCTTGAAATAATTCAAGGAGGACTAAAATACAAATACAATATCAATGTAATTATGATGTTCAACTGCCGAGAAAGTTAATGGCTCCTTGATTATGTTTGGAACATAAACAGGAATTACTAAGGAAGAAATCCTTTCTTTAGAAGCACATGGGGTAAGATGCTGAGACAGCTGAGAGAAACAGAACACTGATATTGGGGGGAGGGTTATTTCACAAAATTACCCTGAGGTTGAGATTTTAAAAGAGATGGACACGGAAAGATATTGAGACTTTGAGCTTCCTTGCAATATATAAAGAATAAAATCCTTCCCTGATTTAAAAAGAAAAAAGAAAAAGAAAGGAAACTAGTCTGTATTGTCTGACTTTGTTTTGTACTTCTCCCCTTCGTGTAAACTACCTTCCACCAAACTATAGTGTTTTCTCTTCTTATAGCAATAGTAAAATAGTAGTAGTGTAGTAATAGTAATATAATAATAGTAATATAGTAATAGTAAAATACACAGAAGAAGAATAGGGAAAGATCTTATAATTTTCATAGAGAAAGAAACCGTGAATTTAATAAAAATACAGATTAACTGTCATTATTCCCTAGCAAAATTCTAGAATTGTTTATTGAATGGAAGATATGTATAAATTGAGACACGGGGGGGAAAAATGTGAAATAGAAAAGAAAAAAATCAGAAATGATTATATGCTTTCTCAAAAGAAGCCATGCAACTTTTATCATCTTTCCTTTTTTTATTGCTCAATGCATTATCAGATCCTTAGTTCAAGAGAATTCTTTATATTTAGGAAAACTATTTCAAAAATCTTTGTTTTTGCACATAGTATTTTTGCTATACATATGCATAAATAGTTAAATATACTTTTAACTTGTTAAAAGATTTTATGTAAAAAGTATTCTTGAGGATCTAACACTAACCTAAGAGGACATCTCTGGTAAATGTATTTGCTCTATCATAATGAATGTGTTCAATAATATCTTGAATTAAAAATACATAAAGCATGGTCCTCAAATTTTCATATTTTTGCATTTATTCAACAAATATTTATTAATTTATTAAATTACTAGGGCAAAAATGAATAGGACATAGTTTGTACCCTTGAGAAAGTCACAGTCCCGTAGGGAAGACATAAATAAGTAACTACTCTAAAATATGAAAAGTGCTATAAAGGATGCTTATGTCAATGATTCAAAGAGAAAATGTATGACAGAAGTGATGTATTGATTATAAGTTCAATATGAGTCAACAATGTGATGGCTGGCTGCCAAAAAAGAAAACAAAAACTTAGTCTGGATCTGTGTATATTTAGTGCCCAGAAATGAAGAAGAAAATCATTTTAAAATACAATTTAAAAATTTGACCACAGTGGCACCTGGGTGGCTCAGCAGGTTAAAGCCTCTGCCTTCGGCTCAGGTCAAGATCTCAGGGTCCTGGGATTGAGCCCCGCATCAGGCTCTCTGCTCATTGGGGAGCCTGCTTCCTCTCTCTCTGCCTCCCTCTCTGCCTGCTTGTGATCTTTCTCTCTATGTCAAATAAATAAATGAAATCTTTAAAAAAAAATATTTGACCACATCTGAACTGTCACACAGCTATTATATATAGGCTTCCAGTAATGGAATGGACAAGTCACAAGGATAAAAGTACAGCTTAAGGGATACAGTCAATGGTATTATATTGTGCTGTATGGTGACCGATGGTCACATTTGTGGTGAGCATAGTATAATATATACATGTGTTGAGTCACTATGTTGTACATCTAAAACTAATTTAACATTATGTGTCATTTATACCTCAATTAAAAAAAAAGATATGTTTAAAAATTGATAGAAAAGAGCTAAGTAGGACAATCCTAGGAATGGTATTCAGGATAATAAAAAAACTGATGACAGGGCACCTGGGTGGCTCAGTTGGATAAGCAACTGCCTTAGGCTCTGGTCATGATCTTGGAGTCCGAGGATCGAATCCCACATCAGCCTCCCACCTCCGCGGAGAGTCTGCTTCTCCCTCTGACCTTCTCCCCTCTCATGCTCTCGCTCTCTCTCACTCTCCCTTTCTCTCTCTCAAATAAATAAAATCTTAAAAAAAATGATGACATTGTGACATTGAAATATGTTGAAAGGAATGAGACTGTTTCATATAAAGAAATAAATATGGAGGGTACATGGGTAAATGAACACAATTTTCCAATATTTTAAGAATTGCCACATTAAAAAAAATTCATATACTTCCAAAGTGTAGAACTAAGATATTCTGGGACACTGTAGGAAGGAAATTCCTGTTATTACACAAAGAGCTGTTTTTTAATAATTAGAACTGTTCAGAAATTGAAGAGGCTTCTCTTAAACTTGTTCTGACTATACTCAACTTAGAGGTGGCAAATGAACTGTCAGAGTTGTTGCATTATAGATTGATGCGTTGAGTGCATGGGTGAACTCCATGAACTCATGTTATTTTTAGAGCTCATTTCTTTCTGTTTCTTTTTCATACACACATGCACATAAACATACACACATGCATTCTTTCAACATTATAGACTCTCTCACCATTCACATACACACTTAAAAATTCACACACATATTGTATATGTCTATGTAAATAGAAAAGACAGAAATATCTAAAGTCCTTAGAGCAATCTTTATTTGAAACAAGATGAGGGGAAAAAAAGCATTTACAATAGAGTATATCAACAAAGACACATTATCCAGTGATTACATTTGACAGTAAGTATGTGCATAAGAGATTATTGTAATGATCTGCTTAATCTTTGAAACTGAAACTATTTTTAAGCAGTAAAAATAGAAAGACCTCTAGATCAGTAGCTTATAATGTTACGAGCTAATCTGTTTTACTCAGATTTGGACTTCTCTTTTCACCTGGTTCTTATATACAGGCTCCTGTCAAGATCCCCAATATCAGACTAATTTCTTACTTTCTGATTTCTGTGTGCAAACTTGTTTTTCATTTGCTTATTTCTTTACTTGAATTTAAATTTTGTCTCAGTCCATACCTTTGAAATCTGCTTAGTTCTTTGTTTTTTCCCCAAATCCCCACCACTTCTTGTTTTCCGGTCTATTATTCTCAAGTATTTCTTGAAGTTTTAGATTATTGGAGATATACATATCCCATATACTAATTGCTGTTTTTTCCTGAACCTAATTCCCTATCTTTGTAACTTTGTTTTGGAGTCTGTACAGATCTTCCTGAAACTCTTGAACCATTTTTAAAAGTTGGACTTAACATTTAAAGTCCCTGTTATTGGCTTCCTACCACAAATTGAACTATACTTATATTACTGTTTTTAATGGAAATAATTTTGTTCTTACAAAAATTGAAGACTCATTGTATATCAGAGACATTATCTCATTGACTTCTTGTAGCATCATCCTATGAACTGGATTTTAATATCTCCATTTTAAAGTCAATGACTAAATCTCCAAATAAAATTTCTGTTAATGTGTTATACTTGTTCAGTATTCAAGATAGGAATTGAGCTTATATGTTTTAAAGTCAAGTAATTTTTAAGCAAATTAATATAGAAACATTCTCCTGAATTTGAAGGCTTAGATTTCCATCATGGGAAAAAAAAAATCGTAGATAACCATGAGAAAAATTACTACAGTAGTTCAAACATAAAAATGGAATGGCCAATGTACTATAAGATCTAATAGAACAGAAAGAATTTATTAAGTTAGTAATGTAGAATGAAGAGTTTAGATATTAAAAATATTGGTAATTACAAGAAAATGAAAGAACTTTAACAGATATGAACTTCTCTATATTATTTATCATCTGTTTTAATATCAATTAGCCAAGTATACAAATTAACATTATTTTAATTGTAAATGATATGTGCCAAAATGTGAAATTGGCTGAGTTTGAGTAGAGCTGAATAAGTGAAGTTCTTCCTATAACAGAAAATAATTTCCATACACTGATGAAAAATTAATTTTGGTATTTTAGTATTTTCTGTAGTACCTGAGGACTTGGTCTCTTATACCTACAAAAGTTATAACATTGGAAAACTCGTAAGAAAAAGTGAGGATATGAGTTTGTGTTAGTTTTAATTTGTAATTTTTTGTGAGGTCTTAATGGAAAGAGACAAGCTTACCTGAAGAGTAGTACCTATTAGCATAGATAATTTTATTTTTTTAAAGAAGAAAGGAGTATTATTTTTTATTAGGTAAGACTATGGCAAACAACCCTTAAATTTCAGTGCCACATATTAACTAATAATTGTAGCTTACTCATGTGGTATGTTGGCTATATATTGGCTGCCGCTTTGTGGCTCTAAATTATTTGTCTTTCAACTTGGGATCCAGACTTGGGGTGTAGTCTTTACTTTGGATGTGGAAAAAGAGATATGAATAAGACGTGTAATGGCTTTTAAATCTACTCCTTGGATGTGGCATACCTTACTTCTACTTCTTATTTTCCATTAGTTAGAAAATCAAATCACATGACCATAAGGCAAGGAGATACACTACTTATATAGGAGTAGGAATGGCCAGCATATGTATATATAAAATCTCTTTATTGGTAACAAAGTAAACACCTATAAGCAATAATGCAAACTACTCTCTACTGTCTTGTTTTCATATTCATTTCCTACCTCTCCATGCAAAACACATTTGCACATATTCAGGGAAGACACTGTAAAAGTTTCATCCCATCAAGATGTAGATTCAAAGTCTCAGGTTTCACAATAGTCTCTACATCTGGTCTAGATGTGACTGCTCTTTATCTGGATGTCTAAGAACTAAAATATGAGAACATAGAGTAGTCCAAGAGGGATAAATAATTGTCATAGATACTATGATTTATTCTAGTTAAAGGCAGACAATAGTTACTGCTTCATAGCAAATTTAAAATACTGCTGAGCAAATGTTTTGAAGTCCTATTCTCCAGGTTGTATAAAATATTTCTTCCTGTGACCCAGATTATATGTCCTGTAATTAGCTCTTGGCTTTGCCCTTTGGAGGATTCTTTTTTCCTTCCTTCCTCTCTCTCCCTTCCTTCCTTCCTTCTTTCCATCCTTCCTTCCTTCCTTCCTTCCTTCCTTCCTTCCTTCCTTCCTCCCTCTCTCCCTCCCTCCCTCTTTCTAGTTTTGTTGAATGTTTCCTTCATTCTGTAGAAGATTTTTATCTTGAAGTCCCAATAGTTCATTTTTGCTTCTGTTTCTCTTGCCTCTGGAGACATGTCTAGTAAGAAGTTGCTATGGACAAGTCAAAGTGTTTGCTGCTTGTGTTCTCCTCTAGGATTTTGATGGTTTCTTGTCTCACATTTAGGTCTTTCATCCATTTTGAATTTATATCTGTGTATGGTGTAAGAAAGCAGCCCAGTTTTATTTTTCTGCATGTGGCTGTCCATTTTTTCCCCACAATTTGTGGAATACAATTTTTTCCATTTGATATCCTTTCCTGTTTTGTTGAAGATTAGTTGATCATATAGTTGTGGGTCCATTTCTGGTTTTTCTATTCTGTTCCATTGATCTATGAGTCTGTTTTTGTGCCAGTACTGTCTTGAAGACTACAGCTTTGTAATATAGCTTGAAGTCTGGAGTTGTGATGCCTCCAGCTTTGGTTTTCTTTTTTAGTTTTCTTTGGTTATTTGGAGTCTCTCATGGTTCCTCACAAATTTTAGGATTGTTTGTTCTCGTTCTGTGAAAAATGTTGGTGGTATTTTATAAGGATTACATTAAATTTGTAGATTGCTTTGGGTAGTATAGATATTTGACATTTTTTCTTCCAATCCACGAGCATGGAATGTCTTTCCATTTCTTTGTGTTCAATTTCTTTTATCAGTATTTTAGTTTCAGAGTACAGGTCTTTCACCTCATTTATTAGGTATATTCCTAGGTATCTTATCATTTTTGGTGCAATTGTAAATGGGATTGATTCCTTAATTTCTCTTTCTCCTATTTCTTTATTGAAAAACAGAAATGCAACAGATTTCTGTCTTATAATAACTCAAGTCAACTGTTTTCATCTAACATATCTAATAGTTGTTTTGCTATTTCTGGTTTTTGAAATATTTTTAGCAATTTTCAAAGTACATTTACGTCAGTACAGTGTCAGATTTAAGAGATTTTGGTGATTCCATCTCCATGTTGACCAAATGGTTTACCAACTCAATTGGATATTAGTCTCAAATTAATGTTGCTTCTGATGTTTTATACACCCCCATATTGTCTTTAAAATGTATTTTTGACATATTTAACCTCTTTTCCTTTCGTAATGCTATATTTCAAATATGAAATGTTTTTTTCCAAATAGAGCTTTTCTTATAAGCCAAATATAAACAAATAATTATTTCCAGTCCTTCTGCCCACTAGCATACATTTATAACTATCAGACTATAGCCACAGAACATCAAAACAATGGCATGCAGAGTGAAAAGGGGAAAATAAAGTTTCTCACTATCTCTTATGACAACAAACAGGAGTTATGGGAAGAAAAGTGATAGAAATTACCCACCAAGTGGATGTGTGTATACTCGAACTGAAAATAGTTAAGATGCTTCTAATGCAGACATGGATAAGTTATATATAATAAGATCTCAGTAGGTTTGAAGCAAATCAAATAGGTCAGTGTTTCTAACCAGGGATACAGATGAGAAATTTCTGAGGAACTACTAAAAAATACATGTGCTTAGGTCCCACTACAAACCTATTGAATAAGAATCTTCTGGAATCCATAAGGAAAAGAAACATGCTCATTATAGCTAAAGACAATTTAAATTATATCTTAGGGTAAGTTAAATTCTATGTAGGCACTGACTGTACCGATTGGCTAGGAAATAAAACACCCTATTCATGTTATGAACTTAAGTGTTATCTAAATAACATAATGTCTTAAAATCTCAGTATGATATTATAAGAAACCAAATTCAATGAAATTTAAGAAAATAAAATAACTTTTCTATATCTCAGCATTTGTATGTATGTAACCTTGAGGCTGGTAGAAGCCCATTATGATTTCTGAAACTACTCAAGAAATTGCACTGCATTGAAATCATAGTTTAGCAAAAGCTCATCCACAGCATTTTTCATTTCAAGAGCATGAAGTCATTTTGAATACAGCAATATTGGAGAATTTAAGTCAGTGTATCATTCATATTCAAAGTCAAAACTATGCCTAGGCAAAAAACTGAGAAGACAAACTTGATCAATAATTCCTTGTTTGATGACTACTCCCTTTGACTCTTCCAGGAGCGCCCCTGATATTCTCTTAATTTCTCAGACTCATAAAAACCTTGAACATGAATTAAAAGGAAATTTAGGAAATTTCCTTACCAAGATCAGTCATAAAATAGCTAATATTTATTGAGTAGTTAATGTGTGCCAGCGACTCTCCTGAATACTTTGTATGGATTAATTTATTTAATCCTTTAACAACTCATTAAATATTTTATTATTATTTCATAGAGAAGGAAACTAAGGTACACGGAGCTTAAGTAAGGGGCCTCAGGTCTTACTGGTAGTAAGTAGTACAACTAGCATATGAACCCCAGCAGTCTGGCTTAGATGTTTGGGCTTATAATCATTATGCAAAGCAGAATATATATATTTTTCATTAGACTAGAAGAACCCCAGAAACATTATTTACTGTTCTTAAGGTCACGTGATGGAACTGGTGTTTCCTTTCCCTGTGCTCTTGAAACTGTAGCAAACTACTCTCTCTAATCTTTTATCTTAAGGCACTCTATCATCCAGGAACTATATATCCTCCCTGCCACCTGTGCAATAGCACTCAGAATTTATCATCTCCATTCTATTATGCCCTGCATTGAAACATACCTGTCCTGAGTTTCTAGCCATCAAAGGCAAACTTTCTTTGCCTTTAAAGGAGCATGACTAATTGGATCTACTATTATCAGAAAGAGGCAGAAGAACTATCTCTCCATAAAGAAGCAAATATACATCTAAACACAAATTGTAGGATTTGGGTAGAAAGTCTAGCAGAGCATGCTTAGCAAGAGGGTAAATCCTCCAGACATCTGTTCATTTATCTCTTTAGCCAGGGAGCAGGAGAGTAGAAATTTTCCTATTTCTAAGCAACTGGTACTATTCCCCTGAGGTCAGGATTAGAAATGCTGCTGCTTACAAAATAGGTGATTAACAAATCAAGAGAATAAGATACAAGTGGGAGGTCCCTCGTGCCCCTAGAAGAACCCATTGGATAATGATCTCAGTTCAAAGCACATTTCCAATTCATTTCTTTTGTTTTATGACAAACACAAATCATTTTAGTCACATTTTTCCATTGCTACCAACATGGACTTTATATTGTCCAAAAACATAATGTCCAAATATTCAGGAGATTCAAATTCTTATTGACTGTTTTTTTTTTTTTTGAAAAAAATGTGTTTAAATAAAAATATTTTCTTCTACCCAAACATATTTTAAAAAGTTAAAATATTTGGGACGCCTGGTGATTCAGTCAGTTAAGTGTCTGCCATCAGCTCCAGTCATGATCTCAGGGTTCTGGAATCAAGTCTGGCATCGGGCCCCTTACTCAGCAAGGGACCCCCTTCTCCCACTACCTGCTGCTTTCCCTAATTTAATTTCTCTCTCTCTCTGACAAATAAATAAAATCTTTAAAAAAGTATTGGGACATCTTGGTGACTCAGTTGGTTAAGCATCTGCCTTTGACTTAGGTCACGATCCCTGGGTCCTGAGATAGAGTCCTGCGTTGGGATCCCTGCTCATCAGGGAGCCTGCTTCTCCCTCTTCCTGCTGCTCCTCCTGCTTATATGTGCTCTCTCTCTCTCTTTCTTTGTCACTCTGACAAATAAATATATAAATAAATAGATAGATAGATAAATCTTTAAAAAGAAATAAAATATTTAGAAACACTCTGAATTAAAGAATTATATTAAATTTAAAAAGGTCTGTTTTTCCTTTAAAATTAATTTATGTGCATAAATGATTCACAAAATTCCATCATATTTCTAAAATAACAGAGTGAAATTAAGGCAATGATCTATATTAATTCAGGAAAACACATTGTTTTCTAAGAAGAAAATGGTTTCTTAGATTCCTATTATCCTGCTTGATTGTAGATCTATAAGTTTTTCAGAAAAATGCCCACACCTTTCATCTTTTTTAGTATTTATGTTGGTATTTTAGTTTTAAATGCAATTTTCTTGTAGTAAAATATGATATGATGTTAAGAGAGAAAATGTACAAATTCAAATTGCTAAGTAACAAGCTTATGCCAATATTTACATCTCACCATGAAAGCAAGTTCTATTAGGTTTACATATAATTTAACCAGTTAATTTACAGAAACACCTCTTCATAAAAAAGAAGATTCATTTTACACTTTCCCCCCAAAAATATCATTGTTTATTACCAATGATATTATATATTTGATCTTGATTATCATATATATTAGTAGAATTATCTGTAATTTAGTTGTATTTTAATTTATGGAGGGTCAGATTAGACATAATGAAGCTAAGCCAGTGAAAGATATTCATTAGAGCTTAAGATGAGATTTACTAAATGATATGCCACTATAAATCATATCCATAAGATAAACTATTGTGATCAGTCATTTTATAAGACAAATATGTGGAGGAACTTTTACAATAGTTTTTTCAGAGACCATTCAACTTTTCATATTGTAGAGATGTTTTTATATCAATGTTGGTTGATTTTGTTAGTAAGAATTAAATGACAAAAAGGAAATTGGAATTTAAGAGGCCTTACAAACACAATCTATTTTACAAAAAGATGTATAATAAAACAATCATTTCTCAGATTATGTTATTTTTCCTAACATATATTAGTTTTAGATGCAATTAAAAATTTCTACCTAAAACATCTATAATCTCTTAGCAAATATGGAATACTGCTTTTCAGGTGTGTGGTGATATGTTTTTGCTCTGGGAACTCTTTATTCTAGTTAATCTTTCTGAATTTTACATTCTTATCATGGTATATATGGGGAAAGGGAGAGAAAGAGAAATTTGTATTCAATATGAAGTTATAATGTCTACTTTTATATTGCCTAATACTGATTTATTTTAGTAAATATACTTGATAGATCCAGACTAATTATAATAAACTATTTTCATCAGCTCCAAACTAAGTAGACTTTAATGTCTTAATCTACATAATCATTTTTGTATTGAACTTATGATTGCAGTTTAATGAATTTTTTTACATTTTCTTCCTATTTTAATTGATAATATAATGGTTTATTTTTCAGCTTATCAGTATTATTCTTTTGAGATTTTTAAGCTTCCACATATCTTTATATGCCATCCTTATTTTTATCTCCTGCTTCTTAAATAATTTCTACAACTTGAAAACAGTTCAAAGTATTTTGCTGTATTATTTTATATTCTGATAAACTGTGTAGCATGTACATAGACATAGTCAATTCAGAGAAAATCACCCAGGACATAAGTCATACACATAAAAACTTGGCTCACTCTCATGCACTACCTGGACTCATTCTCATTCAAGTTTTACTCATATGTATTGAGAGAAACAGTGTTTGACTAGCAAGCATATTTTATGAAATTGATGTTTACTGAAGGATTCTATTTAGATTATTGATGATGAGGAAGGTATATCAGTGACTATTTGATTGCTCCAAAAGATTTCTCCATACATAGTTTTCTTTGTTTTATTTTTATATAAATATCTAATGCATTTAGCATTCCAAGAAAACAGTCATATATTAATAATTTCATAGTCCAGAGCACCTCATTATGAAGGAAACAAATATCTGGAGTTTGACAGAGAAAATCAACCATTAGTAGTACACTGTTTACGAGATATCAACATTATTTTTTGTATCTTGACCAAATATTGATCAGAAAGTGAATATATGAGGTAATGGTGGATCAATTCTTAATTAAAAAGTGTTTTAAATTGTCAGAAGTCCATGCAATCATATTCTTAGGTCACTTTTTTTTTTAAAGATTTTATTTATTTATTAGAGAGAGATTGAGAATGAGAGGGGGGAAGGTCAGAGGGAGAAGCAGACTTCCCGCAGAGCCGGGAGTCTGATATGGGACTCGATCCTGGGACTCCGGGATCATGACCTGAGCCGAAGGCAGTCGCTTAACCAACTGAGCCACCCAGGCGCCCTTCTTAGGTCACTTTTAATCATTTTTTGATAATAAGTCCTTATGAAAGTCTCTTCTTAAAAAAACAAAATCAAATTTTGCAGGGTTGTATCTGGTTACAGAAGAGAAATCCAACATTTTATGACAATCCCCATATTGTTTGAAAATAAAATAAATCAAAGTCCCCTGGTTATGAAAATAATTGGTGGAATTAAAGTTGCTCAATCTTTGTAATTATAAGAATGTATCCTGATATCCAACATATCCAGAGACAGCTTTTGCTTTATGAGACAAGTAATATGAGAATTGTATAGTTCTTACTGTGAAGGAATGGTTAGCACTAGGAAAAGTAAATTGCACTCACAAAACCATTACCTAGTTTGCTGAAAAAAAACTCTGCAAGACTAATGATTTTTTAAAGCAATAAAGTTCTCCCTTTATTTGTGCTGCCAATAAAAGAACCATAGATCACAAAGCACAGGAATTTTATGAAATGAGACTTTGTTTATTTTTTATTTTATTTTTTTTTGGAATATAGCTTTTTTTTAAGATTTTATTTATTTGACAGAGAGAGAGAGAGATCACAAGCAGGCAGAAAGGCAGGCAGAGAGAGAAGGGGAAGCAGGCTCCTTGCTGAGCAGAGAGCCTGATGTGGGGCTCAATCCCAGGACCCTGGGATCATGACCTGAGTGGAAGGCAGAGGCTTTAACCAACCGAGCTGCCCAGGTGTCCTGAGAGACTTTGTTTAAATAAACCTTTTTTCATTTTAACTGTGCTTTAATGTTAAGAATTAAATAATATATCTTCACTGTAGCAGGTCCTTTCAACTCCTCCATTTCCATTTTCCACTTATTAAATAAAAATCTAGAAAAAAATTGTACTTACTTGTGATAATCTCACTGATACACTGGGTCAAGGAGTAATCATTAGCTACATCCATCATCTATTTAAGTAATCATGTGTCTCTAGAAATGTACTTTGAATATGCCATAAAAAAAGTTTCAATTTCAATTTTAAGTATCACTAAATACAAAGTTCAACTTGTTACTCTTTTAATTCTCTTTTTATTATAGGTACTCCTCTTTCCTCTGGTATTTGTTTCTTATATTATGACTTTAAGTAGTTTCAGAACAGGAGTTTTATCTTATTTTGAAAAGATAAGACATCGTTAAAAAGTAGACACACAGAAGTTAGGGGCTTTGTAAAAAGTAAGTTAATTGTCATCATTTATAACAAGTCTAGGCTGGAGGGACACCTGGATGGCTCAGTTGGTTAAGCATCTGCCTTTGGCTCAGGTCATAATTCCAGGGTCCTGGGATGGCTCCGTGCTCAGTGAGGAGCCTGCTTCTTGTTCTTTCTCTCTCTCTCTCTCTCTCTCTCTCTCAAATAAATAAAGTCTTAAAAAAAAAAACAACAAATCTAGCCTAGGGAATCTAAATTTGAGGCTCCCCATCTGTGTTTGTTTTGCTCCATGTGATCACACAAGGACCTAGGCTGACAGAAGTTTTAGCATTTCAAAGCTGTGGCTATTAAGGTCACCATAGCTGTGTCCATGAGAGTCTGCTAGAAAAAGAAAAGAGCATGGAGAAGTTCATATGTAAGGTTCTTAGAGACCAGGCTTGAAAACAGGGAACACCATTTCCATTTAGGTGACTAACTCAATTCAGTTTGCATGGGTCTTTCCTGATTTTCGCACTGAAATTCCCACATTGTGAGCATTCCCTTAGCTGTGGATAGAAATGGTTAATCCCACTATTTCTAATCACATTCCACTGTGGAAAATTTAGCACATGGCCACACCTAAAGGCAAGAAAGCTCAGATATACCTTTCTCTGTGGCTAAGAGAAAGAGGAGGATTATAGATTTGACTGTTGGCAATTCATTCACAAAATCCTCCACAAAAGGCTATAATTTATTAATCTTTAATCCAAATCCAAAGCCCCTAGCTTAGTACTTGGCTTAGAGGAGGAGGTAAATAAATGCTGGTGAAATGAAATTAATGACAGGTATTTCATTGTTCTTTTAAACTTAAACAAAAAAACAGATATATGGCTTTCTATATAAAGCTCTGGTAAAACCCTTTGTTTAAGAAAAATATTTCTCTACTACAATGATTTGATATTAAACAAAGTAAATTCTATCCCAATGCTCATTCTTTGCAGGCTCAATCAGTTACTCTTTAACAAAGTAAAAAAACATATTTCCCTTAAATGGACTATTAAATATTACACTTAATCACCTCCTCCTTTTTTGACCTTGGAAGCTCATCTATATTTAGCTGAATGTGTAAGATTTAATTGACAGGGTGCTTAGTAGAAGGAACAAGGATACAGATTAAGGTAACTGAAGTATCATGCCTTAGCAGGTGCATGGTTTTAAGCATGCCACTTAAACTGTATGGACCTCAATTTCATTATTTCTCAGATTGGAATATTAATGTATATCCTATCTATATCAAAGGGCTATATTAAAGATAAAATTAGGCACTGTAAACAAAACACTGATGAATGTAAAATATTATGAACACATTAGCTCTGCTTAACCATGCTATCTCCTTATTGCGAAGTATAAAGCGGCATGCTTGCTTTTCAGCACTGTGATAGAATGCAGGTTTCAGAAATCTTTATTTATTAGCATTTTCTCGCCATTGAAGATAAAAATAGTTAATGAATCATCATGTTGTTGGAGACTTTTTTATTTAATAAGACAAACATTTCAGAACAGAGAGAATTATTTTCCCATTCTTGGAGGAGCATTGCTTTTCTGAATAACGGCAGGGGAAGTTAGGTTGAAATGTTTTACAAGTTCCCTTCAGTCATAATACATGCTTCAAAAATTATAGGATGATGACCAATGGAGAAAAAAGAAAACATTTGCCATTAAGTGATACATTTTTTGTGGAATATAAAATTACCTGCCCCTAACAAAAAAAGTATTAAGATAAATATACATATGGTTATATAATTGATGATGATCACTTAAACTGAAAAATAGATTTTAGTCAATGCATAAGGTCAGCATTTTTATGTCTCCATTCCTTTACATTTGAATTAATCAGGGGCAGTTTAAGAGCTCTTTGTTCTTTGTGGTAATATGAAAGAAACTGAAGGAACAGAGAGCAGAAAGCTAGTAGGAAAGGCAGAAGTAGGCTGAGAGCAAGGGTTTTTAAAGTGTATCTCTTGGGCTACCAGCTGCCAGGCAGGGAGGAAAGGGAGGAACAAAACAGGCAGGCTGAGGTTCTGCCACTTGCACTTCAATGAGAACTACTGCTTTTATCTGATTCATGAATCCTAATGAGAAAAATCTTTCCCTCCTTAAGGGAGTTTTAAAAATTTTTTTAAATATATTTTAAATTTTACTTATTTTAGGAATACTCCACATGTTGTAGGAATTTCACCAAGGGCCAAGCAAGTGTCCTGGAAAAAGGGTAAACACATACTGAACTGATGTAGACTACATTATGCTTTTATATAGAGCAATAATATCTGGGAAATATTCTTTTTTTTAAATTTTTTTATTAACATATAATGTATTATTTACCCCAGGGTACATGTCGGTGAATCATCAGGCTTACACATTTCACAGCATTTGCCATAGCACATACCCTCCCCTATGTCCATATCCCTATCCACCCCCCCACCTCCTAGCAACCCTCAGTTTGTTTCGTGAGTTTAGGAGTCTCTTATGGTTTGTCTCCTTCCCCATCCCATCTTGTTTCATTTCTCTTCCCCACCCCCCAATCACCCCCTGCCCTGCCTCTCAAATTCTTCATATCAGAGCGATCATGTGATAATTGTCTTTCTCTGACTGACTTATTTTGCTTAGCATAATACCCTCTAGTTCCATCCACGTTGTTGCAAATGGCAAGATTTCGTTTCTCTTGATGGCTGCATAGTATTCCATTGAATATATATACCACTCTTCTTTATCCATTCATCTGTTGATGGACATCTAGGTTCTTTCCATAGTTTGCCTATTGTGGACCTCGCTGCTATAAACATTCGGGTGCATGTGACCCTTTGGATTACTGCATTTGTATCTTGAGGGTAAATACCCAGTAGTGCCATTGCTGGGTCGTAGGGTAGCTCTATTTGCAACATTTTGAGGAACCTCCATACAGTTTTCCAGAGTACCAGCTTGCATTCCCACCAACAGTGTAGGAGGGTTCCCCTTTCTCCGCATCCTCCCAACATCTGTCTTTCCCTGACTTGCTAATTTTAGCCATTCTGACTGGTGTGAGGTGGTATCTCACTGTGGTTTTGATTTGTATTTCTCTGATGCCGAGTGATGTTGAGCATTTTTTCATGTGTCTGTTGGCCATTTGGATATCCTCTTTACTGAAATGTCTGTTCATATCTTCTGCCCATTTCTTGATTGGATTATTTGTTCTTTGAGTGT
>CM052799.1:164333174-164361713 GCA_028533885.1 Nasua narica | reverse complement strand
TCCTCTTTTCTGGTCTCTGTTCCTTTTAGGCTCTCTCTTTGCTCAGAGGACCCCTTTCAGTATTTCCTCTAGGGCTGGTTTGGTGTTTGCAAATTCCTTTAGTTTTTGTTTGTCCTGGAAGCTTTTTATCTCTCCATCTATTTTCAGTGACAGCCTGGCTGGGTATAGTATTCTTGGCTGCATATTTTTCTTGTTTAGTGCTCTGAATATATCATGCCAGTCCTTTCTGGGCTGCCAGGTCTCTGTGGATAGGTCTGCTGCCAATCTAACATTCCTGCCTCTGTATGTTACCGATTTCTTGTCTCGAGCTGCTTTCAGGACTTTTTCTTTGTCACTAAGACTTGTAAGTTTTACTATTAGATGATGGGGTGTAGACCTATTTTTATTGATTTTGAGGGGGGTTCTCTGTGCCTCCTGGATTTTGATGCTTGTTCCCCTCAGCAGATTAGGGAAATTCTCTACAATTTGTTCAATATACCTTCCACCCCTTTCTTTCTTTTTTCTTCTTCTGGAATCCCAATTATTCTAATATTGTTGCGTCTTATGGTATCACTTATCTTTGGAAGTCTTCCCTCGTGGTCCAATAGTTGTTTGTCTCTCTTTTTCTCAGCTTCTTTATTCTTTGTCATTTGGTCTTCTATGTCGCTAATTCTTTTTCTGTCTCATTTATTCTAGCATTTAGAGCCTCCATTTTTGTTTAAACTTCATTAATAGCTTTTTTGATTTCATCTTGGTTAGTTTTATTTCTTTTTTTTCTCCCGAAATGGATTTCATTTCTCCCGAAAGGGATTCTTTGATCTCTTCCATGCCTTTTTCGAGTCCAGCTAGCAATTTGATAACTGTCATTTTGAACTCTATTTCCAACATATTACTGATGTCAGTACTAACTAGGTCTCTAGCCGTCGGTACTGTCTCTAGGTCTTTTTTTTGTGGTGAGTTTTTCCGCTTTGTCATTTTATCGAGCTAAGAATAGATGAGTGAGAGAGAAAAGTACTCTGGAGTTCTTTGGTTCTCACTGATTGAACTTGGTCTTGGCTGGGTATTCTCGCTGATCTTCTGGGGAGGGGCCTTTACAATTTGATTCTAAGATGTCTTTGCCTGAGGCGGAATTGCCCCACCCTTGCCCAGCTAGGGGCCAACCAATTCACTCAGGTTCGCTCTTGGGAGTCTTTGTTCCCTTAGCGCTTTCCGTACTGCCCTGGAGGCTGGGAATGCAAATGGCAGCTCCCAATCTCTGCCGGAGGAGCTGAGCTCTGGAGTCCCCGCTCCTCAGCGTGCCCTCAGAGGAAAACAGTCAGTCACTCCTGTCTCCCGGGTCCACACAAGCTCCGAGCTCAGCCACTGGTGGCAGCGCGCCTCTATCTCTGGCACACGGCCCCATCTGGAGTCTCCAAACCCAGCAGATTCCTGCTGAGCGCTGCCACGCCGCACCTCCCCAAGGAGGAAGGTGGGGGTCTCTCCGGAATGCCTTATGTGGTCCCCGCTCGAAGGGCCGCGGCCACAGTCTAGGGTAAGCCTCAGCTGAAAACGCACCGTGCGGCTCTTTCTCTGCTGCTGGCTTCTCCGCCCCGATATCTGGGAGCTCTGCCTCACTCAGACCTCCCATGTCTTTATGATCTCGCGGGTCCTGAAACCACTCTGTTCCTGCGAGGGCCAGACCTCCGGCCTAGCCTCTGGAGCAATGTCCCTCAGCAGAGCAGACTCTAAAAGTTCCGATTTTGTGCTCCGCGGCTCTGTGACTGTAGGGAGCTGGCCCCTCCCCCTGCGGTCTCTCTTCCCGTCGCTTTGGAATCACTTTTTCAAACATCCTACTTTTCCGAAAGTGGTCGATTTTCTGCTCCTAGAATTGCTCTTCTTCCTCTCTTCTCTCTCCTGTTCAGTATGCTCGTTTTTAGAATGATTTAATAACTATCTAGATGAACTTCTGGGATCCGACTCTATCTCAACCTCCTACTTCTCCGCCATCTTGCTTCCTCCTTTATTGGGAAATATTCTTAAATGAAAAAACAAGGTACAGACAAAAGCAAAATAAATGAATGAATGAATGAATGAATGAATGTCCTAGAGTTGGACATAATCAACTGAAGCTGACTCCCTCAGTATCAGAGAAGAGCTCTGAAGACATATATGTGACATGGGATGATGCCATTGTTCAGATCCACAACATCACTCACTATGGTCAACACCACCTAGAGATGAAGTGTCTGCCTATGGGCTACATGGTTGGAAGTATCACTGGAGAGTAAGAAATTAAGTTCTGGTATGACAGAATAGATTAACTTCTAGGGTTTGTTATTTGAGCTAAATAATATCAGTAGTCAATATTGATGGGGTGTTTTCTATGTGCCAGATACCTTAAAAATATACACTCAATATCTCATGCAGATATTTCAAAATCATCCCCATGTATCAAAAAGGAGAGTAAATTTTGGAGCTTGGATAATTCTCTGAGGTTACATAAATGACAATGTAAGGATTTGGATCAGTTGAGCCAAAGTTCTTAACCTCAATACTGTATTTTCTTTTCTTTTTCTTTTTTTTAATTTTCTTTTTTTAAAATTTTTATTGTGTTATGTTAGTCACCACACAATACATCATTAGTTTTTGATGTAGTGTTCCAAGATTCATTGTTAATGTATAACACCCAGTGCTCTAGACAACATGTGTGCTCCTTAATACCCACCACCAGGCTCACCCATACACCCATCCCTCTCCCCTCTAAAACCCTCAGTTTTTTTCTAGGAGTCCCATGGTTGGTCTCCCCCCTCTGATTTTCCCTCCTTCACTTTTCCTTTCTTTCTCTTAATGTCCTCCATGTTATTCCTTATGTTCCACAAGTAAGTGAAACCATATGATAAGTGACTTTCTCTGCTTGACTTATTTCACTCAGCATAATCTCCTCCAGTCCCATCCATGTTGATGCAGAAGTTGGGTGTTCATTCTTTCTGATAGCTGAGCAATATTCCATTATATATTTGGACCACATCTTCTTTATTCATTCATCTGTTGAAGGTCATCTCAGCTCTTTCCACACTTTGGAGATTGTGGCCATTGCTGCTATGAACATTGGGGTACATATAGCCCTTCTTTTCACTATATCTGTATCTCTGGGGTAAATACCCAGTAGTTTAATTGCCAGGTCATATTGGGGTAAATACCCAGTAGTTTAATTGCCTGGCTCTATTTTTAATTTTTTGAGGAATCTCCACACTGTTTTCCAAAGTTGGTTGCACCAACTTGCATTCCCACCAACAGAGTATGAAGAGCTCTCTTTCTCCACAACCTCTCCAACATTTGTTGTTTCCTACCTTGTTAATCTTTGCTATTCTAACTAGTATAAGGTGGTATCTCAATGTAGTTTTGATTTGAATTTCCCTGATGATTAATGATGATGAACATTTTTTCATGTGTCTGTAGCCATTTGTATGTCTTCTTTGGAGAAGTGTCTGCTCATGTCTTCACTCCATTTTTTGACTTGATTATTTGTTTTTTGGGTATTGAGTGTGAGAAGTTCTTTATATATCTTAGATATCAGATCTTTGTATTGCCATTTGCGAATATCTTCTCCCATTCCATGGGTTGCCTCTTTGTTTTGTTGACTGTTTCCTTTACTGTGCAGAACCTTTTTATCTTGATGAAGTCCCAAAAGTTCATTTTTGCTTCTGTTTCCCTTTTCTTTGGAGACGTGTCTTAAAAGAAGTTGCTGTGGCCAATGTTGAAGAGGTTACTGCCTATGTTCTCTTCTAGGATTTTGAAGAGAATCTCATACTGAGATCTTTCATCCATTTTGAGTTTATCTTGGTGTATGGTGTAAGAGAATGATTGAGTTTCATTTTTCTATAGAGAGCTGTCTGATTTTCCCAGTACCATTTATTGAAGAGACTGTCTTTTTTCCACTGGATATTTTTCCCTGCTTTGTCAAAGATTATTTGACCAGAGTTGAGGATCCATATCTGGGTTCTCTACTCTATTCCACTGGTCTATGTGTCTGTTTTTGTGCCAGCACCATGCTGTCTTGGTGATCACAGCTTTGTAGTAAAGCTTGAAATCAGGCAATGTGATGGCCCCAGCTTTGTTTTTCTTTTTCAACATTTCCTTGGTGATTCAGGATCTTTTCTGGTTCCATACAAATTTTAGGATTGTATATTTTTGATGCCATCCTGATCAAAATACCATCAGCATTTTTCAAAGTGCTGGAACAAACAATCCTAAGATTTTTATATTTTATTTTAAATGCATGTGGAATTTTGATATATTCCTCCAAAAGGAAATAATTGCTTTTCTTAGACCTAAAATGTAGTATTATTTTATAATTTTTAGAAATTACATTGAATAAAATTTGTCATTTTTGATTAATTTTTAATGAATTATTTGGAGGTAATACAAGCTCAGTGTTTACATTCAGGCAGGGCTGGTTGGAATTCCAAATCCACCTTTTATTCTTACATGTAATTTGAGGACAATAGAATCTACTGCAAAGGATGGTTTTAAGGTATACATGATATACCATATAAAAGGGCTTAATCGTCGGTCTGATAGCTCTATGAATGTCCTCCTTGATTTCTGTTTCGTATTCACAATTTCCCTCTCTGTTTCTATGTGTGCTCTCTCTTCATTTCTCTCTCTCTCTCTCTCTCTCTCTATATATATATATATACCATATTTATTTATGTGAGAAAAGGCTTATGGAAGTTATTTACAGCTATTATTTGTTTTTAAAATCCTGAACAGAATTCACACTACAGTTAATCCCAATGGATTAATGGAACCATTTCCTAAGGGATGAGATTTTCATATTGAGTGAATGCCATAGACTCTTTGTTCTTGTTTTGATACTGTTTTGAAATATTAACATTTATTTTTGTCTTGGAAATGTTTTGAGAATGGACCCCATTTTGAGAACAGATTCCCATTTAGGAAGATGAGAGGAGAGAGTATTCTGTGCTTACTGCACTGAATGAATGTTTAGTATACAGAAATACAGAGAAAAATAGAAGGTAGTGTTGATTTTGACCTTCAAAAGATCTAAATGTAAGGCAAGTTTTTCCTGCCACAGAGGAAATCAGATTCTATATGGTAAAAGCAGAAGCTAAGAATCAAAGACTGTTAGATGCTCAGGAAGATTCATCAG
The DNA here is from genome assembly GCA_028533885.1 of Nasua narica. Lineage (NCBI taxonomy): Eukaryota > Metazoa > Chordata > Mammalia > Carnivora > Procyonidae > Nasua > Nasua narica. Next base: position 164,356,582 of record CM052799.1, on the reverse strand, counting down.
AAGTTCTGGAAATGTATTTCTCACCCACTATGAGGTCAAAACCCCTAAAGAAGTATAAAATTCTCAACTAAATTTTGAAATCTGGGCAGAGGAATCCAGAACATTTTTTCCCAGATGGGACAGAGGAAATCAGCAAGTTACTAGAATTCCCTCATATCTTGCCATGATTCATTAATTCATGATTAACATGATTCATTAACAATCAACTAGATATGACATTGGCAGGGTCTCTCCATGTAGAGTGGTCCTGAAACAACGTTTCTGAAATTACTGTAGATCCATAGTCACATGAAAGTGTCCCAGAACTCTTTGTGTTCTCCAAAACTTGGAGAATGTCTATAGATTTTAAGAGGTCTATAGTCAGGAGAAAGAGAATGCTGAGTGGTATGTGTGAGCTCCTGACCAGATAGGAATTAAGATACTTCAAAGAATCCAGAGGATGTATACATGGAACCAGTGGAGCAGAAGAGAAAAGGAAGGGCAAGGAATCCAGACAAGACTTGAATGTGGATAGTTACCTCCTAGATATTTGATGAAATCTTTTGGGGATGGTCAGAGTAGGAAAGATACTTGAATTCATTAAAAGAAACCTGCTTTGACTAATTTTACAATTAGAATGTTGATAATGTCCCCAGTGTAATAATATTATGTTATTGCCCTTTTTTATTGAAGTCAAGTTGACAATGTTGTACTAGTTTCATGTGTACAACATAGTGATTTGACAAGTCCATAATTATGCTTTAGCCCCTATATTTCATTGATCAGAACTCAAGTACTCATTAAGTGCAAGAAAAACTGAAAAATATGATCTTCAGACCCAGGGGAACAGAAAATAGCTCTGATGAGCATCTAGCTATGTTCAACAACATGATGACAATTGCTATAAAGACAAATAAAGTCAATTAATATGATAGAGATTAATGAAGCAAATGTGTAGACAACATTTTAAGTATGATCTGTAAGGAAAGCCTGACTGGAAGAGTTTTGTGTAGCAATTTGAATAAGGAGAGTAAGTAAGCTATTCAAATAACTGGAATAAGAGCAGTCCATTATAACTTCGATAGAGGGAAGTCATGGGTTGTGTTCTGGTGAGAATAAAATAGCTGTACTTTGAGACAGACCGTTCAAGTCCAAATAAGTTATAGTCTGTAGATCTCTTTCTCAAGTTCTTACCATGGGCTTGGCAAAATATTTCTGTAAAGAACCAATAGTAAATATTTTAGTCTTCGTGGGTTACATGCAATGTGTGTCTTAACTATTCAACTTTGTCATTATGTGTGTGGAAGTAGCTGTAGACCAATACCAAAAAGAATGGACACGCTTGTTTTCCAATAAAATTTAACTTAGCAAAATAGGAAGAGGATCAGATTTGGACCCCAGACTATAGTTTTCCCACTCCTACTTTATAGCAACATCTACAGGATGCACTGAGTTCTAATATTTTTTCTTTTTTTTTTCCCCATCATAGTTTTCAAACAATCAAGCAAATTATTTTATGGTTAACATAGAGTTTGTTAACTGGCCTAACAAATGCATATTTAAGACAATGAAACATTCTTACTCTGATAAGAATAATCAGACTAAAATAGCACAGTACCTTAAGATTGCTTTAATATTTAAGAAAAGTATATTTTTGAAATTATTTTACTATAATATTTAGGAGAAATAAGTCAAATGGAGAGACTAAGAACTGTTGAAAGTGTTAGAGTTTTAATTTTTCCACTGAACATCTGTCTTTGCTGTAAATTTTTAAAATGTTAATGATTTAGATTTTTCAATAAAATACCCTTATCTTTTCTTTTGACTGTGATTAAATAAGAGACCAATTTTAAGCTTGACCAAGGGAGTCCCAAAGTCAACCTCCACTATACTTAACTCAAGGTGTTTTTTTTATAGTCACTCTTGCAAACTCTCTTTCAATTTGACCTCAGAGCTATGGAAATACTAATGCAGTAACTTTGTGTTGAAAACAGTGTAATAGAAAAATAAATTTTCTAAATTAATGGTTGATTACCACATTGCTTATGGTCTGATTGGAAGACACTGTAATTTAAATTCTACTATGTTGCAGAAAAACATTATATATGCTTGTACAATGGGATTGATTCTTTAACTGATATGGGCTAAACACATTGATAACTTTGGAAGTTGAATAGTGCATAAACACAATACACAAAATTAAATCATGGTCTCGATTCAATATTATTTTAGGGGAAAGAATCTCTTTTTATTTGCTTTTAGTAAAATACATACATTCTAAAATGTTCAAGTCAATGAGCCAATAATGGCATAAAGAAAAGAAAACCAATACTGTATGTGTGTGCACATAACAGTGTTATGTGTATAAATATATAGATCTGCTACTTCAATCACTAAAATTGGAATAGCATATTTATCATTTGAAATGTTTTAATTGCCTAACCATAATAATAATCAAACTAGTTATATGTATGCTATATATAACATATATGTGTTCTATATGCTATATAGAGAGAGCATCTCTATATCTATCTTATGTATTTTATATAGTAGTCCCTCCTTCTCCACAATTTTACTTTCCACAGTTTAGTTATCCATTGTCAACTCTGGTCCAGAAGCAGATGATACTCTGTCTGATAGATGGTCAGTAGGTCAATGGCAGCCTAATGATGTATTTCATCTTCTGCTGATAAGGAAGGCATGGGGAACTACTCTATATAGGTTCCAGACTGCATCTACCCTGTTGTTTCACCATATTCTAGGGCATATGGAGGTTTATGTAGGAACTTTAGATTCTAGGAACGAGCCTTGCATCTCTTCCACCACATTTCACTGTGTGTGTATATTTGTGTGTATGAACACAGACTGTGTATATCTATAGATAGATGCCATATTTTGACTGGTTTGACTATTATTATACTTAGGCAATGACAAAAAAAAAACTCCCTATACTATGTTTTTAAAAATATACAGATGCTATTTGGTTCTAGACAAAATTTCTTGGTGTTTCTAAAGTTTTCACCCTTTTTAAACTCTTGCTTGGGATCAGATAGTCACAATGCTCACTTATTTGGCAATCTAAAGAATATCTATTGTGTGACAGTACATTGTGCTAGGCACTAGGGATATTTAGAGGAAGGATACAAAATACTTTCACTTACAGAAATAAAAATCCACAGATATAATCCATCCAACACAAAGCAGTATTAAGAACAGGTGATCTTTGTATCAAGGACTCTGATTTTGTTTGGATGCAGATACTAGCTAACAGTGTAATATTCAGAGAGCTAATTAACATTTCTTATTCACAGACTCTGTCCTGAAAAAATGATTAATTATGCTGGAGATTATATATTTGGAAGATCTACCTAATTTTAAAGTTTTAAAATTTTAACCCTGAATGAAGGCATACAAAATTGTCTCTACTTAAGTAACAACTTAACAAAAGTTGAAATTTTGATAAGATTGCATCTTGCCAATAAATGAATCATCTAGATTAGTAATACATAAAGGGTTATCATTTTTATAAGTCAAATATATTTTTAATGAGATTTAAAATATAAACAAGTAATAAAAGTTAAGTTTATATTTTACACTGTAACCTGTGCTTTCAAAAAAGACCTAAATAAGTAGGAAAAGTGGAATTTCAAAGATATAAGAAGAATCATTGGGACTACATGTTTCTATAACTCTAACAAGAGAACAAATATAAAGAAATCCTTACATAATAATTTAAACTTAAATAATTTAAGCATATTCACAATTTATTCCAAATTACCGGGGTAGGAGTAAGGGATTTAAAATTAGTCCTAAGTCAGTTACTTACTAGGCAAATGAATTTGAATTTGGGCAGGACCTAACTTCCTTACCTACATGGATTTTAGTATATGATCTTTTAGGTTCTTGAAATTAATGACATGTGATACGAAATAGATGGTCCACTCAGAGTTGTCATTTGACATCTCTGAATTTCCCTTGTTCTTGTCCAGGAGCAGCTATTTTGTAATTGCCATTGTTTGTACATGCATGAAGGAGTGTAGTTTTCTTGTCACAAATGGACAAATGCAAACCCATAATTTTCAGTCAATACATAATTTAAGAACCATTTGAAGAAGGAACATGAATCTTGACTGTTGACTTCTGCTGAAAATTTCTGGTCTAATAAATAAATTATCATCCTCAAATTTTGCAGAATGAGAGTTAACAGCTTGGAAAAAATTTCCAGTTGATGATAATGAAAAAACACTTTTGTAGAAATTTTGCATCTCAATTGTACAGAGAATATCTTCTGAAGAAATATAAATAGGATGACTCTAAGTAGAAAAGTAATTTAGAAGAATTAGATTCCGAAGAAAATATTTTAGGGATTCCGAGTCTAGTATATTTAATAATATCTCTATCAATAGTGTACATTTTTATCTATGTCTAAATTTAAGGAATTTCACCTAAAAGAGGTTTCTTGACAAACATAAAATATTTTTAAAGATTTTATTTAGTTATTTGACAGAAAGAGAGAGATTACAAGTAGGCAGAGAGGCAGGCAGAGAGAGAGAGGGAAGCTGGCTCCCTCCTGAGCAAAGACAAATATAAAATATTGTAAGTATAATTACTTCCTAATGAAAGTGTATGTCATGTTTTCATTGACAGAACTATTCTTTTTTTTTATAGTGGATATATAATAATAGTATATTTTATAAATGATGGCATCTTTGATTTTGTAAAATACAATAAAATTACATTATAAATTAAGGTGATACATGTAAAAAGTCGTGGTATTATTACTAATACTAACAGTGTTTTGCTTCAGCATCACTCAGAAACAAAAATAATAAGCTAAAATGAAGATGAAACCGGATATTGGAGTCAAGAGGGTATATTGGAAGTAGTTGAGTGCTTTTATATTTAAAAAATATATATGACAGGAAATAATTTATGGAACCAAATGTAAAAAAACAATGCCTGCACTACTAAGAGGAGAATAAATAAATGTGACATTGATGGGAAATGCTAAATTTAATTTCTCATAAATCTAAAAGCTATTTTGTGTTTCTTTCCTTGTATTTATTTAATATACAGAATAATATTAGAATGCCACAGAGGGATTGGAGAGATATATAAGAAAAATTATATGTAGCATCAACACTAATATATTGACTTACTCACTTAAACAAAGGACATATTAGGATTTATTATGCATTATGTTCTAAGTGCTGGAGATTTAGCAACAAACAAAACAGATGAGAATGTCTGTCCTTGTGAAGCCTGTATTCTAAAAGGGCCAATGAACAAATAAATAAATGTAGATATATATTAGAAGATGGTAAATGCTCTGATAAAAAAGAAAGGGCAAAGGAGCTTTGGAAATTAATGTTTAATAGAGGGTGGTTAGGGATGTTACCCAATAAGGGGATGACCGAGCAGAGACCTAAAGTAAGAAATAGATATTTGAGTCTCAGGTGCAAAAGTGCCCCAGTCAGATGGAAAATCATGTGCAAAGATTCTTTGATATAAGGAGATCCTTTGATAAAAGAGTTTTGATAAGTCAACCTGAAGGCTGGCATGGTCATCCACCCTAAAATTTATTCAGATATGGAGTCAGATGATTCAAATCACTCACCAGTAAATATAAATAAAGTACATTTAATGTTCACATCAAGTTGAAGATTTTCTGGAAAGGAAGAGCTCACTGGAAGGGAAGAGCAAAGAGGGTGATGGATAATTTCAGATTTTTTACTGTGAGTAGGGGATGAAATTGGAATGGGGTTTCTCATGTGGACTAGAGGCTGGGCTATTTGAAATTCCCACCAGCCTGCATAGGTAGAGAGCACTCATGAATGGGTGGTCTTTTAAGTCACAAAGGTGGTGTGGTGATGAGGTATTAGGAGTGAAGAGGGAGACAGGGAGCATAGTTAGGGTCAAACATCAATGACAGAGTACTGTTCTTTATTATAGGAAATCGATCTAATTTCAAAGCGGGTATAAAATACTTTATCAACATAATATCCTAATAAGTATTAAAACATAAAAGATTTTTAAGTACTTCGGAGTAATGAATGAAAAAATATTTGTTACATAAAAATGTTGCAAATAAAATGGTTAGGAACACTAGTAGTTTGGTCTAATGAACAAAACTGCTTAGTGTTTGCATGTTGTTTTGCATTTTTGACATTTCCAGACTGTCCAATTATTTTTAAAATTTTTTTCTTTTCTTTTTTCTTAAATTTTTTGTATTTATTTGACAGAGAGAGAGAGAGAGATCACAAGCAGGCAGAGAGGCAAGCAGAGGAAGGGGGGAAGTAGGCTCCCTGCTGAGCAGAGCGCCCGATGTGGGGCTTGATCCCAGGACCCTGAGATCATGACCTGAGCCGAAGGCAGAGGCTTTAACCCACTGAGTCACCCAGGTGCCCCCCAATTTTTTTCTTTAACGCCCAATATCCAAATGGTAACCTCTAGCGCCTCTCAAATGAGAAATAATATAAAAGTAAATTAATACATGCATTTATAGATATGTAAAATTTTCCAATAATTTTACAGATGGTTGGTAAAGAAGTCACCAAACTAGGGCCTGAGGGCTAAATCCAACATGCCTCCTGTTTTTGTAAATAAACTTATAATAAAACACAGACAAGCCCATTTGTTGAGGTATTGCCTGTGGCTACTTCTGTGCTACAATCACGCAGTTGAACAGTTATGACAGATACCTTATGATGTTCAAAGCTTAAAATTTTACTATTTGGCATCTTATAGAAAAAGTTTGCCTACTCCTAATCTTGTTTTGTTAATTTGATATTTGCCATTAATTCATGTTGTATAACTATAATCACCACAACATACAGAATATTAAAGAATTCACAAATTTTTAAAAGTTGTGTAAATAAGTTTAGGAATTTTGCATCAGAATGTTCAGGGAGGGGCGTCTGGGTGGCTCAGTGGGTTAAAGACTCTGTCTTCCGCTCAGGTTATGATCTCAGGGTCCTGGGATCTAGCCCCACGTCAAGCTCTCTGCTCAGTGGGAAGCCTGCTTCCCCCTCTCTCTCTGTCTACTTGTGATCTCTCTCTCTCGGTCAAATAAATAAATAAAATCTTTTTTTTTTAAAAAAAGAATGTTCAGAGAATTCCACTAGTAACATACATCTTAAAGTTTAAAGGAAAAAAAAAACAGAATCACATCACAAGCAAAATCCATTTTTAAATCAATACTTTAAGTACTTCATAGTACTTAACAGACTTGTCCCCTGTCCCCATCAAGAAAAATTGAGTGGCTAGCCATTAATATTATCAAAAGAGTTTCTTGCTCCTCAGAAAAAATATTCAGTAACACCAATACTGTTGATAGTCATAGATGTTTAGACAGCTTTTCTTTCTTTAATTTCATATCTGTCTCAGTAACCCTGCTCTGTTGCTAACTGCTCTTTAGAATGACTAACTTTGAGAAATAAGAAAAGTAAACAGTAAGATTATCATTTAAGATTAAACTGTGAAAACCTATATATGAGGTAAAGTAGCATCCTCCATATCAGAATTTTCTTGTCAACTTTACCCAAATCACTGCCAAACTTTCTGTAAAATTTCTCCATCTCTCTCTGTCTCATTATTTTTCTCTCTTTCACGCCATCCTTTTCTCCCTCCTTCCTTCTCTCCTTTCCTTTTTCTCCATCTCATTCTGCTGCCTGTCATTTTTTCCTTTTCTATCTTTCCACCATTTCTTTCTCTTTTCCAATACTGTCTCTTTGTTCACCTTCTTTGCTAATCCTGCAAGTAAGGGAACCGGTACCACAGAGGCTCCAGCCTTCTAGAAACAAAAGATAACTAAGAAGTAATCATGCTTCAAACTGTAGTCCTCACAATGATAACACTGAATATGAATTAAACTGATTGATCCCTGCCATTTTTGGGATATTAAGATTCCCTCCCATCCCCCCAAAAAGTAGAGAAAACATAAAACATTTCAGTAAGAAAATGGAAAATGATTGTCACTGAAACATATCCCTAGCCTAGTCACCTCTCTACTCCCTTCTACCTCCAAATCACACATACGAAACCCCACCTCCACCACTAAGTTCACTTTTACCCTAACTTCTTTCTTGATTCTATAAACTGCACAGCCAATGACTTTCATCATATTAATTATATCATTTAACATTGATATTAGTATTTATATCTTAAGTTTTGTGTTTTTTAATTTGCAAGTGTATATCCATGCTTATTTATATTTATATACTATATTAGCTCCTATAAGGCAACTGTTGTGCCTCTTTTGCTCATGCCTTTGTCCTACCTCCAAGTTCAATGACCTAAATGATTTGTTTGTTTAATTTAAAAAACAATGCATTACAACAATTCCTAATGATATGGAAAGAGTATTAAAACATTCCACATGATGGAATATATGATCCCTTATGATAACATAAGGGATGTGAAAGCACAAATGGTGAAATCTGAAAAGGATGAGTTCAGAGACACATACATCAGGGGGAGAGCATACGAGGTGTTCATCAGAGTCGCCAGATAAAGAATGGAATGGAAAAGACTTGTCTTTCTATATCCCTTTGTACATAGACTGGCACATAGACTAAGATATTTCTTTTATCACTTTCTGGAAAATATTCAAATATTATTAATTATCTCCCTATCCTTTACTGCAAATCAAGTGTTAATCACAAATTGAGTGTTAATCATAAATCTTGTTTGTTTTTGCTTTTTAAAGAAATATGAGCTTTCAGTCTTTTAGTCTATTATTCAAATAAACTGAAGCGAAGGCCACAGCCATCATCTGGGTAGTTCCATTTAGGTAGTTTTTCAAGCTGGATCATTCAGGTCAAATACAAATGTTTTTCAATCATGCAGATTTTTTTTTCTTTCTCGATTTAATTTCCTCATCATTCCACTTCACATTGCCTATGTAAATTAAGCTGTCGTGCTGTAAACCACAGTTCCCCCTTGTCTATCTCCTCAGTAACAGCTTCAAAGTACTAAAAAGCTAAAATAGCTACAAAAGAACAATTAATTTGTGCAAAATCACAGAGGCGCTGTAGGTATTAAAAACACTACAATAAGGCTTTTATCAGCCAGCTAAACTGCACAGCATTAAGCTCAAAACTAATAGGGCTGAACATGCAGCACAATGATGGGGATGATAAAGGAATTTCAAGGACATGCAGAGAATTGGGGTAACGTGATTTAGAAATGATGCAGTTATTTCAAATAAACATCTACATAAGTACATATGAAAAATGCTGATCTGTTGGGAAAGGCAGGTTTAGACCAGTAAGTAAATTTTCATCTATTTTTGGAGAAACTTACATTTTTATGGAAATTACTGTTGAAGATTCTGATAATGTACCCTGAGGTTGCTCAATGTATACTTGTTGATTGGCGACTGGCTGACAATTTGATATGTAAAAACTCAAATCTCTGAACTGTAAAAAAAATGGCATTTTATATCTAAAATTGCCTGAATGTTAACATTAAAACATAATCAGGAGTGTCACCGCCTCCTGTGGTAAATAGAAATGGAAACAATTATTTTAATCATCAATTGTTTATTTAATGGCTGCCCTCAGTACAAAACTATGTTAGGTGCTATGAGCTGGAAAAGAAGTTAGGCTATTGCTATAATTTCCAAGTAAACACATTAAATGCTTCCAGAACTAGATAGAGAAGAATGAATTTCTAATTGTGAAGTAAATACAGTGGATGCAATAGGACCTAGAGGGAGGGGTGGTTTTGTATTATAGAAATTATTGGAATATATACCTTTATTTATTTTGCAACCAGATATATCTTGATTTAAATCACAGGCCCTCCATTGATGTACTGTGAGATTTTATGCCAATTATTCTTTCTGTTTGAATTTAAGTTTTTAAACTGGAAAATGGTGAGAATAAAGCAGACCTCACAAAGCTGTTATAAAGAGGAAATAAGAAAAATGCTTTAATTGTGTAGCACATGGTAGGCATTTAAGAAATATGTGCTTAGTTTATCTCTTTTTAAATTTTTTAAAGATTTTATTTGTTTGCGACAGAGAGTGAGAGAGCAGGAGGATGGGGAGGAGGAAGAAGAGAGGAAGAGTGAGTGGAAGAAGCAGACTCCCTTGGTGAACTAGAAGCCAACTAGGGGCTCATATCCCCGCACTCTGGGATCACAACCTGAGCTGAAGGCAGACCCTTAACCCATTGAGCCACCCAGGTGCCATTATGCTTAGTTTATCTTTAATAAAGATGTCCAGGTACAGCAAATACAAGCCTACTATGCTTACCATAATTCATAGGATTAAAGATACTAGAAATAGAATTTTTCTGTTTTTCTCTTTTTTTTTTAAGTAAGGAATCATTTAATCTAATGTCTTCAATTTATAAATGTGAATTAAAAAGAATTGGGGTAACGTGATTGAGAAATATGAACATCGAGATTTAACAGCAGACATCTGATACTCCTGAAAAAAAAATACCATGTACAGAATGCCCTATAAAGAACGAAGAAATGTTGCAATGCTTTTTGGAATATTACATCCTATACTCCAGCTAAACATAAGACAATACTACCCGCCTATTTTTTTCAGTTGTTCCTTCTTATTCCAACGTTGTACTTCAATAAAATCTGATTTATTTATTACATAGATTTTCATGCTTTCCTTATAATGTGGCCACATGTCAAATATCCATTTGCATATAATTCATAACAATATAAATAAAAGAGTCTCAAGTTTATTTAGATGGATTTATGTAAAACACAGTGGGAAATTATGAAAAGTGATTTGTAAACATTAGCTCTTCAATATCAGAAAAAAGATATTTAAAAAATGAGAGAGATTTGCAACCAGAGTTTATAGAAAACGGACTGCTTACTGTTTGTCATAACGGTATTGTGCTAATTCAATGTATATTATGAAAAATTTCACTGGCACTTGTCATTATCAAATTCTGTGATGTGCAGTTAAGAAATATTTCTAAACAAATGGAAAAAAATTAACAGTGGTCTCATTTTTACACATTATTCTGGATTTATAGTTTAAACTTTTCTACCTAGAATTTTACTTTATAAATGTAAATCCTGGCAAAACGATGAAAAAAGATGTATAAACACACCTTCATTCACATTCACACATTTTCCTCTTGCTGTCTTTCTCTCTTTGCTGAATCATTTGAAGCCTTTTTCAAATATCCTATGACCTCACTCCCAAATTCTGCGGCTTTTAAATTATATACTACTTTATAAGCAGATCCAGGAAATTTATCATTGATTCAATAATATTATCCAATAAAGAACATAGTCAAAGTATCCTTTGGAGTTGGTTTTAAATTCACATAGAAAATTTTGCTCTATACCTAACTTTTTCTAAACCTATGAGTATCACAGATACACTGCATTTGTACTCTTGAAAAGTACAGTATTAACACTATGTAATGCTTATTTCAAATTTCAGTTATTATAGCTTATTATGATATTTTCTAAAATTGTAGTTTATAAGGAAAAAAGAATCTTGAACTGATCACCCCATTTTATAATTCAAGGAAGTATAAAGATGTATGGTGGAAGTGTGAGTAAAATAGAAAATAGTATGATATACTAGTTATAGACATCTTTATAGAGATCATTAAATAATTTTGAATTCATAATTTGAAATTCTGTATTTTAAATATATAGAAAAAGTTTCTTGTTTTATCATAAGGATATCTTAATAGTTAATAACACCCAAAACCAACGGTAATATATGCTTTTTTATCCTGCAAAGATGAAACAAGAGCATGAGGGAAGCCACACAAATTTAAGAAATATTAAAATTATCCTCACAGGGTTATAAATATACAAAATAGGTTCGATTCTTAAGATAACTTGAATCTTGGTGATAGAGCAGGAAGCTACCCATTAGTGGACTAGTTAGAGCACTAATATTTTAAATGTATATTTCCTATATATTTCATCAACTAAGAATGTTATAAACATTTACTATAATGCAGTACAATATTAAACATCCTACTACGAAGAGGTTTTTTTTTAGATTATCAGAATATTTGACAATATATTTACTTGATTTTTTAAATGCGTATATTCAGTCAGTAAATACTGTCTCCCATGTTCATTACATGAAACTAGGTGATGGAGTATATACAAATATGAGTTAATTATTCTCAAGAAGTAAAAATCTCATAAAATTTCATAAAAGAGAAAACCCAGAAATCAAAATACATTAAGTAACTGAGACAGAATCTATGTTATTTCTGGGACCAAATTTCTTCAGTTTATTAGTGTCATAGTTTTATTATAGAAAAGAGAAGTAGAGTATTTGTTCAGTATGAAAACACCATGTTCCAGAGAAGGTCCAAAATGCTAATTTCCCTAACACTCTTCATTTTTCAAATCTTAATATGTAATTTCTAGCTACATAATGAATTGCAGATACAGTAAAATTAATATTCTTATTGTCAACAGATATTTAAAGCATGGATATTATATATTAATTTAATATTTACTAAACTCTACTATGTTTTAAGGTATTTTCTATACATCATTGTAAAATGAGAGACCTAACTGCTTCAATTAGAAAGCCACGCCTGTCAAGCCTTGACATGAGGGGAATGGTAAAGAATGGTGATCCTGAGACTCTACTGTAGTGTGTTTGATAAGGTGGTACATGGACATTATTCTTTTACAAATGGACTTAGGGAATTACTTATAAAAGTATAACAGTTGAAATTGATACTGTATTTTATTTTCTCTGCAAACCCATTAGTTCAGTGGAAAACAAAGAGGAGACTTCATGAATTCTGATTCTGGGGGAAAGGTAAAAAAACATAATAAGTTTGTCTGATGAATTTTCAAAATTGTTGATACATTGATAGAGCTATGTATTAGTTATATTCTATTCTTCCATGACTCTCCTACAGTGGCTAGATGATATTAATTTAGTGTGGGCTGATTTAAAATGGCAAACCAAGTCTTTTATTTTCATTTCCAGTGTTGGTTTGGAACATAAAAGGTAAAGGAAAATTGCATGCTTTTATCAATTGTAGGAACAAAATATCAAAAGATTGGGGCTCAGGAAAAGGAAGACAATGGAGAAGCTATAGAAAATTATGAATGAAACATAGGAGAAAATAAGCTCTATCTTATCTTTGTGTATGGTGTAAGACAATGGTCAAGTTTCATTCTTCTACATATAGCTGTCCAATTTTCCAGCACCATTTATTGAAGAGACTGTCTTTTTTCCACTGAAGATTTTTTTCCTGCTTTGTCAAATATTATTTGACCATGGAGTTGTGGGTCTATATCTGGGGTCTCTCTTCTGTTCCACTGGTCTATGTATCTGTTTTTGTGCCAGTATCATGCTGTCTTGGTGATCACAGCTTTGTAGTAAAGCTTGAAATCAGGCAACGTGATGTCCCCAGCTTTGTTTTTCTTTTTCAACATTTCCTTAGCAATTCAGGGTCTTTCTGGTTCCATACAAATTTTAAGATTGTTCTAGCCCTTTGAAAAATGCCGGTGGAATTTTGATCGGGATGGCATCAAAAGTATAGATTGCTCTGGGCAGTATAGACATTTTAACAATGTTTATTCTTTCTATCCATGAGCATGGAATACTTTTCCATCTTTTTGTGTCTTCTTCAAATTCTTTCATGAGTATTCTGTAGTTCCTCGAGTACAGATCCTTTACCTCTTTGGTTAGGTGTATTCCCAGGTATCTTATGGTTCTTGGTGCTGTAGTAAATGGAACTGATTCTCTAATTTCCCTTTCCATATTTTTATTGTTAATGTATAGTAAGCAACTGATTTCTGTGCATTGATTTCTATCCTGCCACATTACTGAATTGCTGTATAAGTCCTAGTAGTTTGGGAGTAGAGTATTTTGGGTTTTCCATATAAAGTATCATGTCATCTGCAAAGAGAGTCTGATTTCTTCTTTGTTAATTTGAGTATCTTTTATTTCTTTTTGTTTTCTGATTGCTGTGGCTATGACTTTTAGTACTAAGTTGAACAACAGTGGCGAAAGTGGGCCTCCTTGTCGTGTTCCTGATCTCAAAGGGAAGGTTGTCAGTGTTTCCCCACTGAGAATGATATTCACCATGGGCTTTTCATAGATAGATTTTATGAGGTTGACAAATGTTCCTTCTATCCTTATACTTTGAAAAGTTTTAATCGGGAACGGATGCTGATTTTGTCAAATGCTTTTTCTGCATCAATTGAGAGGACTATGTGGTTCTTCTCTCTTCTCTTATTGATTTGTTCTATCACATTGATTGATTTGCTAATGTTGAACCACTCTTGCATTTCAGGGAAAAATCCCACCTGGTCATGATGGATAATCTTTTTTTTATTAATATAAAATGTATTATTTGCCCCAAGGTACATGTCTGTGAATCATCAGGCTTACACAATTCACAGCATTTATTATAGCACATATACTCCCTGATGTGCATAACCCTACCCTCCCTACGTCCCAGCCACCCTTAGTTTGTTTCGTGAGTTTAGGAGTCTCTTGTGGTTTGTCTCCATCCCCATCCCATTTTGTTTCATTTCTCTCCCACACCCCCCCATGACCCCCCACCCTGCCTCTCAAATTCTTCATATCAGAGAGATCATGTGATAATTGTCTCTCTCTGACTGACTTATTTTGCTTAGCATAACACCCTCTAGTTCCATCCACATCATTGCAAATGGCAAGATTTCGTTTCTCTTAATGGCTGCATAGTATTCCATTATATATATATATATATATATATATATATATATATATATATATATATATACCACTTCTTTTTTCATACATCTGTTGATAGACATCTAGATATTTCCCATTTCCCATAGTTTGGGTATTGTGGACATTGCTGCATAAACATTCGGGTACATGTGCCCCTTCATATCACTACATTTGTATCTTTACGGTAAATACCCAGTAGTGCGATTGCTGGGTCATAGGATACCTCTATTTTCAACACTTTGAGGAACCTCCATACTGTTTTCCAGAGTGGCTGCACCAGTTTACATTCCCACCAACAGTGTAGGAAGGTTCCCCTTTCTCCACATCCTCGTCAACATCTGTCATTCCCTGACTTGCTAATTTTAGCCATTCTGACTGGTGTGAGGTGGTATCTCACTGTGGTTTTGATTTGTATTTCTCTGATGCCGAGTAATGTTGAGCATTTTTTCATGTTTCTGTTGGCCATTTGGATGTCCTCTTTGCTGAAATGTCTGTTTATATCTTCTGCTCATTTCTTGATTGGATTATCTGTTCTTTGGGTGTTGAGTTTGAGAATTTTTTATAGATTTTGGATAGTAGCCCTTTATCTGACATGTCATTTGCGAATAACTTCTCCCATTTTGTCAGTTGTATTTCGGTTTTGTTGACTGTTTCCTTTGCTGTGAAAAAGCTTTTGACCTTAATGAGATCCCAAAAGTTCATTTTTGCCCATGCTTCCCTTGCCTTTGGAGATGTTTCTAGGAGGAAGTTGCTGCAGCTGAGGTCAAAGAGTTTACTGCCTGTGTTCTCCTCCAGGATTTTGATGGAGTCTTGTCTCACATTGAGGTCTTTGATCCATTTTGAGTCTATTTTTGTGTGTGGTGTAAGGAAATGGTCCAGTTTCATTCTTTTGCATGTGGCTGTCCAGTTTTCCCAACACCATTTGTTGAAGAGACTGTCTTTTTTCCATTGTATATTCTTCCTGCCTTGTCGATGATTAGTTGACCATAGAGTTGGGGTTCCATTTCTGGGCTCTCTATTCTGTTCCATAGATCTGTGTGTCTGTTTTTGTGCCAGTACCACACTGTCTTGATGAGTACAGCTTTGTAATAGAGCTTGAAGTCTGGAATTGTGATGCCGCCAACTTTGGTTTTCTTTTTCAACATTCCTCTGGCTATTTGTGTTCTTTTCTGGTTCCATATAAATTTTAGGATTATTTGTTCCATTTTTTTGAAATAAATTGATGGTATTTTGATAGGGATTACATTAAATGTGTAGATTGCTTTAGGTAGCATAGACATTTTCACAATATTTGTTCTTCCAATCCATGAGCATGGAACGTTTTTCCATTTCTTTGTGTGTTCCTCAATTTCTTTCATGAGCACTTTGTAGTTTTCTGAGTACAGATTCTTTGCTTCTTTGGTTAGATTTATTCCTAGGTATTTTATGGTTTTGGGTGCAATTGTAAATGGGATCGACTCCTTAATTTCTCTTTCTTCTGTCTTGCTGTTGGTGTATAGAAATACAACTGATTTCTGTGCATTAATTTTATATCCTGACATGTTCCTGAGTAAGTGTATGAGTTCTAGCAGTCTTGGGGTGGAGTCTTTTGGGTTTTCCAAATAAAGTATCATATCATCTGCAAAGAGTGAGAGTTTGACTTTTTTTTGCCAATTTAGATGCCTTTTATTCCTTTTTATTGTCTGACAGCTGAGGCTAAGACTTCTAGTACTATGTTGGATAGCAGTGGGGATAGTGGGCATCCCTGCCATGTTCCAGATCTCACGAGAATGATATTCACTGTGGGTTTTTCATAGATGGCTTTGATAATGTTGAATGTACCCTCTATGCCTACACTGTGAAGAGTTTTGATCAGTAAAGGATGTTATACTTTGTCAAGTACTTTTTCAGCATCAATTGAGAGTATCATATGATTCTTGTTCTTTCTTTTATTAATGTATTGTATTACGTTGATTGATTTGCGAATGTTGAACCAACCTTGCAGCCCAGGAATGAATCCCACTTGGTCGTGGTGAATAAACCTTTTAATGTACTGTTGGATCCTATCGGCTAGTATTTTGGTGAGAATTTTTATATCCATGTTTATCAAGGGTGTTGGTCTGTAATTCTCCTTTTTGATGAGTCTTTGTTTGGTTTTGGGATCAAGGTAATGCTGGCCTCATAAAATGAGTTTGGAAGTTTCCCTTCCATTTCTATTTTTTGGAACAATTTCAGGAGAATAGGCATTAATTCTTCTTCAAATATTTGGTGGAATTCCCCTAGGAAGCCATCTGGCCCTGGACTCTTGTTTATTGGGAGATTTTTGATGACTGTTTCAATCTCCTTACTGGTTATGGGTCTGTTCAGGTTTTCCGTTTCTTCCTGGCTTAGTTTTGGTAGTTTGTGTGTCTCTAGGAATGCATCCATTTCTTCCAGATTGTCTAATTTGCTGATGTATAGTTGCTCATAATATGTTCTTATAATTTTTTGTATCTCTTTGGTGTTGGTTGTGATTTCTTCTCTTTCATTCATGATATTGTTAATTTGGGTCCTTTCTCTTTTCTTTTTGATAAGTCTGGCCAAGGGTTTATCAATTTTTTTAATTCTTTCAAAGAACCAGATCCTAGTTTCCTTGATTTATTCTACTGTTCTTTTGGTTTCTATTTCATTGATTTCTGCTCTGATCTTTATTATTTCTCTTTTGCTGGGTTTAAGCTTTCTCTGCAGTTCTTTCTCCAGCTACTTTAGGTTTAGGGTTAGGTTATGTATTTGAGATCTTTCTTGTTTCTTAAGAAAGGCTTGTATTGCTATATACTTTCCTCTCAGGACCGCCTTTGCTGTGTCCCAGAGATTCTGAACAGTTGTGTTTTATTTTCATTTGTTTCCATGAATTTTTAAAATTCTTCTTTAATTTCCTGGTTAACCCATTCATTCTTTAGTAGGATGCTCTTTAGCCTCCATGTATTTGAGTTCTTTCCAACTTTCCTCTTGTGATTGAATTCTAGTTTCATGGTATTGTGGTCTGAAAATACACAAGGAATGATCCCAATCTTTTGGTACCGGTTGAGACCTGATTTGTGTCCCAGGATGTGATCTATTCTGGAGAATGTTCCATGTGCACTAGAGTAGAATGTGTATTCTGTTGCTTTGGGATGAAATGTTCTGAGTGTCTGTGTTGTCCATCTGGTCCAGTGTGTCATTTGGAACCTTTATTTCCTTGTTGATCTTTTGCTTAGATGATCTGTCCATTTCGGTGAGGGGGGGTATAAAAGTCACCTACTATTATTGTATTATTGTTGATGTGTTTCCTTGACTTTGTCATTACTTGGTTTATATAAATGGCTGCTCCCACCTTAGGGGCATAATATTTACAATTGTTAGATCTTCTTGTTGGACAGTCCCTTTCAGTATGATATAGTGTCCTCCCTCATCTCTTATTATAGTCTTTGGCTTAAAATCTAATTTATCTTATATAAGGATTGCCACCCCAGCTCTTTTGATGCCCATTAACATGGTAAATTGCTTTCCATCCCCACTTTAAAGCTGGAGGTGTCTTTGGGTCTAAGATGAGTTTGTTGTAAACAGTATATCAATGGGTCTTGTTTTTTTTTTTTTTTTATCTTTCCTGATACTCTGTATCTTTTGATTGTGGCATGTAGCCCATTTACATTCAGGGTAGCTATTGACAAATATGAATTTAATGCCATTGCAATGCCTGTAAGGTGACTGTTAACTGTATATTCCCTCTCCTCTTTTCTGGTCTGTGTTCCTTTTAGGCTCTCTCTTTGCTTTGAGGACCCCTTTCAATATTTCCTATAGGGCTGGTTTGGTGTTTGCAAATTCCTTTAGTTTTTATTTGTCCTGGAAGCTTTTTATCTCTCCATCTATTTTTAGTGACAGCCTAGCTGGGTATAGTACTCTTGGCTGCATATTTTTCTCATTTAGTGTTCTGAATTTATCATGCCAGCCCTTTCTGGCCTGCCAGGTCTCTGTGGATAGGTCTGCTGCCAATCTAACGTTTCTGCCTCTGTATGTTACCGACTTCTTGTCCGGAACTCCTTTCAGGATTTTCTCTTTGTCACTAAGACTTGTAAGGTTTACTATTAGCTGACGGGGTGTAGACCTATTTTTATTGATTTTGAGGGGGGTTCTCTGTGCCTCCTGGATTTTGATGCTTGTTCCCCTCAGCAGATTAGCTCCAATATGCCTTCCACCCCTTTCTCTCTTTCTTCTTCTTCTGGGATCCCAATTCTCATAATGTTGCGTCTTATGTCACTTATCTCTCAAATTCTCCCCTCGTTGTCCAATAGCTGTTCATCTCTATTTTTCTCAGCTTCTTTATTCTCCATTATTTGGTCTCCTATATCACTAATTCTTCTACCTCATTTATTCTAGCAGTAAGAGCCTCCATTTTTATTTTATTTTATTTTATTTATTTGAGACAGAGAGAGAGAGAGTACGAGAGGGGAGAGGTCAGAGGGAGAAGCAGGCTCCCCACAGAGCAGGGAGCCCAATGTGGGACTCAATCCCGGGACTCCAGGATCATGACCCAAGCCGAAGGCAGTTGCTCAACCAACTGTGCCACCCAGGCACCCGCCTCCATTTTTTATCGTACCTCATTAATAGCTTTTTTGATTTCATCTTGGTTAGATTTTAGTTCTTTTCTTTCTCCAGAAAGGGATTTTTTTCTCTAGAAAGGGATTCTCTAATATCTTCCATGCTTTATTTGATCCCAACTAGCACCTTGATAACTGTCATTTTGAACTCTATTTCTGACATACTACTAATGTCCGTATTAACTAGGTCTCTAGCCGTCGGTACTGTCTCTTGTTCTTTTTTTGTGGTGAGTTTTTCTGCCTTGTCATTTTATCAAGGTAAGAATAGATGAGTGAGAGAGAAAAGTACTCTGGAGTTCTGCATTTTTCACTGATTGATGAACTTGGTCTTGACTGGATATTCTCACTGATCTTCTAGGGACGGGCCTTTGTCGTGATTCTCAAATGTCTGCCTGAGGTGGAATTGCCCTGCCCTTGCTAGGGGATGGGCCAAGTAATTTGCTCAGGTTTGCTCTTGGGAGTCTTTGTTCCCTGTACACTTTCTGTACTGCCCTGGAGGCCGGGAATGCAAATTGCGGCCTCCCAGTCTCCGGCTGGAGAACCCAAGGGCTCGGGCCCAGCTCCTC
Source organism: Nasua narica (assembly GCA_028533885.1). Taxonomy (NCBI): domain Eukaryota; kingdom Metazoa; phylum Chordata; class Mammalia; order Carnivora; family Procyonidae; genus Nasua; species Nasua narica. Next base: position 164,336,744 of record CM052799.1, on the reverse strand, counting down.
AGCAAGCCATCAGAGGAAGGCAGTCTATCACTTCCGTCTCCCTGGTCCCTGCCCAAGCTCTGAGCTCAGCTGCCCCGTGGCAGAGCACCTCAATCTCTGGCACAGCCCCATCCGGAGTCTCCAAACCCAGCAGATTCTTGCTCCTGCGCTGCTCTTCCTGTAGGAGGAACGAGGGGGTCTCTCTGGAGCTTCCTCCTATGGGGTCCCTGCTCAAAGAGCCGTGACCCAACTATGCCTCGTGCATCATGGTGTAAGATATGTCAAAGCTGATAGCGCACTGCATGGCTCCTTCTCTGCCACCGGCTTCTCTGCCCTGATACCTGGGAGCTCTGCTGCACTCAGACACCCCTGGTCCCTTTGTGATCCCATGGGTCCTGAAAGCACACTGTTCCCACGAGGACTAACCCCCCCCCCCACCTCCCCGCTTAGCCTCTGGAGTGATGTCTCTCAGCAGAGCAGACTCTAAAAGTTCCGATTTTGTCCTCTGCTGCTCTGCAGCCCCAGGGAGCTGGCCCCTCCCCCCTCCCCGTAGTCTCTCTTCCAGTTGCTTTGGATTCACTTTTCCAAATGTCCTACCTTTTGGAAAGTGGTCGATTTTTTTGCTCCTAGAATTGCTGTTCTTCCTTTCTTCTCGCTCCTGTTGAGTATGCTGACTTTTAGCATGGTTTGATAACTAGCTGAACTTCTGTGATCCAACTCTATGTCAACCTCCTACTCCTCTGCCATCTTGCTCCTCCCCCGATGGATAATCTTTTTAATTTGCGGTTGGATCCTATTAGCTAGGATCTTGTTGAGAATCTTAGCATCCATATTCATCAGGGATATTGGTCTGACATTCTCCTTTTTGAGGGGTCTTTGCCTGGTTTGGAGATCAGGGTAATGCTGGCTTCATAAGAAGAGTCTAGAAGTTTTCCTTCTGTTTCTATTCTTTGAAACAGTTTCAGGAGAGTAGGTATTATTTCTACTATTTTTAATTAAAAGGTCAAAGATCTCATACCTGTGTAATCCTAGGATGAGTCACTGATCCAGAAGCAAGGCTAAACAAATATATACGAATAAGGTGGCAGCTAGGTTTTAAAGAGAAAGTGATTAAAAGGTCATAAAACTCAAAGAGAAAAAATAACTTTGTTTGAAAATAGAACAAAATATTCTTAAATAAGAAAAGAATAAGGGGTGCCTGGATGGTTAAGCATCTACCTTGAGCTCATGTCATGATCTCAGAGTCCTGGGATGGACCCCTGCATAGGGCTCCCTGCTGAGCAGGAAGTCTGCTTCTGCCACTCCTTTCCTCTTGTGATCTGTCTCTCTCTCTCTCTCAAATAAATAAATAAAATCTTAATAAAAAGAATTTCATACCATGGAAGTGTTACTGTCATAATTATCCTTATATTTTTCTGTTTCTTTTTACTTCCATACATATAAAGACAACAAAAACAATAAAATAAACACAATTTTAGTCATTCATATATGAGATTAAAATCTCAGCTTTCCATTTAATAGCAACACTGAAAAAATTCCATTGATATTCAGATCATTAGTTTCTTCTCAAAACCTGGGAAAATTATGTATACTACTCATCATAAGAACCAAGCATGGTGTTTCGTATACTAGGGTTCCATGTATTTTTGTTTCCTTTCTTTGAAATCGTTGAAAATTACTCCTTGTATAAATATTCATTGAAAACCCAATACAAAGACAGATAATAAAATAGATCCAAATAAATGTATGGAGAAAAACTGTATATACACAATGTTAATATAAAACAAGCAATACAAGACTAAACGTTAAATTTACAGTTATTAAATTACAGTAGGAGAGAAGTATAATTCACAAGTTATTAAAATAGCATAAGGAGATATAAAATTAAATAGTGATATTGTAGTATATCTGGTAGTAAATAGTTGTATAATTACTTGTATAAAGAGATCAAAGAAAATGGAAAATAATGGCAACTGTACTCATCAGGAAATATTTCATGGAGATGGCAGTTCTTAAGTTTGAAGAAAAGAGGAGTGGGGAAAAGGTAATTGAGAGAAGAAACCAGCTTCATGAGTGAGAGGTCAAAGTATGTCTCCCAAAAACAAAAACAAATTCACAGACTGCGTTACCTATGTAGAACCCAATCAGGAATGGTTTTATTAGTTCTCAATTCACAAATGGTATGATCAATAATAATAATTAGGGGCGCCTGAGTGGCTCAGTGGGTTAGGCCTCTGCCTTCAGCTCAGGTCATGATCTCAGGGTCCTGGGATCGAGCCCCGCATCGGGGTCTCTGCTCAGCGGGAAGCCTGCTTCCCCTCTCTCTCTGCCTGCCTCTCTGCCTACTTGTGATCTCTCTCTCTGTCAGGTAAATAAATGAAATCTTTAAATAATAATAATAATAATAATTAAACCAAATAATCAAAATGTAGAGACATTATACCCCTATTTTCTTAATATTATATTTTTTAAAAATTTTTATAAACTTTCATTTATAATAACTTGTTTCATAGGTTTTCTTAAATATTTATGTTCTTGCCTGAACTCTATATAATCCTTCAGTTTGGGGGTTCCACATTAAATGGAATAGCATTATCAAGGTGTAGCTTTAGAATGACTCACCCATAGGAGCTTCAGAATATCTATTTTTTTGTATTTTATAAATTTCCCACTGTATTTTGAATATTTTAAAAATTTGTAAATTAGACAATAGTGTCATAAACCCTCATCACTCAGCTTTCACAATTACCAGTATTTTGACTACTTTCCTTCAGTTACTACAATTATTTGTTTTTTGCTGTTTTAGTCCCAACACAAATCCTAGACATGGTTTAATTTTGCTAATACATATTATAGCATTCACTTACAATGAAAACAAACTTTTTAAAACAAGTCTCACAATATATTGCATTCAATATAATTAACACTGTTTATTCAATGCTATCTAAGGTTTTGATTCTGTTAAAATTTCTGTATTTATTTGCAAAAATTTATTTTTTGTGCTTGATATTTGAATTAAAACCTGAACAAGTTTACATTTGCTTAATATGCCCTTTATTCTGCTTTTTTTCCAGCTTGTTGAGATATAACCAACAAAATTGTAAGATATTTGAAATGTGCCAGGTGGTGATTAAATATACATGTACATTGTGACAAGATTCCCACCTTGAGTTAATTAACACATCATCTCACACATTTACTTATTTTTTTTCTTTTTTTAGTGACAACATTTATGTTCTACTCTCTTAGCAAATTTTAATTATAAAATACAATGTTATCAACCATAGTGACTGTAATACAGTCACTATGTGATACATAGATCTATCTATGTGATACATAGATCCTCAAAATTTATTCATCTTATAACTGAAAGCATGTTCCCTTTTACCAATCACCTCATATTCTCCTGCCTCTAGTACCTGGAAACCACTTTTATGTTCTATTTCTAGGAGTCAACCTTTTTTTTTTTTTTTTAATTTTTTATTAACATATAATGTATTATTTATCCCAGGGTACAAGTCTGTGAATCATCAGGCTTACACATTTCACAGCATTTGCCATAGCACATACCCTCCCCAATGTCCATATCCC
>CM052799.1:164212187-164332674 GCA_028533885.1 Nasua narica | reverse complement strand
TGATATCTGGGAGCTCTGCCGCACTCAGACACCCCCGGTCTCTTTATGATCTCGCGGGTACTGAAACCACTCTGTTCCCGCAAGGGCCAGACCTCTGGCCTAGCCTCTGGAGCAATGTCCCTCAGCGGAGCGGACTCTAAAAGTTCCGATTTTGTGCTCCGCGGCTCTGCGGCTGCAGGGAGCCGGCCCCTCCCCTCGCGGTCTCTCTTCCCGTTGCTTTGGAATCACTTTTCCAAACGTCCTACCTTTCCGAAGGTGGTCGATTTTCTGCTCCTAGAATTGCTCTTCTTCCTCTCTTCTCCCTCCTGTTGAGTATGCTGGCTTTTAAAATGATTTATTAACTATCTAGATGAACTTCTGGGTTCCAACTCTATCTCAACCTCCTACTTCTCCGCCATCTTGCTCCTCCAGCTTTTTTTTTTTTTTTTTTTTTTTAAGATTCCACATATAAGTGACAGCATGAAGGATTAGTCTTTGTCTCCCTGGCTTATTTCACTTAACATAAAGTCCTCCACCTTCATCTATATTGTTGTAAGATACAAGATTTCCTCATTTTAAAGGCTGAGCAATATTCGATAATATACATAGAGAATATATGTATATCGAAGTTATATATTTATTATATATAATATATAATTAATATTAATATATATTAAATGTGTATATACATTCCATTTTACATAGAGAATGTGTATGCCATATTTTTTATATTCATGTATCATATATATATTATATTGTAATATATTAATAATGTTAGTATAATGTATATGAAATGTGGATATATATATTAATAATCACTTTTTTGATCTTTTTATTTATTAATGGCCATTTAGGTTGTTTTCATAACTTGGCTATTATGAAAAATGCTACAGTGAATATGGTAGTTCAGATATATCTTTGATATAATGATTTTGTTTCCTTTTAATATGAGATGAACCTCCATACTGTTTTTTTTATAGTGATTGCACCAATTTACATACCTACCAATAGTACACAAGAGTTTCCTTTTCTCCACATGATCTCAGTCTTTATATCTTGTTTTTTCAATAGTAGCCATTCTAAAAGTTTTGAGGAGATATTGTGATGATTTTCCTGACAATTAGTGATATTGAGCATCTTTTCAAATACCTGTTGGCCATTTATAGCTCTTCTTTGGAGCCACTCAATGTCATTTGATATATTTCTTTGTTTTATTTAATTTTATTTTTTGCTCCAAGATTCATTGTTTAGGCACCACACCCAGTGCTCCATGCAATACATGCCCTTCTTAATATCCACCACCAGGCTCACCCATTCCCCCACACCCCTTTTCCTCCAAAACCCTGTTTCTTTCTCAGAGTCCACAGTTTCTCATGCTTTGTCTCCCCTCCAATTTCCCCTAATTCACTTCCTTTCCTTCTTCTAATGTCCTCCATTTTATTCTTTTTGCTCCACAAGTAAGGAAACCGTACGATAATTGACTTTCTCTGCTTCACTTATTTCACTCAGCATAATCTCCTTATGTTGATACAAAAGTTGGGTATTCATCCTTTCTGATGGAGGGGTAATATTTCCTTGTATATATGGACCATATCTTCTTTATCCTTTCATCTGTTAAAAGGCATCTTGGTTCTTTCCAGTTTGGTGATTGTGGCATATATTTCTTATCTCCTTTATTCTAAAACAGATTTCCCTCTCCTAAAGTTTTATGTTATTTGGTTGAAGAATTTGGACAATTTTTCCTGTAGCATCTGCCTAATTTCAACTTTATGTTGAAACTGTACCTCTATCTTTTATATTTCTAATGAACTGGTTGTTTAATATAGAGGTTTTATTAATATTACATTTCTTTTTTGGGTAAAAATACTTCATACAGTTCTGGGTATGTTACGCTACAGCAAATCAGGTGGTCCACTGTATCTGATTTTCTGACATTTATTTTGTTAAGTTTGATCAGTAAATTCTGATGTGATCATAATGCTTCATTCATTGTTCTCTATCACAACATATCCAACTTGTTTTGCTAACTACCTATTTGTTTGTTCTAGGTTAATTATTTCATTAGGGGTTGCAAATGATGATTTTCTAATTCTGTCAATGCTTCTGCAATTACTTTTAGTCCTTCATTTAAGAACTCTTACTCATCAGCTACAATTATCCTGAAATTGAGTTTTATAGGAAATGTCAATTGAGTTTTATACTGTCAATAAATGCTTGGTTATATTTATGCATTTTTTTTAGATAACAAATTGCATGTGTTTCAGTGATTTACGATATTCTGTTTTATGCTTCAATTGTCTAAGATTTGGCCAGTGCCTATCCCTTCAAATTGGACCTTTTGTCTTTTAGGGAGATTGATATTTTCCATGCTATCTGGAAAAACAAAATCCCAGGCACATCTTGTATATTTCCTGCCCCAGATCTAGATTTACTCATTTCTCCAAAGGGCTCTTGTTCTTTTAATCCACATTTAGAGATCACAATCTGAAGACTCCATATGTTCACTGTTACTGGTTTGTCATAAATATTTAAAAAGACAAAAGCAAGGAAATAATTACTATATAGAGAAACGGAAAAAAAAGTCATGTGTTTATATATTTTTCTAATTCCAGTTTAAACTTCTTAATTTCTTCTATTTTCATTCATATTTATTTTGCTTACACACAGAATTTTTGCTTCTAATGACTTCTACATCTTTCCTTATTTGCTTTAACCTGTTTTTAAATATTTAATTTTTCAAAGTACCATTGTTATTACTAAAATGAAGACTATGATGCTGTTTAAGATTTTTTTGATCATTGTTCTAGTGGAAATGTCAGTAAGAATAGAGTCATTTGAAATATTTTTTATCTGTGTTGTTGTAGCACCAATTTGATTTAAAAGTTCTATTCATGGGCTCCTGGGTGGCGCAGTTGGTTGAGCGACTGCCTTCAGCTCAGGTCATGATCCCGGAGTCCGGGGATCGAGTCCCACATCGGGCTCCCAGCTCCATGGGGAGTCCGCTTCTCACTCTGACCTTCTCCCTTCTCATGCTCTCTCTCACTCTCTCTCTTTCCTAATAAATAAATAAATAAAATCTTTTAAAAAAAAGTTCTATTCATTGGTTTCAAATTACATTTAACTTTTAGTTACTATGGTAAAGGATTGTTGTAGAAATCACCAACCTGGTGAGGGCAGAGTTGTTTTTTTTTTTTTTTCCCCTATATAGGATTAGAACTTTATCCCAGTTATGAATTTTTGTTTGTGGTTTTCAGTTCTTTCTCCAACATCATTTTGTATAGACTTAACAGAAATGCCTAATTCATATCCATTGTTTTCCATACATTACCTCTGACCAAAGAGCACTTAAAAGAAAGAAGGCAGCAATGAAATTGAGTTCATAGAACTCATTGATTCTAGCACATACTCCCACATTCAAAAATACCTGGGTTGACAGAGTAGTGGAATGGTGTGCTGATAGCTCAGCAATGGTACCAGTCAGGAGACAGCCTCTTGTGTGGCTGGAGTATGGCTTTGAGCCAATGTTTAGTATTTGATGTCATTTCCTACTACCTGATTGCAGGGCTCTTCTTAATCTTCTCTTCAGGATAATCTTCTCTTCACCATCCTCTCCACCAGTGTTGATTTTGTAGATCACCTTGTAATAAAATAGTTTGGAAAATCCACTTATATTGTGAGATACATGAGTGTACTATGTCACTGGTTTTATTGAATTTTTTTTTCTCTATTGTCGTCTTAATTGGTCTGTCTGTTTCTGTGGGGAGATTTGAAGAAACTTAGAAACACAAGTGAATGACCATTTTCCCCCAATTGCTCACTTACTTTTTAAACTACAGTGAAACATTAGTCATTCAAATCTAGCTTTCAATCCAATATGTCATCAGATATTTTCTCTCTCATTTCTTTATGAAAATACTCCTGAAGAATTTTCAGTTTGGAGTCAGTAAGATAGGTTTTGATTTCTGGCTTGGTGACTTATTCGATGTGAGAATTTGAATAATTTTCAGAACTTCAGCTATCTTTTCTGGAAAAGGTGATAATTATACTTACCTCAGAGAATAAAAGATTAATTAACATACTAACCACAATGTTGAGATATGGATATTTTCCCTTTTTCTCATTTAATTTTCTATTATCTCACATTTTAATTGTTAATAACATCAATTAAGAAACAATTTCTACTTTTCTTTGTAAACACTGCACCTTGGGAATAAATTCCTTAGGAGAAAAACTGTCTAGCATCTGAAGATATTGAAGGAGGCACAGTTTATTTCTTTTTGATAAATGTTTACAAAATGTATGTTGTCTAATAGCAATTCCATCAAGAAACTTCTGACAGCAAGCCATCAAAAAATCTAACCACATTGGCTAAAGAGATTGGTTCCATTAAAAATATTGATCACCCATGTCTTCCAAAGTGCTTATGCTGATTTGTCATATCAGACAAATACAGTTTAAAAATAGTCACTAACAAAATAGTAGAGTGTGTTTGTGTATGTAATATATATTTGTAGCATATATGTGTAGTACTTGACTTTAAAATATAAACTCCTAGAAATTGAGGATATGTTGTGTATATTTTCTATCTCACTCCTAACATATTGTGTGAGATCAATAAATATTAAACCAACACATTGTGCTTTCACAAAACTAGACATGAATTCATAAAGTGACAGTAGAAGCACTAGGCAAATATCTCATTTGGAACTAACCATATAAAGAGGCAATAGGGAACAGATTAAAGGGCACAGCTGTCTCATTCCACAAGTTTAGTTGGAAAATAGCCCAGAGAATATGGGAATACGTGACTGTATATCTTTCCTGTAGACTCATCCCTTCTGGGCTCCAAGGGTTTTACAACAGTACCTTTCCTCTTCATTGCAGATCTGTGATGCTCACACACTGATGGCAGTTAGTTCTTCCACTTATTGAACTAAAATTTTAGTGTGACTCTTGTTCCCTCAATGACTAATTATTGTCAGAAAAACATATACCCCATTCAATTCAGTTCCACACAACCTTGAGATGTTATTTTCAAGATGACAGAGGAGAAGTTAAAGTAAATGAAATACATAGTCGACATTTTCTTTAAGCATTATTTACAGATTCACCCAGTAAAGCAAAGCTGTATCTTTAGTCTTGAATTGCATTCAGGTGTACCTTATATGGTCTCATTTATCACATAACAGCAGGCAAAATGGGCATTTAAAAATTACTGTTGTATATGCATTGTGTTTTCATAATGCTACATTTTTACTTTTAGCACTGTAGGAAATATAAAAATATTACAAACATAGTATTTAGTCTTTTCAATCACTCTGTGAAGCAGGAAGAACTGGTATTATTTTTCTCAATATAGAGATGAAAATCTGACCCTAAGAAAAATTATGCAATTTGTATAAGCTCATTAACAGTAGGCCAGGCCAGAACTTGGGCCTCTGGGCTCTACTCTGGCATACTTTTCAAAACAATATATTGGCTTAATTCATTAGTACTGAGTTATATATTGAGTGCCTACTATGTGTCAAGAATGGGTATTTGGCTAAAAATGATGGAAAAAGTAACTTTCTTCCTGAGCTCTGTAACCTAATGAAATAATTACACAAATAAATGAAGTAATGACACAATGTGCTAAGTGCAATACAAGCAATACAGAGTGTGAGTTATAGGACATGAGAGACGGACTGTGGCCATAGGGTTGCCAGATTGAGAAAAAAACAAAAACAAAACTAAAGATACCAGTTAAATCTAAATTTCAAATAACCAACATTTTCTGTTTGTATATTTATGTTCTATGCAATATTCATAACACTAAAAAATATTGTTTAACTGAAGTTCAGATTCAACTGAGCATCCAGTGTTTTACCTGGCAAGCTTATTTCAGAAGTGACATTTGACCTAAGACCTGAATAAAACTAAAGAGCTAACTATACCAAGATTCAAGCAAAGATCAGTTCAATAGAAAATCAGCTAAGTTCTGAATCCAGAAAGTTCTTGAAAAACCCAGCGAAGCCAGTTTGTCTCAATTTTGGTGAATGAGGATGATAACATTTCAAGATGAGGTTGGAAAGGTAAGCAGAAGCCAGATAATATAGAGTCCTCTAGGTAAGGAATGTGGATTGTATTCTTAATATATCACACATCTGCAAATTAGAAAGGCAATGACTAACTTATGCTTTAAAAAACAAACAAACAAAAAAACTGTCTGACTTCTGTACGGAAAAGATGGGGGCAAAAATTTAAGGAGAGAACATGATTAGATTATTTTCAAGGTTAAGGGGAGAAAATCTTGACTTAAATTTAAGGATGGCAGTGTGCATAGAGAATTGGATGGATTTGAATTTGACATTTCCAATGGAACCCAGAAGACTTGCTAATAGATTCAATATGAGGAATGAGATATGGTATAAATTAAGAACTCCTAGGTTTTGGACCCAAGTGATTGGTGTATAGGGATGGAATTCCCTAAGATTAAGGAGAATGTATAAAGAAAAACTCAGGAGTAGATATTGGTAATCAAATGATCTATTTTCAGCATAAGTTTCAGAAGTCTGCTAGATTTTAAAATGGAGATGTCAAATCAATAATTGATTCTCATCCAAGAAAATAGGATGAGTCATCAATGAGAGTGATGTTTAGAGCAAGACCAGGGAAAATACCACAAAGAAAAAGAACTTACGTAGAGAAAATTAAAAAATTTCATGACTAAGTTCTAATGAATTTAAAGGAGTAAAAACCAAAAATAGAAAATGAGGAGGTCCTAAATGGTTAGGTCACAGAAGGTAAGATAGAAGAATGTTTTCTAAAGACCAGGATCACATATTTGTTAATATACTACTGAGACTTACAGTAGATTCAAGATAGAAATGTATCCATCTGACTTGGCCTAATGGAGTTCACATTGAGAAAAAGGGCCCTTCAAATGTATTAAGTGAAAAACTCAAACCCAGTCTCCAGCTAGTTTGTGACTGAAATCTGGGTTTATTTAAATAATGTTTATTTTGCTAACTGTTGGAGATTCAGGCACTAGAAACTCTCTAATATATTGAGATAAGTGGAGGTACTCCTCCTTTAAAATATCCCTCGCTATATACTTTTCATCCTTTACCAAGTATTTATTTTACATCTATTGTATATAATAACTCATCTAATTTTGTGGATAAAAAGAAGTTGCAGATGCATTTCTTAACCTCAGAATGGAAGGTAAGTGGGAGAAATTGAAAAGTCTGTAACAAACTGTACAATAATAACACTTCATAAGCACTAAAATAGAAATGTTAATAAAGTTGTACAAAATTCTGTTTGGGATATTTGGTGAATGTACATTTGAACCAAAACATTAAGTAATATGCCAACCTTTGAATTCCAATTAAAGGAGTACTTTCCAAATGGTTGCTCCTTCTTGCTGGTCCCTAGAACCTGAATCTGGTCAATCACTTGATTTAAAAAAAGTCAGTATTATTGCATTTCGTACTCTGTCTTCTGGCATTCAGATGGAAAGATTAGAGCTATATTATTAAAGTGGTTGATGTTAACTTCATCCTAAAAGTTATTTATTTTAGTGCAGAGTGCAGAATATTATCAAATAAGGTTTAAAATACATTAAATCTATCAATTATAATGTTGACTCTAATATACTGCAACTAATTTTGATCTGAATGATCCAAGCACATTCTCTATTCTTTGTTAGTTTAATCTTCCAAATTCACTGAAAAATAATCAAAATAAGATGTGTTTTTACCATTCGAGTGAATCCATGGCATTGTGCTTTATACATCAATCTATATTTGTGCCTTCCGTGGAGACAAGGACAGCTCATCTTTGTGATCCTGATGCATATTTATACTTCATTGTTTTGTATCCAATTAAAATGTATTATAGATTTCACAGGGAAGTAATTTGTTTTGTGCTTATATCTGTGAAAAAAAATGTGTTTAATTTTTCCATAATGCTTAATTGGAAGAAGTTCCTTGGAGAAAGTAGCCTTAAAAAAAAGAGTTTGGGTGGATGGAACTACCATTACTGAGGTTTTGAAGGGAATGAAATGCTCTGTCAAATTATGTCAAGGAAAAAAAAATTCCCAAATTCAGAAATGCTATATATGCAATCCTCTCAAAAATTGATTTAATGTCTCCAGAACTTTGAAAATATCATCCCTATCCACCAGTCTTCAAAAAGAGTTATCATTTGAGGTTTTCTTACTTTATGATAAACAGCACAACTAATTACTATATTGGCGAATTAGTGGTATTGCTGACAAAAAGGGAGAGATCAATTATAGTAACACGAATAGTTTTTACATTTTCCATGATTAATTTGTACAAAACGATCATATATGATCATTATCACATCTGAATGTCATAGAAACTATACTGTGGTTATTCATATAAATAAGAAAATGGTAATATATTTCTTCCAAAGCATCTTCTATGGATTAGTTGTGTCATTGAAGTAAATTCCTGGTGCTAATTCTAATATTTAAATAAGAGAAAAAAGTTGGTTCTGGTTAAAAAATTAACTGCTACTACTGCCACTACTTCTACTGCTACTAAGTAACCTAATATTTATTGAACACTTACAACATTCTTAATCACTTAATATGCATTGTATCATTAATATTGACAATAGTCATATATGTTAGGTAAATTATTTTCCTCGTTTTTTATATTAGATAGCTTACCCAGAGAATTTAACAAAACTATTCAATGTTGTAAATGAGTGGTGGAATCAGAATTTAACAAATGCTGATGTGTCTTTAGACATTTTTAGTGTGGTACCAAGTAGTGTACCAGGACACCATTTTCTTTCCATACATTTTTTTTTTCCTAGTTATTTTACTTCCATTTTCATTTTTGGGTATTTTATATCACTATTTATAATTCTTCCAAACTTTCTATCAGAATACAATTTCCCACATGGTGAAGCACATCAGGTGATGTATCAGTTCCAATTAATTTTCTTTCCTGGAGTCAGTCCCCTTGGCACGCTCTATTCTTTTACCCCTATTTGTACTCTAGTTCTGTAGGCCAGCAGCCCAGCTGGCTCTTCCTCTTACTGATCTTTTTCTTTGGATCAGTTTTCTCCTTCATTTTGCTAGAAAGTGGCTTCCAGAAAAGTATTGATAATGATTTGCATAGGTGGTACATTTTTGAGATATTGTAAGCTTGAAAAAATTTCTATTTTACCATCATTTTTATTAAAGTTTTTACTGAATAAAGAATCCTAGTTGAAAATTATTTTTCTTTAGAATTTTGAAGGCATCGTGCCCTTGACATCTCAATTCTGATCGTTTTGTTGGGGAATCAAATGCCGTGAATTGTTTACATGTATTTATCTCTTTCCCCCACTCCTTATTAGCCTCTTCACTTTATCTTCATTTTTCAGAAGTTCAAAAATATGTGTTGGAAGACAATGCTCCTTGAATATTTTTACATTGATCATGATTTACTAAACAAGGATTACTAACAACCAAGGTTAAAGGTATGCTTGGATGGCAAACATTGGACATCAGAAAATGTCTATTTCTCTGAGGGGGTTTAATGTCTTCTATTTTCTGAAGCCATTTCCTTAGATGACAAAGAGATGAAGTAAAGGTAGATACTCTCCTTTTTCTATAGAGGATTTGTTTAAATTCCAAAACAAAGGTCTTTCTCATTTTCCTTTCTCTGAATCTCCTAAGAGATAGGAGGGCCAGATGTCTCATCCTTCCCATACAAGCTACAAGAATTTGGAGTGTTTTGTTTTGTTTTGTTTTTCCTTGTGGTGCTACACTACTGCACATGCAGGTTAAAGCAGGCTCTGTCCCTTGAATCATCTTCAGGGAATTGGGGTATAGGGAACTGGTATTTTGATGCTACTCTGGCTGCTGCCATGAGTACTAAAAGGTTCAATCTCTCACCTGGAGATCTGCAGGCAGACCAACATTTAAGTGGATAAAAATCTTAGACCTTCATGATTTCAGGTGCAACAGCATGCTCGGAGTGACCCACTTGTTCATTATTTGTTCTGGATACCCTCAATCTAAAAATCTATTTCATTTAGTCTAAGATACTTCCCTGTATTGGCTTTTGATGGTTCTCTTTCTTCTGTTTTCTCTTTCTGTGATTCCTATTAGTTGTATGTTAAACCAGACTCTACTTTTCTTATTTTTCTTTTCAATTTTGCATGTTTTTTTTTTCTTCTGTTTTTTTTGTTTGTTTGTTTTTGCTGTTGGGGTTGCTATAATTTCTACGGTATGACTTGTATTTGATATTCTCAGCTATACAAAAAAACGAGATTTTTATATTTTGACTCATTTTAATTTTAAAGAGCTTTCTTTTATGTCCTCTTTGAATAGCTAATTATTGTTTAATGAATAAAAATATCTCACCATTTTGAGTATATTATATTCTGAGAGATTATCTCTATCTTTTTATTCAAGAACTTTTTTCCTGTTTGATATTGTTTCACGCTGTCATTCCTCAAATCTCCAAATGTTTTTGAATATCCACTCATATGAGTTTCTGAGGCACTAAATAGCTAATCGTGAACTTTCTGAAAAAAGGGGGTGGGGACTTGGCAATTGTTAGGATTTCTGGCCAGGTGATTCCCAAATGTGAGCTTGTGTTAGTCTTTTCTCTGGGATGATATAGTTGCTGACTGGTGTGAAGTGATGGAAAGGAGTGGATGTTGACAGGTGACTATCATCATCCTAAAACCGAGCAGCTGCAGGGAAGTTGGAAAATTTAATCATTTGATGTAAAGGTTTTCATTTAAGCCCACTCTTTTGGAATTTGCTTTTCTCCTCTGTGACTGAGATCCCTGAGTCCAGACCCTTCTAGCTAAGTTTCCTTATAGAATAAGCCAGGAATTGAGAGCATATAGTTAATTTGCTCCATACTTAGAAGACAGCATGGGGATGACAAAGGGAAGATAACATGGTCTGTTCCTAACAAATCCTCTTTCAGTCATACCTCCATCTTCTCCTTCCTAGTTATTAGGCATGTCCAAAGCCTGGAGATTTGGGGGCTTCAGTAGAGAAACCCAAGTTGCTTCTTATTAGAATTCACTTATTCTGGTCTGGTGTCCAGATTTTTTTCTCTATTAATTTCTACATATTATTATCATCCTTCAAAATATTTGCCATCTATTGTTTTATCTTCTTACACTTTCTTGAAGTAGGATAAGTTTTTTCTCTCAAACTGAGTTTTAGGAGGGAATATATCTAAAATATGTGTTCAATTCCCTATGTTAATTTGGGAATTCAAATTCACTTTTTGTTTCAAATAAAACAAGTATATATTTTGTCTACTAATACCCTGAGTTCTATATTAAGCTTTCTTTGTTATCCATAGTTTTTATTCTAGCCATTATCTATTATATCCTATGCAACAGAGATAGATTTGATTATAAATATCATTCAATGAGAGGCACCTGGGTGACTCAGGGGTAAAAGTCTCTGCCTTCAGCTCAGGTCATGATCTCAGGGTCCTGGGATCCAGCCCTACATCAGGCTGTCTGCTCAGCAAGGAACTTGCTTTCTCCTTTCTCTCTGTTTGCCTCTCTGCCTACTTGTGATCTCTCTCTTTCTATCAAATAAATAAATAAAATCTTTTAATAAATAAATAAATATCATTAAATGAAGTCTAATTACCCCATAATTTGAATAGTCCATTCATTGAGTTAACAACTATGCTTTGAGTGCTTGAACTATGCGAGTTAATAAAAAGGCAAGGATTTCTACTCTCAGTGAGAGTACATTTAATGAGGAAGACAGGTATCAAATGATAGGCCTTATTATTAATCACAATAACTATTTTATATAAGCCATCATATGCTTTAATTATAATTTATATAGTACGTAACATGTTGACACATTCTATAGAAAAATGTAGAAGAGGAAAGAAGGGTTAGAAATGCTAGATATGGTAGAAGGGCAAGTTGAAGTATTAACTGACTGTCTGCCTCAGCCATACTTAAAAGTTAGTATCTGAGCAAAGACCTGAGGGAGGTGATAGAAAAGATCAAATGGATATTTGGTAAAGGAGGGAATATATCAACAAAGACACCAAAGTAGCAATGTGTCTCCTAACTGATATGTTCAAGGAATAGCTAAGAATCTTGTTGGAGTGGGATGCAACAAATACTGCTATGATTTTCAATATGTTCCAAAGGCATTATGTCCATTATCACTGGATTTTTAATTTTATAAACTGAAAACTTCAGTAGTTCATTGTCTTAGGGAATTGACTTTTCATTCTTTCTGTTAGTCTGCTGAATATAACTGAATATTTATCCCTATGAATATAAAAGCTGTATTTGTGTTAATTTTTCTGGCTATTTGCCCCCAAGAACATAGCATAATTTCCTCTCAAGCCTGCCTATCATAAATGTACCTTTTCTTTGGTAGTTTTAGTTCTGTATTTTGTGCTGTAAATTATGACTATTTTTCACTATGTTTTTTAAAAGTTTATTTTTTATTAATCTCTATACCCAATGTAGGGCTTGAACTCATGACCCTGAAATCAAGAGTTGCATGCTCTTTTTCTTTTTTTTTTTTTTAAGATTTTATTTATTTATTTGACAGAGAGAAAGAGATTACAAGTACGCAGAGAGGCAGGCAGAGGGAGAGAGGGAAGCAGGTTCCCTGCTGAGCAGACAACCAGATGCAGGGCTCCATCCCAGGTTCCTGAGATCATGACCTGGGCCAGAGGCAGAGGCAGAGGCTTAACCCACTGAGCCATCCAGGTGCCCCAAAAGTTGCATGCTCTTCTGACTGAGCCAGCCAGATGCCCCTATATCTCAATTTTTTACTTTGTTTCTGAAATACCTACCACAAATTAAAAATACATTAAACAAATAAGATATTTCCATGCACTTTAAGGGTAGGAATTACAAACCCAAAATATCCAAATGATTTTTACCTATAATTTTACCAATAAAATCAGTTGAACCAAGAAAATGACTTTTGTATAAATAATAAATAAGTTGAAAGTCAAAAAAAGTCTATTGCAAAAATGTTACATAATGAGTATTTATAGCATTTTGTACCAAGGAGGAAATAACTTAATACTGATTTGGTGAGGGAGGGCTGTGAGAGAGCCATTGCTTGGAAGGTGATAGAGAATTGGATGAGCAATTTTTAGGCAGACAACATTTATGCTGTCTTTATATATTATGGGTATCTTATACCCAAACTGCTCTTAAAAATAAATGTATAATGCCAAGACATATTTAAGTGAAGGTAAAGTGGGGTGGGGCAAGAAGAGATGAATTATAAGAGCACTTCAAAATATATGGAAATAGAATCTAGGCAGACGGCAATGAAGCTACCTCTATATCCCGCATGCTAGGATTAGGCATATGAGAAAACCATTTCGGGCCCATGTAAATATAGCTCACAGTTGAGTTTATTCTTTATGATACTCTCTGACTAGAACTAGCTGAGTCAAATAAAGTATCAAATATATATATTCACCTGAAACAGGTCAAAATCACCACTTCTTATAATTATTTAGTAAATTTAAGGGCAGAAAAAGAACTCACTTTGAAAGGTGGTATAAGTTTTTCAGATCCATTTTGGCAGGAATTCATAAGCAAACCACTGTTAAGTGAATAAAATATTTTAAATACTAAATTGAGTCTGCAGATACTTCCGACAAGATCCTTACACTTAAAACTCATCACACTAAATGA
Organism: Nasua narica; assembly: GCA_028533885.1. Classification (NCBI taxonomy): domain Eukaryota; kingdom Metazoa; phylum Chordata; class Mammalia; order Carnivora; family Procyonidae; genus Nasua; species Nasua narica. The sequence goes on along the minus strand of CM052799.1, from coordinate 164,319,021 downwards.
ATGAATACATACATATACATACATATATATATGTATATGTATACTCATGAGTTTAAGTGAAACTCTATCCAAAATAAATTAGCAAATCAAAGGTTCAAGAACTTTTCTCCTAAACTGTTTTTATTTTCACAAATTATTATCATGTATATTGACCTGATTCATCTTCATTAACTTCCTAGTTAAATGTAGTTTATTTGTATTTATTGGTTGGAAAACAAATCCTTTTTTATTTTTTAGCTTTTGATGATAGCAATGTTAGAAATTCTGAAGCCCAGTGCTTTCAACAACGCCAACTGAAGTCATAAATGCATGTTTCTCTCTGATATGCATGAGTCTATTTGAATAAGACATAACTGTAAATGTACCAAGTGTGTACTCTGATTTTAGATTCTCTCCTTCATGTGCATGAGCTCATGTGCATGAGATTAACCAAATTAAGTACTCTTGTAAGAATAAACTTACTAATGGGCATGCAGTGTCTGTTTGCATAGATATTACACACGTGAATGTGTATTATGCTATATCCCTCATGTAAACTTTTTCTATCTTTTCCTGGGGTAGGATTCCCATGAATGTTCAAAGGGCATCAATTACAATGGCCTCACTTACTGGACATTGTAAAAGGGCTTTAGGCCCTCTGTTTCATTGGTACTAAATATTGGAGATTGGATACTTTCTTTTGATGTGATGACTTAGCAATACCTTGTGCAGAGAGGGCACTGAGGAGCAATTAGAGATTTTCCAGCATCCCCTATAAGAATTTCCTGCCCTTCCTATTACCCATAAGAAAACCTTATTATTGTCCTCTTTTTTTTTAAATTTTATTTTATTTGTGAGGTGTTCCAAGATTCGTTGTTTATGCACCACACTCAGTGGTCCATGCAATATGCGCCCTCCTTAATACCCACCACCAGGCTCACCCATCCCCCCACATCCCTCTCCTGCAAAACCCAAATTTGTTTCTCAGAGTCCACAGTCTCTCATGCTTCATCTCTCCCTCCGATTTCCCCCAATTCAATTTTCCTTTCCTTCTCCTAATATCGTCCATGTTATTCTTTATGCTCCATAAATAAGTGAAGCCATATAATTGACTTTCTCTCCTTCACTTATTTCACTCAGCAAAAAAGTTGGGTATTCATCCTTTCTGATGGAGGCATAATATTCCATTGTATATATGGACCATATCTTCTTTATCCATTCATCTGATGAAGAGCATCTTGATTCTTTCCACAGTTTGGCAATTGTGACCATTGCTGCTATGAACATTGGGGTACGTGCAGCCCTTCTTTTCATTACATCTGTATTTTTGGGGTAAATACCCAGTGGTACAATTGCAGGGTCATAGGGTAGCTCTAGTTTTAATTTCTTCAGGAATCTCCACACTGTTTTCCAAAGTGGCTGCACCAACTTGCATTCCCACCAACAGTGAAAGAGGGTTCCCCCTTCTTCACATCCTTTCCAACACTTATTGTTTACTGTCTTGTTAATTTTGGTTATTCTACCTGGTGTAAGGTGGTATCTCAATGTGGTTTTGATCTGAATCTCCCTGATAGCTAAAGATGATGAACATTTTTTTCATGTGTCTGTTAGCCATTTGTATATCTTCTTTGGAGAAGTGTCTGTTCATGTCTTCTGCCCATTTTTTGATGTGATTATCTGTTTTTTGAGTGTTGAGTTTGAGAAGTTCTTTATAGATCTTAGACATCAGCCTTTTGTCTCAAGTGTTATTTGTGAATATCTTCTCCCATTCTGTGCATCGCCTCTTTGTTTTGATGACTATTTCCTTTGCGGTGCAGAAGCTTTTTATCTTGATGAAGTCACAGAAGTTCATTTTCACTTTTGTTTCCTTTGCCTTTGGAAACATATCTTTTTTTTTTTTTTTGGAGACATATCTTGAAAGAAGTTGCTGTGACCGATGTCAAAGAGGTTACTATCTATGTTCTCCTTTAGGATTTTGATAGATTCCTGCCTCACATTGAGGTCTTTTATCCATTTTGAGTTTATCTTTTTATGTGGTATAAGAGAATGGTCGAGTTTTATTCTTCTATACATAGCTGTCCAATTTTCCCAGCACCATTTTTGAAGACTGTCTTTTTTCCACTGGATAGATTTTCCTGCTTTGTCGAAGATTATTTGACTATAGAGTTGTAGGTCCATATCTGGGTTCTCTACTCTGTTCCACTGGTCTATGTGTGTGTTTTTGTGCCAGTACCATGCTGTCTTAGTGATCACAGCTTTGTAGTAAAGCTTGAAATCAGGCAATGTGATGCCCCCAGTTTTGTTTTTTCTTTTTCAACATTTACATAGAAATTTAGGGTCTTTCTGGTTCCATACAAATTTCAGATTTTTGTTCCAGCCCTTTGAAAAATGCTGGTAGAATTTTGATTGGGATGGCATTGAAAGTACAGATTGATCTGGGCAGTATAGACATTTTAACAATGTTTATTCTTTCAGTCCATGAGCATGGAATACTTTTCCATCTTTTTGTGTCTTCTTCAATTTCTTTCATGAGTGTTCTGCAGTTCCTCCAGCACAGATCCTTTAGCTCTTTGGTTAGGTTTATTCCCAGGTATCTTATGGTTCTGGGTGCTATAGTAAATGGAGTTGATTCTCTGATTTCCCTTTCTATATTTTCATTGCTAGTGTATAAGAAAGCAACTGATTTCTGTGCATTGATATCTATACTGCCACATTACTGTATTGCTTTATGAGTTCTAGTAGTTTGGGGGTATAGTCTTTTGGGTTTGCCATATAAAGTATCATGTCATCTGCGAAGAGAGAGAGTTTGACTTCTTCTTCGCCAATTTGAATACCTTTTATTTCTTTTTGTTTTCTGATTGCTGTCGCTAGGACTTCTAGTACTAAGTTGAACAAGAGTGGCAAGAGTGGACATCTTTGTCGTGTACCTGATCTCAAAGGGAAGGCTGTCAGCTTTTCCCCATTGCAAATGATATTCACTGTGGGTTTTTCATAGATAGATTTTATGAAGTTGAAGAATGTTCCCTCTATCCCTATACTTTGAAGAGGTTTAATCAGGAACACATGCTGAATTTTGTCAAATGCTTCTCTGTGTCAATTGAGAGGACCATGTGGTTATTCTCTCTTCTCTTATTGATTTGTTCTATCACATTGATTGATTCGCAAATGTTGAACCACGCTTGCATCCCAGGGATAAATCCTACCTGGTTATGGTGGATAATCTTTTTAATGTGCTGTTGGATCCTGTTAGATAAGATCTTGTTGAGAATCTTGGCTTCCATATTCATCAGGGTTATTGGTCTGAAATTCTTTTTGCTGGGGTCTTTGCCTGGTTTGGGGTTTAGGGTAATGCTGGCTTCATAGAAAGAGTCTGGAAGTTTTCCATCTGTTTCTATTTTTTTTTGTTTTTGTTTTTGTTTTTTTTTTGTTTCTATTTTTTGAAACAGCTTCAGGAGAATGGGTATTATTTCTTCTTTGAATGTTTTGTAGAATTCCCCAGGGACTCCGTTGGGTCCTGGACTCTTGTTTTTTGGGAGGTTTTTGATCACTGCTTCAATCACTAGATATTGGTCTATTCAGGTTGTTGATTTCATCCTGTTTCAGTCTTGGAAGTTTATAGGTTTCCAGGAATGCATCCTTTTCTTCTAGGTTGCTTAAGTTATTGGCATATAACTTGACAATAATTTCTGATGATTTTTTCTATTTCCTTGTTGTTAGTCATGATCTCTCCCTTTCCATTCATAATTTTATTAATTTGGGTTCTCTCTTTTCTTTTGGATTAGTTTGGCCAGTTGTTTATCGATCTCATTGATTCTTTCGAAGAACCAGCTTCTAGTTTCTTTGATGTGTTCTAATGTATCTCTAGTTTCTAACTCATTGATCCTGCTCTAATCTTGATTATTTCCCTTCTTGTGCATGGGGTTGGCTTAATTTGTTTTTGATTTTCCAGTTCTTTAATGTATAAAGAGAGTTGGTGTATTTGGGATTTTTCAATTTTTTGAGTGAGACTTCGATGGCTATGTATTTCCCCCTTAGGACCACCTTTGCTGTATCCCATAGGTTTTGGATTGATGTGTCTTCATTCTCATTGGTTTCCATGAATTGTTTAAGTTCATCTTTGATTTTCTGGTTGATCCAAACATTCTTGAACAGGATAGTCTTTAGCTTCCAAGTGTTTGAATTCCTTCCAAACTTTTTCTTGTGGTTGAATTCCAGTTTCAAAGCATTGTGATCTGAGAATATGCAGGGAATAATCTCAATCTTTTGGTATCAGTTGAGCCCTGATTTGTGACCCAGTATGTGGTCTATTCTGGAGAAAGTTCCATGTGCACTCAAGAAGAATGAGTATTCTGTTGTTTTAGGGTGGAATGTTCTGTATATATCTAGGAGATCCATTTGATCCATTCCATCTATTTGAATGTGTCATTCAAAGCTCTTGTTTTTTTATTGATTTTCTGCTTGGACGATCTATCTATTACTGAGAGTGACATGTTAAGATCCCCTACAATTATTGTATTCATATCAATATGACTCTTTATTTTGATTAATAGTTGGCTTATGTAGTTGGCTGCTCCCATATTGGGGGCACAAATGTTTACAATTGTTAGATCTTCTTGGTGGATAGGCCCTTTAAGAATTATGTAGTGTCCTTCTTTGTCTCTGACTACAGTCTTTAGCTTAAAATCTAATTTATCTGATGTGAGAATCACTACTCCAGCTTTCTTTTGAGGCCCGTTTACATGAAAGATGGTTTTCCATCCCTTCACTTTCAGTCTGGATGTATCTTTAGGTTCCAAACGTGTCTCTTATAGATCGCATATGGATGGGTCCAGTTGTTTTATCCAGTTTGCAACCCTGTGCCATTTTATGGGAGCATTTAGGCCATTCACCTTGAGAGTGATTATTGAAAGATAAATTTTTATTGACAGCATGTTGCCTGTTAAGTTCTTGTTTCTATAGATTGTAAATTTCCGTTCTATGTAAATCTAGGTTTCTTTCTTCTTACATAGAACCCCCTTAATATTTCTTATAGTGCCAGCTTGGTGGTCACATACCCTTTTAAACCTTGCTGATCTTGGGAGTTCTTTATCTCTCCATCCATTTTTTTTTTCTCTCCATCCATTTTGAATGTAAACCTTACTGGATAAAGTATTCTTGGCTGCATGTTCTTTCATTTAGTGCCCTAAATATGTCTTGACAGCCCTTTCTGGCTTGCCAGGTTTCTGTGGACAGGTCTGATGTTATTCTGATGGTCCTTCCTTTGTTCATAAGGAATCTCTTCCCCCCAGCTGCCCTTAAGACCTCTTGTCTGAAATTATGATTTGTGAATTTCATAATTAAGTGTCTTGATATCTTTCTAGACTCATTGATTTTGAGGGGTGTCCTTTCTGCTTCTAGGACATGAACACTTGTTCCATTCCCCAGATTAGGAAATTTTCATCCAGAATTTGTTCAACTATATCTTCTAGTTTTCCTTCTTTCTCCACCCCCTCAGGGATCCAAATAATTCTGACCTTGAAATGTTTCATGGCATCATTTATTTCCTTAATTCTGTTTTCATGTCTTCTAAGCTGTTTGTTCCATGCCTCTTCCTGATCCTTTTTTTCTATCAATTTGTCTTCTAGATCACTAATTCAATCTTCTGCCTTGGTCATGCTAGCTGTTAGAGTATTTAGATTTGATCGGATCTCATTGATAGCATTTTTAACTTCTGCCAGATTGACTCTCACTTCTGCTCTTACAGATGGTATGTTGTCATTAATGGTCTCCAACCTTCCCATTGCCTGGATAATTGTTACCCTAAATTCCCTTTCTGACATGTTGTTTATGTCCATATCTAATAGTTCTGTGGCAGAGGGCAGAGTCTCTGAATTTTTCCTCTGTTGTGTATTCCTCCTCCTAGTCATTTTGGTGAGAGGTGGTTGAGGGGATGTATAGCTGAATATATCAACCATGATCCAGGCAAGGTGTACCTGGGAGCTTAATATATTGTTTTCCCCTGATGTTGGGCTTTTAGTTTTATGAGGACCCTGTGGAGGTTATCCTCTTGTTCTTTTGGCCTGTCTTCTGGGGGAGGGGACTGCTGTGTTGTTTTCCTGTCAATCTTGCTTGGGTTGAGTCACCCTGCCCCCTATCAAGGGGCTGGGCTCTGTGGTAACTGGTTTTTTCAGGCTTTTGTTCTCTGGAAGTTTTTGTTCTTTGGCCCCTTTTTGCAGCTTTTCAGAAGATCAGAGCAAAGAATCTGTATGTACCTAGACTTTTGCCTCAGAGAGGAGCCTCAGACTTTACCCTCTGGGTGGTCCAGAGCACACAGTCTCCCCTTCTGCAAACTCTGCTGAACATCACAACCTCCCACAGGAGGTGTCCACCCCAGCCACTGTCCCAGTGGCTGCCTGAGGCTCCCACTTGTCTCTGAATCACCATTCTACTAAAACCATGAATGATATTGGTCCAGGGAACCTGTTTCTGGTGGCTGCCTTTGCCAGGACTACTGCCTGGGGTCCAGGCCCATGTCAGGTGCTCTCAGATCATGGAAGCCTGAGGGCCATGGAAGTCTGCTGGCAGAGGGATCTCAATGAGAGTTCATACCAGGTTCTCTCAGGGCAGGCTGGGTGCACTCAGACCCTGTGGCCTCGCAGGTTGCAGAAGGCTGTGGACTGTGGAAGGCTGTGGACCGAGGGATCCTGACCAGAGTTCACAATGGTCTGTCACAGGCTCAAGTGGGAGTGCGCCCAGCATGAGCAGTGATGAAACCAGCAGAAAGCTGAGAGCTCAAGTACTATGGACTGAGGACTCTGCCGGACTCCTTCTGGCACAGGTGGTCACCAGTAGTGACTGTCCTGGGACCGTGGGCTTAGGCCTGTGCCCATGACTGCCTGATTCTACCAGTTGCCCCTTAAGATCTTTTGCTCTTTTTGAGTGCTTTTAACCAGACTCCAATTTAATGCTGGTCCCCAATCACTTGGCACTTTTGTATTAGGGTATTATTTTCCAATGGGTCACTTTTGGTGGTTCCCTCCCCCTTCTGTTTATCCTCCAAAATCAGTCCAAGTGGTCTCACTCCTCTTTACCTCTCCACTGATGTCTTCTGCCCCTGTAGAGATCCAGAAGTATATAATCTTATATCTCAGGCTGATTTCATGGGTGTTCAGAGTATTCTGGTAGATATTTAGCTCACTTTAGGGAACCAGTTGAAACAGGGTCTCCTACTTCTCCACCATCTTGCCCTTCCTTCCTATTGTCCTTTTTCTAATTGTATTCATGCACCACTTGACATTTCAAGATATAATTTCATTATTATCATTTACTATTTTATTACTATCATATACTATGTGTTCAAATTAAAATTTCTTAAAATTCCAGTTAATGGCAAGAGAAAATAGAGAACAGAATAAATACATATAATAAGGTATGCTATTTGGTCACTATGATTATTTTATTATTTTGCAGTATCATAAATGGTTTGTTTCTAGATTAACTGTTTAGCTTAGTTCTCAACTAAGTTTATATTTCAGTAGTATTTGAGTACTACTCAAGTACTTGAGTCCTCATTAAGGAGACAGATAGTCTATCTTCAAACTCATGTTCTATCTTTGCTGACCTGGCAAGTTTAAAAGAGTTTCTTAATGTCTTCAAGATGCAGTTCCTTTCCCTCTAAAATAAATGTAGTGCCTACCACATAGCTGTTTTTAGGGTTAAATAATTGGAAAGTACTTAACATGGCATAGGCATGGGAAATTATTAGTTGTTGTCACTGTCATTGCAGCTACTCTGGATGTTGTTTTCCATCTTTAGAAAGCTTCAACTATTAGAGGCACCTGGGTGGCTCAGTTGGTTAAGCTTCTGACTTGGTTTCAGCTCAGGTCATGATCTTATGGATCATGGGACTGAGCCCCAAGTTGGGCTCGGCATTGAGCCCTGTGCTCAGTGCTTGAAGATTCTCTCCCTCTGCCCCTCCCTCCACTCATGGTATCTCTCTCTCTCTCTCTCTTTCTCTCTCTCAAGTAAATGAATATTTAAGAAGAAAGAAAGAAAGAAAGAAAGAAAGAAAGAAAGAAAGAAAGAAAGAAAGAAAGAAAAAGACTGCAGTTATTACAAAAAAAAGGTTCCCTTCCATCAAGACAAAAATCTACATTTATAAATTCTTCTTTCTCTTTCTAATAATTGCTTTTGTTTGATGAGGATAGTCAAGATGAAGCTAGATATGTTTTAAATAATACATTCTACTAGAAGTAAGATATATTTTAAGGTTTTAAGATTATTTGCAATTTTAAAAATCTATGGATTAAAGGTTAGGTGGTTATATAATTTATTGTCCCAACTAGGACTTATTTATTTATTTATTTACTTACTTTTTTATTTATAAAAGATTTTATTTACTTATTTTAGAGATAGATAAAGAAAGGAAGCAGGGGGAAGGGCAGAGGGAGAAGGAGAGAATCTCAAGCACATTCCCCACATTCCCCACATTCCCCCCCACAGAGATTGATGCATGGCTCGATCCCATGACCCTGAGATCATAATCCGAGCTGAAATCAAGAGTTGGTTGCTTAACAGACTGAGCCACCCAGGTAACCCCCCACCAAAGTTATGACTCTTTTAAAAGTAAGAATGGCTATTATTAATTATACAGGAACCACAGCCAGAATATATGATTGAAATTCACTTACGCTAATATATACTTTTAAAAGATGAAACACTAGTGGGAAATTTTGTAATGTTTACCCTGAAAGTATCTGTTATGATATTATCAATAAAAGGCTAGAAAATAAAAGAAGCATGTGTCCCTGTGCTTTAATCTTTCTCATTACAAAGGCAATATGATTTGGGAAATAATTTTAACTACAGCTCCCTAAAACTTTCCATAGATATTTCCATAGTTTTATGAGAGAGAAGAGTAAATCTTAGAATATTAGAAATGAGAAGAAGCTTAGAGAATGTTCACTGCAATCTCTCATATTGTAGATGAGGAAGTTGTGATGGAAATATAAAGTAACCTAAAGTCATATTATTGTTGGAGCCCATCTTCTAATCACAGGCCTTTTTTAGCTACATCATGTGTGTCACAAAGACTAACAGGAACAAAAATGTAGATCAAATAAGTGAAGAGGAAATTCCATATTTCACACTGAGTCATTTGTTATTGAGGATAGACAAAGAAAATGTTATTGAGGGTAGACACACCACAGAAAATGAGATGAGGGTTAAACCAAAACTATACTCCTATTTTCATTTCTTGGGGGAGTTGCAAGTCATAGAGTAGTTAAAAAACAAGAAATCAAGTAAATTAATAGGTGACCAGCTTGAAGAGAAGCCGGAAATACTGTGGCTTGCAAACAGTGGCTTAAAGAAACAGTTATATTTAATCTACTGAAAACACTTCATTCATATGTAAGTTTTTATTATGTAAATATTTATTCCTTATGCTATTTCCATGCTATATTTACACCATAAAGATATTTTTTGATATGATAACATTCATATTTTAAGCATCTGGTTATATTTTGGTTTATTAAGGGACAGCACAGAGATTACCCAAATGAAATAGAATTACTTTATAGTAGATACTTTACCAAGTAAAATGCTATTAAAGACCATTTGAGTTCCTCTGAAATCTTCTAAAGTTGTACTACTCTGTGTTATCAAATTTGGAGAGGTGATCTTGGTAAGATTTCATGATAGGCAAAGCATGTGAACATTTTACCTTATATATACATGCGATATTGCCTTTTAACACAAAAAAATCTGAAACACAATTTCAACTTGGAATTTTTGTTATTAGTTGTATTTAACAAATGCCGACTGTGTAGTACTCACAGGACATCAAATTACATGTAAAAGTGGAAAATAATATTGCATGCATTTAAATATGGAGTAATAATTAATCACCTATAGATGAATTTGCAGAAGCAAGCCTATTTGTCTATTTTTCTTGCTAGAAATATGCATACATCTTGATTTTTATACTCCTAAATGATTGATAAACATCTATCACACTTGTGAAAAACAATGTAAAAAGAACCATTTCAAATTCTGAAAAGTGCCACAAAGTCTTTTGTTTCTTCATACCCTTTTGTTATTTATGTTGGAAAAGTTTTCTCTGAATACATAGGACTTATGATGATTTAAAAAGTAGAGTGCTATAAGGTATATTAAAATATTCTATTAAGAGTATCTGAATGTTATCTAAAATTTAGTTTAAAAAGATCAAGCAGGGGCACCTATGTGGCTCAGTCGTTAAGCGTCTGCCTTCGGCTTGGGTCATGATCCCAGGGTCCTGGGATCGAGCCCGGCATTGGGCTCCCTTCTCAGTGGGAAGCCTTCTTCTCCCTCTCCCACTCCCCATGCTTGTGTTCCTTCTCTTGCTGTCTCTCTCTCTCTCTCTCTCTGTCAAATAAATAAAAAATCTTTTTAAAAAACTAAAAATAAAAAGAGTAACCAAACAAGAAAGTGAACAAAGAGTAGGAAAATTAGATATCCAACATGGATTTGTTCCCTCTTCTTCCATAGCCAAATGAGAGATGTGTAATGATGCTTTGTTAAATGATTCACTGGGAGTTACTTATTCTCACCACTCATTGAGCTACACAATTGTCCTGCTTTCTTTGGGAGTTATCTCTCCAAAGGTAGCTGGGTAAGCACAATGAAGCAATGTGTAGGCTAAAAAACAGTAATTTATTTAATGAGGTCCAGGCAAACATATCTCTGCAAATAAGCACACAGGCCATTTGGAATATTGCAAGTGTCCACAGTTTTCAAGAGATTAAGTATAATATTCTTAACCCAAATAGTCTTAATTCTAGTTTGTAACATTGCTTAACATTATAATGTTATAAAGGAGTGACCTGAACAAACACTCAAAATTCTATATATCCATGTAACGTTTTTTCCCCTTAGAGTAATTATTTTGAGAGTTGTTAATGTGCTAAATTTCTCAAGCTATTTTTGAAAATTTCTTTGGCATTTTTTTTTTTACCAGAACCTGCCAGAATGTTCTTTTGGTTACAACAGCTCTGTGTATTTAAAAGATAACTTTCACTTTCTGAAGTAGCTAAAAATTCTTACCAAAATCTACAACCATCTTCCAAATCAAAAACAGTGTCTCTGAAGTTTTGAGATTAATTTACTTGTGTAGGTCAGAAGTTCTGTCTACTCTTAATTGTCAGTGACTTTACAGTGACATTACAATTCTAATAAAGGTGACCCCAGACATAAAAGATAAATTATTATGTAGTGGTATAGATTTTTTAATTTGTAAGAAAGTTCCATGCAAATTATTTTTAAGATAATTTCATTAAATATATAAAGGTAAATCACATATAATCATAAATGATAGGGATACTTGAGGACAGTAGAACTATAAACCTACAAATTATCTCAAAAATTCTATCAGATTCTAACTTTGAACAAGCATGTACAGATTTTCCTATTAAGAAAGGGAAGAAATAAAGATTTATAGGTTATCACAGTTTTATTAATAACATTGAAAAATGAAAATGATCTAAATGTCCAGAAATAGGGGATAGATAATTATGTACTCATTTAAATGCTTATGAAACATATACATGCTGTAAGAAATTGTTATAATAATTGCAAAAATCAGGACATGAACTGAATTTACAATATAAATGCACCAATTATTTAAGCTAGAATAAATAGATGCAGTAACAGCTATTTCTGTGGTGGCAAAGAGAGGAAATCGTAGGTGATTTTAATTTTTTTTATTTATATACTTGTCATGATGTATTATTAGCAATGAACCTGTCTTCCTTGCATACTTGGGGGAGAGAACAGAGCTGTGATTTACTTAATTTTTAAAAGGAGATGAAGAAGAGGGTTAAGGTATAGGTACTGACTCCAAGAGTTCAACCTTGTTCTAGTAAACACTTTGTGTATAGTGTTGTGGATTATTTGAGAAACAACTCTGTAGACAAAGTCTTACTGTAAAAACTCCTGGAAAAATTGCAAGGGCTTAAGAGAGACCTTAACCCCTTTAGTGCATCTCTGTCCAACTTCTCTAGTTCTTCCCTCTGACTACCCAAGCCCACTCCATTGTTTTGATTGCTTTACAAAGACAACCAAATCTCTGATGCCTCTCTCCCAGATAAAACTAACTTCATTTAGTACTACATTAAATTAATTTACAGAAAAGTCAATATTTTTATACCGAGTAAATAATTCCTACTTAGTAGCAATGAATGATAGGCTTAAACATCTGGGATGTGTTTGCTTACTTAATGAAAAGCTTATTATTTCTGGCCCAAATAATCTTTTATTGAATCTATTGAATCTTTTATTTCTGTGTGTCCCTGAGTTTGCTCTTCATCTAATTGTCTTTGTGCTATTAAAATTCATTTCTAAAAACTAGGGACAGCTGAGTCAAACCATCTAGGCCATATGAGTCTTTTCACATAGATTGCTCCTTAAGACATATACATTATCTTATTCCAGAGTTTTCACCTGGATGTTCAAGAAATTCTTCTTCACAGCAACAACAAAGCAACTAATCTCTTCCTTCCCACCCTCCCATTAAAAGCTATTCACCTACTTATTTTTTAAAGTTATGTCTACTGAGGTATGATTTACCTATAGAAAGATTCACCAGTTGGAGACTTTTTCTGGTCAACAGAGAGTAACAGGGACCAAATTTGCTTTTTTTTTTTTTTTGCCTAAAATACAACTTAAAATCCAGGTGAGGGGGGAAGACAAAATGGTATTTAGTCACTGTTCATCAGTCAATGCAGGACTCTAATGTATGAGAAGGGGAAAACAAATAAAATAAGTGCTAATGATTAACCCAAAATACTGAATGGACATAGTCCCAAGTCACAGCCTAAGGTAAGGGAAGATGGAGGAACCTGTCAGGACTTTTGTGTTGAGGGAATGGAATGGAAAAATTAGGAAGGACACACAGATAAAGTTTGCAAGGCAGAGAATGGAAGAGGAGGGGAGATTACTCCAGAAGGAGTTCTAAAGATCTCAAGAGACCTCTTCAAGTTTTCAGATAAATAGTATCACTACATGCAGGTAAGAACACAACCCAATCCCAGGGAAATAACCACTCAAAAGAAACAGAAGGAACAATCACCTGGCTCACACAGGACCAGGAATAATTCCTGTGCTCACTATTCTAACAATTCACAGGGCAGTGGATAGAGTACTTAGAGGTACTACCTAAACAGTGGAGCAAAATGAACCTTAGAATAAAGCTCTTTCATTCCTGTCTAATAAAATATAAAAAGAGGCTTCAAAAATATGAAACCTAATTTCATTCCAAAATAAAAACTTAAAGGGATTTATAGGAATCCAAAAATACTCATTGATATATATATATATATCATATCATATCATATATCATATGTCATACATATATATGATATTTTTATGTGTATATACATACATGTCATGTATTTATAGGACTACAACAGTACCTGTTCCCCAAAAGGACAAAAATTACAATGTCTGATAGTCAATAGAAAAATATTGGGTCTAAAAAGAAGCAAGAGATTACACCCATAATGAAGACAAAAACTATCAATGAAGATAGACCCATAAGGGCAAATAAAATAGAATAAATAGACAAACAGTAACACAATTAATGCAACTATATTTCTAATAAGAAGGTTAGAAAAGTTTGAGCTGATTAAGTAAAGGCACAGAAGACATTACATTTATATTATATATCAAATATATATATCATAATATGGATAATATATGTGTATAAATCAGATTCAATTTAATAAAGATTAAAAATATAATATCTGATGTGTAATATACAGTATCCTGTTTAGTAACTGACAAAAAACAGGTCAATGAACTTTAAGACACAGAAGTATAAGCTGTTTTAAGTAAAATATTGAAAAAGAAAACTGAAAAAATAGAACACCAATGTGTTATGTAACAACATCAAGAACCTGAATATAAGTAATTTAGATTATGAAAATAGAAGAAAGAAATAATTGCAGAAAATTTTGCACATTTTATAAAAACTGTAATTCCTCAGTGTCAAGTAGCTCAATAAACTCCAGGTATAAGAAACCTAAAAAAAAAACATAGACATATCATAATCAAATAATACAAAATCATAAAATTGCAGGGCAAAATATAAATTATATACAAAAGAACAAAGATAAGAATGATGGCAAAACAAAACAAAACAAAACAAAAAAAGAATGGTGGCAGTGTCTTATCACTGAAAGCAATGCAAAAGAAAGGATGTACTGTGGTGTGTTTAAAACATAGGCTTTAACATCTAAAGCAATGACTAAAAATTAAAACAAAAATATATAATTGATAAAGAAAATGAAATAGGATAATAAGAAATAAAAATAATCCAATTAACATTAAAAAGGTAGGAAAAGTGGAAAGGGGAACAAAGGCTACATGATTTTAGTTTTAATTCAACTACATGTAAATGATCTGGCCACCCCAACTTGAAAACTGAGATTATCAGAATTAAAAAGAGTAGTTAACTGTGTGTTGTCAATAAGAAACATATTTTAAATACAAAGAGCAAATATATTAAAAGTAAAAGGATGTAAAACAGTATAAAGTGCTAACACTAAACAAAAGAAGCAGGGATACCTATGTTAACATCAGGCCAAATAGTTTTCAGACAAAGCATATTACTAATAATAAAGAGTTTTGGTTTATAATCATAAAGGGGTAAATACATCAAGTGCACATAGCAATTTTAAAAAATAATATGCTACCTATTAACAGATGCTCAAAATAGACTCAATATGAAATAGAGATATCCACGATTATAGCTACAGAGTTGACTACCTCTCTAAAAAACTGATAGAAAAAGTAAAGAGAAAATCTATATGGGTTTAGAGGACTTGACAACCAACTTACCCTAATCAAAATTTATAGAACACTTCATTTAAAAACAGGAGAATAGGGGCGCCTGGGTGGCTCAGTGGGTTAAAGCCTCTGCCTTCGGCTCAGGTCATGATCCCGGAGTTCTGGGATGGAGCCCCGCATCAGGCTCTCTGCCCAGCGGGGAGCCTACTTCCCTCTCTATCTGCCTGCCTCTCTGCCTGCTTGCGATCTCTCTCTCTTTCTCTCTCTGTGAAATAAATAAATAAATAATCTTTAAAAAAAAAAAGAAAGAAAATGTCATACTGGTTTTACAATATGTGGATGCACACCCATTCCCATAGGCACAGGCTAGGCATACACCATATTTTTTTTTGAAAAAAAAAATAAATAAAAACAGGAGAATATATTTTCTTTTCAATTACATCAAAGAACATTCACAAAGATAGAGCATATTCTGGGATATAAAGGTAGTCTAAATAAATTTAATATTATTCACTATACAAACTATGCTCTCTAACCCCAGTGAAATTAGAATTCCATAATATAATTATATGTGGAAAATTTCCAAATATGGAAACCAAATAGTATACTTTGAAATGATAAAGATGAAATTAAAATGAAAATTAGAAAGTATTTATACTGAATAGGAGCAATAACTCATCATATCAAACTATGTGGAAAGTTGCTAAAGCAGTACTTTAAGAGAAACATAGAGAACAAAGGGTTTATGTCATAAAAGAAGAAAAGTCTCAGATCAATGACTTTAGGAATTGATAGATATGATGTTGTGATTTGTAATTGGAAATATATATTTGGTTTTCTTCCCAGTTCCTGGCACAGAGCTCCTAAAACTCACACTTTCTTAAGTGATAAAAGCCTTAAAGGTGTCTTTATATTTGTAACAATCTCCCTCTCAATCTGTTTATGCTAATGAGGTGACTTTTGGACCCTACCTAAGGACAGGCACTAGTTGCCAGAGGCATTAACTATGTAATTGAATAGTTGAAATTTCCAATCCCCTTGAGGGAAGGGAGAGGGGCTGGACGTTGAATCAATTACCAATGGGCAATGATTTAATCAATCATGTCTATGTAATGGCACCTCTATAAAAACACAAAAGGACTTGGTTGAGAGAACTTCTGGGTTGGTGAACATGTGGAAATTTGAGGAGAGTATCATGCTAAGAGAAGGCCCGGAAGCTTCAAGCCCCTTCCCTATACCTTGCCCTATGCATGTCTTCCATCTGGCTATTCTGGAGTTATATTATTTTATAATAAATCACTGAGCTATTAAGTAAAATCTTTCTTTGAGCTCTATGAGACACTCTAGCAAATTAATTGAAACCACGAAGGGGGTCATTGGTTCTTCCAGATTATAGCCAGCAGTCAGAAGCACAGGTTAACAACCTGAACTTGCTACTGTGGTCTGTGGAATCTGATGCTCAGTAGATAAAGTGTCAGAATTTAGTTGAATTATAGGATATCCAACTTGTGTTGGAGAATAGCTAGATGTGGGAGAATAAGCCACACATTAAAATTGATCCCAGAATATTTTTTGCCCTTTCTCTATTTTATAAATGTTACTCCATTGTCTCTGATCTCATATCTACATGAATTCTCATCCTTATTTCTCTTCAAGGAATGTCTTATTTTCTCTAGCTGCCTTCATAATTTTCTCTTCATTTTTGCTTTCCATATTGAATATGATGTGTTTGAATGTGTGCTGTTTGTTTTTGGTACTTCTACAAAATATAATTCTCTGATGTCAATTCATTAATTTTGGACAATTCTCAGACATGAATCTCTTCAAGTATTATGTTTTGTACTGTTCTTTCTCAGTTTTTGCTTTCTAGAATTCCATTCACATGCACATTATACCATTTGATGTTTTTCAGTGCTTTTTTATTCTCACTTTGGTAATTCTATTGAACTACCTTCAAGTTCACTAATTTCTCCCATTTGTACTAATACTACTAATGAACACTTTAAAGGAATTCTTCATTTCTTTACTGTTTATTTTGCTTCTAGCAACTCTTTGACGCAGAGTTGCTAACCTGATCATGCATTTTGTCATCATTCCCACTAGAACTTTTAACCTATTAATCAGTTATGGTGATGGTGATGATAATGATGAAGATGATGACAATGATATTTAAATTCTCTCTGTTAATTCTAATATGTGGGTTATCTCTGAGTCTGTTTCTGTTTGTGGCTTTTATATTGACAATGGGTTGTATTTTGTTGCTTTTTGTGTCTGTCACAGGCTTGATTTTTTAATTGAATGCCCCAAACCATGCATAGGATGGCAGAGACTAAGGTGAAGAATATTTATACCTAGAAACAGACATGTCTTTTGCTAGGCCATTATTGAGGGAGGCTACGTCAATCGACTCAGGAGTTAAGCTGGGGTGAATATTTGTTTTGCTGTTTATTAATGCCAAAAGCCTCAAATTCCTCTAGCTTTGGATGCTGTAGGATGACTGTTCTTTTGCCTGAGGGTTTTAAACAATGTTTTCCTTCTCCCCTTGACCTTCAGCCTTTCTTGAGCACCTGTGCCATTAAGGGACTCTTTCTCCATGTACTTGCCCCACTCTCAACCGTTCATTTTTGTTGATGCTTACTTCATGCTTACTAGCTTGGTGGTCAAGCAGGTCGTTATCTGATGTCATAGTTCATCCCAGTCAGGCAAGGTATGTTGGCCTGCATCTCAGTGTGGGGTTTTCTAAACGATCCTGTTCCTCCGTATCGCTGTCAAAATCTATCTTATAAATTTTGGGGACTTTTGTAGGAGAATTTCCATCTCCTTTGCCGGCTTGAGAAATTTCTAATGGTATTTGTATACAGTTGACCCTTGATCACATGGGTTTGAACTGTGAAACTCTAAATATACATGGATTTTTTTTACAGTGCAATACTATAAATGTATTTCCTCTTGTTTATTATTTTCTTTAAAAAAAGATTTATGTATTATTTTTGAAAGGGGGGAAGGAGCAGAAGGAGAGGAGAAAGAGAGAGAAGCAGACTCCCTGCTGAGTAAGAAGCCTGATGTGGGGCTCGGTCTTGGCACCCTGAGATCATGACCTGAGCTGAAATCAAGAATCAGATACTTAACTGACTGAGCCACCCAGATGTCCTTCTTTATGATTTTCTTAATAATATTTTATTTTCTATAGCTTACTTTATTGTAAGGCTGTAGTATATAATACATACAGCATACAAAGTATGTGCTAATCAATTATTTATGTTATCAGTAAGGCTTCCTGTCAACAGTAGGCTATAAACAGTTAAGTTTTGAGGGAATCAAAAGTTCTACACAATTTTTTGACTGTGCAGGGGATCTGTACCCTTAACCCTTATGTTGTTCAAGAGCCAACTGTATATAATAAGTAGAAAAAAGGCCATCCAGAGATGTCTTCTATGGACTGAATTGTGTCTGTCAAAATATGTTAGATATGTTGGAGCCCTAACCCCCAATGTGACTCTATCTAGAGATAAGGAATTGAGGATGTGATCAAGTTTAACTGAGGTCATAAGGGTTCATGCTAAACTGACGATACTGTGAATTATAAGAAAAGATCTGGAGAGAGAGAGAGAGAGAGAGAGGGAGAGAAAGAGATATATTTTTCCATCATATGAGGGCACAGCAAAAAAGTGGTCTTCTACTACCCAAAAAGGGAGTGTCAACAGAACTTGACCATGCTGGCACCCTGATCCCAGACTTCAAGGCTCTGACATTATGAGAAAATAAATTTCTGCTGTTTAAGTCACCAGTCTATGTATTTTGTTATGGCAGCCCTAGCTGATAAGATGATGTCCATGTCTTAGTCCCTAGAACTGTGAATATGTTATCTTAAATGTTAAGAAGGACATTACAGATGCAATGGAGAGATTATCCTGGATTATCCAAGTGGATCTAACTTGCTCACATGAGTCTTTAAAGTGAAGAGCTTTTCCTGGCTATTGTCAGAGATATGACAACTAAAGGAGGGTCAGAGAGAGATTTGACATGTTGATGGAGATTTGACATGTTCCTGAAAATGGAGGAAAGGGGCAAGAGCCAAGGGCTGTGGTTATCTTCTAAAAGCTGAAAAAGACAAGGAAATAGATTATCTCCTATAGCCTCCAAGAGACACACAGCCCTACTGACACTGATTTTTGTTCAGTGAGATGTGTATAAGAATTCTCACCTACACATATGTAATCAAATTGATTTGTATTGCTTAAAATGCAAAGTGTGTGATAATTTCTTGCAGTGGCAAAAGGAAAGTTATCCAATATAGAATTCTGGGCCCATAATTGTTTCCTGTCCCTACTACTGTCCACGTGTAGACATTTTTTGTTTTGTTGGTTTTGTTTTTTTTTTAGAGAGAGAGAGAGATGACAGAAAGCAAGGGAGAGAGAGAATCTTAAGCTAGCTCCATGCTCAGTGCAGAGTCTTATGTGGGGATTGATCTCACAACCCTGAGATCATTATCACAAGATCATGCCCTGAGCTGAAATCAAGAGTTGGTCGCTTAGCTGATTGAGCCACCCAGGCACCACTTAAATGTAGATACTTTTTATTTGTTTTCTTTTTACTCTTCCTCCAGTAGCAATAATTCTTCAGCCATGCCCTCAAAGTGAAAAAAAAAGTCAGCTGTCCCTCCCACTTATAGTTTCTGCTCTTTAGGAGAGAAGGGTCTATGCCCTTTTTTAAACCTTTCCTATATCTCAGTAATTGGCACTCTTCCTCAAGCTAGAACGATAAAAGGGACTCTCCAATTTTCTTCCCTTCCTCAAATTTTTTCATGAGTCCTCAGTAGAGGAGAAAAATGTACATGCCAATACAAACTCTCTTTTTATCTTAGCGTAAGGCCTTCCATGCTTTCATGCTTAGCACATTCTTGACATATTTGTTAAATTTTTTTAGCTGAATTATTCTTATTCTGACTATGTGGCCACCAGAGGCTGTTCCTCCCATACATTTCCACAGATGGGCCAGTGTTTATGTTCTGTTTCTCGTAGGAGAGGCTAGTCTTCCTTGAATTAATACTACTTAATGTTTTAAAAAAAGGTTACAATTTTATATCTTATCTGACTTTTCCTTAAAATAAGGATGGGGCAATGCTCTTTTTACCTTTCTACATCCCAAGCAGAAGCAAATTCCAATTCTGCTTTTAATTAAGGTCTTTTGCCAGTTTTGTTCATGAATATGAAGGGATATGGTTAAGTGCATGCCCTAAAACTTAGCATGTCTAATAAAATATTTGTATTACATATTCCAGCATGCCCAGATTATGCCTGTAAAATCTATTTATTAATAAAAATTAACCATCTATTTTACTTTTATCTAGACTTTTTCATTTTCTATCTTAAAATATGACCAATATTAAAACTAATGTTCTAATAAGAATATATTACCAAAATAAGATAAATCAAGTATTATTATATAAACTATGTCATAAAAATTATTTATAAATATATATCAAACATTAAAATTAATGTGGAGAAAAATAATCTCTAATTTTCTGATAACATGAATTTAAATTAGTAGAGGTACTAATTTTCTGGAGGCCCATAAAATTATCTTCTGGATATCTTTTCTAAAGGAATTATGCACATATAGAGATTAATAATGCTTCTTTTAATAGTTTTGTAATTAAGGAAACCTGAAAGAAATCTTAAGAAACATAGAAAAGTTTAGGAAAAATGGTGTTTGTACATATAGAAATATTGCTGTTAGAATGTATTATATTTATATGAATAATAGAGATAAATGTTAAAATCATACTATGAGTGAAAAGCAACTTTCAGAAAGTTATGCATAGTATCATACAATTTATGGAAAATTTATATAAGACAGAGTGGTATAAGTGCTTTTGAGGTTTATGCATGTACTTGTGTATGATGTGTATTATACAGAGCATAGACTTCAAAAACCAAATTCATAATAGAGCTAAACTATAGTGGTGAAAGGATAGAGGAAAAAGGAAATGGGGTAGTTACCAATTTGATTTCATCCTTATATCTAATGATTTATTTTTTAGTACTAAAATTAAAGTGAATGTGACAAAATTTTGTTTATTAATCTTTAGTCAAGTTACACTGCTATTTATTTTACTCTGTATTTTCTGAATCTTTATATTGTTTCCTAGTTATAAAAGATATTACATTGGTTATAAGCTGTAATCAGTTTTGACAATTTCATGCTTTAATATGTACTTGAGTTCCACCAGTCTTCTTCTGGGCAATATTATATGCTATTTTTAAGTGTTTGATCTTGATTGGTCTTTACTATTTCTTTTGGACAGTTGACTAAATATTAAAGATAAAGTAGATTCTGTTATTACCCTTAGCAATATTAGCTACCTAACACATTATTATTGCCTGTGAATTGAGTGAGCATATCGGCAATTCCTTTGTCTAAATCACCCAGATTATTTTTTTTTTTTGAGTGAACATAAAGAATGTTTCCTGTTGGGTACTACACAATATCCCACCCACACTTTGCTACTGGCAACTATCTTGCAATTCAGGCCCACAGCCTATTACTAGTCTATCCACCAGCATTGATATATATAGATCTAGTAGGAAGGAAAGATGGAGGCCAGAATATTTTTTAGAGTTTGAGCAGCAGTCATTAACAACCTTATTGTAATATGGCACACGTTTACATATTGATCTCTGATTAGCAATACAGAAATTCTCATTGCCTTCCAAGAAAGGGTCTAAAATAATGTGGGAACCTAGAAGATTCTAAAAATGTGATTTTCATATTTTAAGTTCAAGATTGAATGTGGTACACATATAGTTCTCTGTTTATGAAGGAAACTTAGTAGTACATGTCAAAACATCTAAAGGACAAGAATACATCATAATTCATCATCAAATGTCTCCATATTTTTAGTGAGCAGATTAGGAGCTAAGGACAAAAACCTGTTAATAAAATAAACACAACCAGAAACAAAAGTTAGGATAAAAGTTCCTGAGAGCATCAAAATAAGCAAACTTCAAGAATTTAGTTAAACTGATTACTTTGTTATTTTCTGTGTTATGCGACAGTTATCATAAAGGAAAATGAATGATAATAAATGATAAAGCTAATAACAATTTATTGAGTAAGTACTATGTTCAATAAAACCTTCAATTCTTTTACATATTTTATTCAATGACAAAAATCATAATTAAATAAACTTTTTTTTAATTTAGAAAGTTAAGCCGTAGTTGTAGTTCCTTTAACTGATTCCATCAGTATTATCTGCATGTAACTTTGCATTCTAGATTCTTTTTTTTTTTTTTGCATTCTAGATTCTATTTGACTTTTTTTATACATTTTTTTAAAAGTTCATTTTTGTAATATGAATTTCCTAAGACTATATTATATTTGCTGCAATCTTTAATACACACAAAGATATTACACATTTATATTACTGTCATTTGCATGTGTATCTACACACATACTTAGATAATATAGGGGATTTACAGATCATGTTTCATTTTAATTGCCCTTATAGAAATGCATTTAGTCATCTTTAGCAGCTCATAAATTTATTTTAATTATTGCAGCATTTAGGTTTGGACATTCTTTTTTTTTTTAAGATTTTATTTATTTATTTGACAGAGGGAGAGAAAGTGAGAGAGGGAACACAAGCAGGGAGAGTGGGATAGGGAGAAGCAGGTTTCCTATAGAGCAAGGATCCCAATGTGGGGCTTGATCCTAGGAACCTGGGATCATGAACTGAGCTGAAGGCAGAAGCTTAACAACTGAGCCACCCAGGTGTCCCTGGATGTTTTTTTTTAGTTTACTTGTGATTTTGTATTATTTTCAATTGGTTTTTCAATTCATTTTTATTAATATAATTTATAACAAAAACATGTGTTACCTTTAAGTGTTTTTAAGATGCTCCTCATAACATAAGAATTATCTGCTCATTAATTAACCTATAAAACCTTTTGATGCATTTTATATATTTTATTTTAATGTTCAAATTATTTGATAAAATTGTAGGGGCGGGAAACTTTTCCCTTCCTCCCTTCTAGGTTTGGCTGGCCTAATAATTAAATTGACATAAAATTGATTAAAAGGAGAAAAAAACTATTTAATTTCATATATACAGGAACCCATAGAAATATGAGATGCATAGCAGGCATCTTTCATACCTTTAGATAAAGAAACAATACATTTGTGTAGAATTGATAAGACAAAGGGATTTGGACTTGGGATAGTAAATTAGTAAAGAAGTAACAAAGTTTGTTGTATAGCCTTCCTGGCCCTAAAATTTCCTATCTCTGGTAATAAAGATATTTTCTACCCTCATGGCACAAGGAATGTACGTTTCACATAGGAGGTTCATTTCCTGCTTTTGGAGACAAGGAAGGGTCAGAATGTCCTTGCCCTGGCTGTTTCTTAAGTAACTTTAACTCAAAATAATCAATATACCAAAGTGGCCTATTTTGAGGTAGTATAATCTATTCTTCTTGAGAATACTTATTGCAGATATAAGCATCCCTTAATAAGTTGTTTTCAAAAATTACTTTAGAAGATATTTGTTTTGCAAGCCATGCTTTTGCATAGAATATCAAATAACACAATTTGTTGTTCTTGTTTAGCTTTTAAGTTAGACATATTATATATAGTTTTCCTGGAAAATTTAACTATGACTCTTCGGGATTAATGATTTATTCTAGAATGGATTTTCAACTGATCAATATATAAACAAAGTCATTAAAGAAAAATAAAAATGACCACAACGTTTTCCTTTTTCCAATCCTTTGGGACTCCTTGTCCTGCATGATTTCCTCAAGATAATGGCAAATGGTTCATCAATGACATCTGACATTTCCTTAATTACCCTCAGGGCACATGACAGGAAGATGTTCTGATTTGAATTCTTCCAATTTTTCCAGGAGATATTTTCTCATTTCAGCCTGATTCATTCCATGCTCCAGGTAACAGATTTATTCCAACATTAAAAGCTTTATTGCTCTCTATGATCAGTGTTTCTCCTTACCTGTCAAAGTAAGGTAATTTCCTCTGATTCTCCTTTTTTTTTTTTTAATATATTCACATGCCTTTTTGGATGGATAGGTAATTTTTTATGACCTGTGTTAGGGGCATTTCCTCTCTATTTCTGGCCTTCCAATATTAAACTTAAATAAGTGCACTAATTAGACATTTCAACTTTTTCGCCTGACCTTGAATTCTCTATTTTGTGCAGGGTTTTTTTTTTTTTTAATTCACTGATCAATTATTGAGTTTCTAAGCATATTTTCACATTCAATTTAGTGACCCAATGGGATTTTCATCAAAATGAATTCCCAGTAAGTGAAATTTTAAAAGACTTCTGTTGTATTCAAGCCAGAATTTTACCTGGGCAAGAGTTAGTGGCACAATTTCATCAGAAACATTCTCTTTATGGGGGCAAAATATTGGATTTTGGATTTGGAAACCAGAGGATATAGGTTAAATTGTATCTTTGTGACCCCGGAATCCCCCTCATATATATATATATATAATATATATTATTATAAATATATATTATTATAAATATATATATTATTATAAATATATATACATATAAAATAACATCCCTGTTATTAATCCCCAGGGATTAATAATCCCTGCTCTACCTACCTCACAAAAAAGAGTGCATATGAAAGCACTTTATAGACCACAAACCTATAGACAAATGCAGGAACAAATAAGAAAAAGACTCTGAGGAACTGAGAAAAACTGTTGAGGTCATGTCTTCCAAACTTAAGCCTTCCCATAGCATTCACAGTTATCCTCCAGAAACTCTATTGTATACTTTATTTAGTCAGATGTTACAGGGTAAAGGAAATCTCCTGGTTTTTGTAGCTTTATGCTGTAAAAATGGATAATCCCTATGTTATTCCCTAAGGGAGTAGGAGGCTATCAAAAGCTCTTCCCACACAACTCTCTCCAGCTGAGTTGATACACATACCTTTTCAGTTCAATGTCAAGCTCCCATTGAACTCTGTGTCAGCTGAACAGCTCTTCAAATTTCCTTATAAGTTTCATTGCTAGTTTGCTCACTGATGCTGAGATGTTGCCACTTGGCGTATTCTCACTTCCTGTGCCTAGAGCTAAAATTCCCTGATATCAGACAACTGGAGAACATGAAATGTTCAAGGCTTACTGGGAGGCTGTCTTCCTTTAATATTTTACATTTGTCATTCCATTTTATTAAGCCAGACATTCCTCAAAACATATAGAGGAAAAAAGGGCTTCAGAATCTGCATCAGGGTATGTGATGAAGAGAAAAAGGGATGATATGTTCTGCACTTGATACATTTGAATTTTTAAGATAGTAATATTAATGATTAAAGTGCCTAAGATGATGTCCTAAGTAAAGCCATAGTTTAATTTTTGTTCCAATGGGTTCAATGGCCTTTGTTTTTCCAAGAAACTTACTTAGAATTTAAATACTTACTGGCTAAGTATTAACCCTGGGCTTCGGACAATTCACTCAACTTCTTTTAAACTCCATTTTCTAAGTTGTAAAGTGGGAATAGTAATATTTACCTATCCCAAAGTCTGGGTGAACAGTAATGGAGAAAATATACAAGGAAACATTTTTTAAAGAAGTAGAATATATTATAATTGGTATATGTTTCACCTTCAGCAAGATCTGTAGAACATATACAGAAAAACACCCTCAAGAATTAAGGGCACTTGGGTGGCTCAATTGGTTAAACAACTGCCTTTGGCTCAGGTCATGATCCTGGAGTCCCAGGACTGAGTCCTGCATCAGGTTCCCTGCGCAGCAGGGAGTCTACTTCTCCCTCTGACCCTCTGCCCTATCATACTCTCTCTCTCACTCTCAATCTCTCAAATAAATAAATAAAATCTTAAAAAAAAAGTTTAAAAATTAAAACATAGGACTATTATGTCAAAGAGCACAAGTTATAATTGTGGGTCCAAGATCCAAGAATGTAATTGTAGATCCAGTATACAAGAACTGAACAGAATACATAATATATAAGAACAGAAGATATAGAAATATATTTGCTAACTAATATTGTTCAATTATTATAGCTGGGTATTCTGGAAGGTTAAGATCAATAAAGAATAAAGTAGTGGTAAGGACTACACAGAGGTTTTCTGGGAGGCTTGGAGATATGCAGAATTCAGATAGGCAGAATATTGGATACAGAAACTCACAGGTAAATGGAGTAGCATTCATGAATGCATAAATCCAAGATGATTCAGGAAAAAAATGAGGACTTTGCTTTCTAGTATAAGAATGATATCCAGTTGATATGAACAAAAAATAATTGTTTGAAATATCTTTGGATAGGTAAGATGAAATCAGTTTAGGAGATTTTAAAAGTAAAGATATACTGAGTTGAGTAAGATGGAAAACAAATTAAATTACAGCTTTTGAGCAATGAAATTATGTAAGAATTTTTTAAAAAATTTTTCTGGCTTTTTTTAAAAGAAATAGTCTAGCAATGAGAAGAGAAATTAGAATTGAGAAAATTAGCTATGCATTTGTGGTACTTATTTAGGGTAAAGGTAATGATGTTATATACCCAAATATGTTGGGAACAGAGAAAATGAAAAAACTCACAGGAAAACAATAATATGGTCAAGACTAAGTATCAGCTTTAGCTAAAGGCAGCTAAAGACTAAGTATCAGCTAAACACTGACAGAAACTGAAGCAAACCACACTGTGACTCTCTTGATAATTCTTTTCACCCTGTCATTTCAATATCAGTAAAATTAACAATATTAGTGGCCATAAAAAAGGAAAATAATGCACTAAAAATGAAACCTGATACACGTATACTAAGGAGGAATAATTTCTTTGTCCTGGTAATGATGGCAGTTTCCAGACTGACTTTTAAAAGGTTCAGGTGTCAGACACCTGATTTTTTTAGTTTAGGTTTGCAAAGCCCTCATTGTTCAACTCCTTCAATGACTAAATAGGATTCAAAAACATGGAGCCCTCAAGAGTCTGGGGTCTGGGCTGATTTTGCAAAATTGCTCTCTACTAGATATACTTCTGAAAGCAGTTGTCAAATCAAACAAGGCTACATTGGCTGCAAGCTATTGAAAGCAAAAAGACAAACATAAAATAAATGGTTGACCTGGCTCAGCATTGCAGTGAAGGAAAGCTATGCCTGTCAGTCAGATCACTGTACAATCCTTCCTGGAATAGATAAAACTTACAGGAGGAAAAGGAAAAAGAAATGAAAACTGAAACCTAGAAAGGAGGTAAAGACCAAGTTAAAAAATAAAACCTTGTGGAAAACAAAAGGCAGGCACAGCACAGTAGAAAAGCCAAATTCATTTTTATTTAGTAGAAGACTCAAGCATTCATTTCCCCTTCCTTTTAAGTTGATCACCTTAAGGCCATAATGGTTCACAGAAACAATCCAAAAGCACAGGAGAGCAACAAGAGCGTCTGATGGGGAAAAGAATCAATGAAGACAAGCTGGTTTAACTTTGAAGAATTATTAACCACCAGAAAAGTCAAAATGCTTAAGAAACAAGGAGATGTAAGTCAAAGAGGAGAGTGTGAAAGATTTATTTTTAAATCCAGTTGACATGCCAGTTTACCCAGTCAAGAACTAAGGTAATGGCTTAAAACATCTTGGGAACTTTTCTATGAAGTATGGTGAAACAAGAATAGAAAGGGCTTGCCAGCTCTGTAGGTATGCACAGACTTATTGAATTCCTAATTACCCAAAGGCATCTTTTTTTTTATTTTTTAAATCAGATGATCTTTGTTCACCGCTGCTAAAAAATTTAATAACACTTTAAAAGTCACACTGAATCTATTATAGGTAGTATTAGAAAAAGCTATCCTTTCTGATGATAGGTCTCCAAGTTTGCCTTCATTGACATCCTTTATATATCTGGACAACTGGCTCTTCTTACTTAGGAATAAAGTCTATGGCCATTTTCAAAAAGAGTGCTTTGAAAAATCACACTATAAGCCCTCTAAAATTATAACTTTATATTAATTTATGTAAAGCATGGCAGAAGCTGCTCATATACACATTTGAGTCTATGAAATAAAATAATATTCTAAAGTTAAACAGAGAATATATTTTCCCAATAATTTTCCTGTTATCTTTCAGAAATATTGAATACCTAGAATAATAAAAATATATTACATTATTATTTTTAAAGTAGGTTTTATACAATTAAATTTAATGTCTTTGTGAAACAAAAATAGACAAAAAGATGGGTAGCTAGACTTCTTTCCACCACATATACACAAACACAAACGCGAAAAATATCTACATTGTAGCCCTTCTACATCCACACGATATTTTCTCCATCTTTTTGGTTTCTCCTGGGATCTATCACTTCCTGTACAGTAATGAGGGATATACAATATCTAAAATTCGTGTAATTTAAATTGAGAGAACACTTGAATACTCCTCTGATTTTCCTTTGCCCCTTCTATTACTCTACTATTATATAAAGTCCCATCTGTTCCGAGTCTTATGTCCAGCCAGCTCTACAGCCTAGTACCCTCCCTCCACCCAGTGTTAGCTACTAGCCTTCAAATCATTCCCTTGCGGCTTTAGAGATGCATTGTCTGTCTTCCGATTCATCTCACCACCTTTATCATCTAGATGACATTATTTTCCACACAGGTAATCCAGACACTGTAAATCATCCACTTGAGTACAATTTTCCCTTCTACAGTACTTCAGCCACAAATTCTGTGCCAACAAACTAAGATCTTGTCATTTCCCTCAAACTATTATACCTCTGAAATAATAAAGATATATGAAGTGATTTGTAATAAGAAATATATATTTAGTCCTGTTTCTGGCACAGAGCTCCTAAAACTCTTGGGACTTCCTGTGACAAGAGTCTTCATGCTATGTCTTCTGTTATGTTAATGAGGTGAGTTTTGGGCCCCACCTAAGGATTGGGGCTGGTTGCCAGTGGAGCCACCTTGTAATTAGAGGATTGGAACTTTCAGTCCCACACCTTTCCCCACCTCCCAGGAGGGAAGACATGCTGGAGATTGAGTTTGATCACCAGTGGCCAATGATCTATTAAATCATCACTATGTAATGAAGTCTTTGTAAAACCCCAAAGAACTAAATTCAGGGTTAGTGAATATGTGGAGATTTGGGGAGACTGGCACACTCAGAAACAGCATGGACACTCTGAGCCCCTTCCCCATAACTTGCCCTATGTATCTCTTCCATTTGGCTGTTCCTGAGTTATACCCTTTTATAATAAACTGGTAATCAAATAAGTAAAGTGTTTCTCTGAGTTCCGTGAGCTATTTGGGCAAATAAACTGAACCTGAAGGAGTGTTTAGAACTTCAATCTATTGTCAGTTGGTTAAAAGCACAGGTGACAATCTAGACTTGCCTTTGGCATTTGAAGTGGGAATGAGGGGGCCAATCTTGTAGGACTGAGACCTTAACTTGTGGAATCTGTAACTATCTCCAGATAAGTAGTATCAGAATTGTGTTGCATTATAAGTCACCCAGCTGGTCTAAGAATTGCTTGGTATGGGAAAACAGCAATAACAATAACAGCAACAACACTGGATTTAGTGTCAGAATTCCACTCTAACTAACATTCCACATTCTTTAGCTCCCTTAACTCACTCTTTTCACCTTTCCTTCTACCTAATAATCTTCTCCAGTCCCTTGACAACACTGCTATCTTATTAAATCATTTTTCACTTTTTCAAACTTCTGACCCTATGATATCCTTATTGATTCTCAGCCAATGATTTGTATTCTTAATTCAAAGATAGTAGGAAAGTAATCAAACAGAAAAGCCTTCAAATTACTTTCATCAAACTGAAACTCATATCTTCCTCCTCCTTTTATGGCTCTATCTTTCTGTTCTGCTTCCATATTCTTCTGTCTGATGAGCTTCTACTCAACCTGTAAGCAGATCTTTTGTTATCCTGCCCTCCCAACCCCCATCCAATTGGAGTCAAGTGCCTCTTTCATCTGTTCCCAAAGCCTCTTATATTTTTTCTTTCTTTCAGTACATCTATTGACTTACAGCAATAGCATATTAAGTTTGATAATCCTTCACCCTACTAACCAGACCTTAGAATATCCACTTGTGTACATACACATATACACACATGAATACACATATATTTATGTATACATATGTAACATATCCATAGACTAAATTTTCAGTAGAGTTTTAGATGAGAGGAAAATAACAAAAAATAGAATTTCCATAATCAGAACATCCAGTTTACCTTATTTTTAACACCTTACTTTAATATGGTGTTTTTGTTACAATTAGTGAACGAATTTTAATACATTATTATTAAAGCTCTTAGTTTAGAGTTCCTTGGTTTTTACCCACTGTCCTTTTTCTGTTTTAGAGTTCTATCCAGGATATCACATTACATGTAGTTTAGTTTAGCCATGTCTCCTTAGGCTGCTTTTGACTGGAATAGTTTCTTGAACTTTCCTTGTTTTTAGAAACTTTATAGTTCTGAGAAATACTGGCCAGGATGTTTTAGGATGCTCCACTATTCAAATTTTTCTGCTGTTTTTCTCATGAGAAGTCTAGGGTCGTGGTTTATTGGAGGAAGATCAGAGAGGCAAAGTGCCATTTTCTCACATGGTATCAAAGGTAAAGAAATCAACGTGATGTATGCCTATTGATGTTGACCTTGATCCCCTGGCTGATGTGGTGTTTGCCAGGATTCTGCACTGTAAACTTCACTTACCCCTTTTCCATACTGTGCTCTTTGGAAGAAATTGACTGTGTTCTGCCACCACTTATGAAGTCAGGAGTTATGTTCCTTCCTTGAGGGCAGATTATCTATATAAATTATTTGGAATTCTTGTGTATGGGAAATTTGTCTTTTCTCCCTCATTTATTCATTTGCTTAATCATCTATCTATATCACTCCATAGCAGGTATTTATATCATCCAATGGTTATATTACTACTTTTTTGCTGTTGTTGTTCAAATTATATCAGCTTTGGCCACTGGGTGCTCTTTCAATTAGATCTAGGTTCCTTTGTCATACTCTTATTGGTGCGTGCACGTGTGTGTGTGTGTGTGTGTGTGTGTGTGTGTGTGTGTGTGTGGTATGTAGTTGTTTTGGTTTGTTTCATTTTAGGCTTATCTTTATTTTCTGACACTACAAGATGTTTCACGTTCATCTTGTATATTTCTTGCATAAGCCCTAGAATCAACAATTTCTCCAGGGAGGCTTCTTTTTTTGGAGTATTAAAAACCAAGATTTGGATACTAGGTATGATCATTACTAGTGGATATTTATTCCTTTTAGGTCCTCTCCATTGACACAGTAAGAAAATATATCTAGGTATAATAAGCTGTGTATTTATACTAAGTCTATGTATACCAAGCTGTATGTATTATCATCCATATCTATATTAAGCTAAACATAAATTATTAATGATGCCTCCAACATTAATCCATTACTACATGGATCATTTTAACCTACTCCTTTGGTTATCTGTAAATTCCCACTCCAACACTGAGAAAGCTGGCTCCCATACTCTCCCATTCATTTACTTGAGTGTATGATTCCAGTATACATACATATCAGTATGAGAATTGTCAACCAGTTCCCTTGTGGAAAACAATTTATCTGCAGGAGTACCAGGCTTAGATGCTGTCCCTGTGTCTTTGTTCTTAC
Organism: Nasua narica; assembly: GCA_028533885.1. Taxonomy (NCBI): domain Eukaryota; kingdom Metazoa; phylum Chordata; class Mammalia; order Carnivora; family Procyonidae; genus Nasua; species Nasua narica. The sequence goes on along the minus strand of CM052799.1, from coordinate 164,287,588 downwards.
CAACTTCACTCATTGCAGATGAATAAGGCTCTGATAAAATCTTGCCTGCAGAGTAGGTCTTTGTTATGGGGAATGATCTGGGTATATTTTCAAATGGTTTCCCTACCCCTGGCAAAAACATGAGGGTATTTTTTTGATTCTTCACCATGAGAACCTAGTGGAGTTCTTGGAGATAGGACACACAAATATGTGGAAGTTCCCCTAACATTCAGGTCCCCAGGATTTTCTCATTCTCATACTACTTCACACTCAGCCTCTAGCAATTTATCAAAATTAGAACTTAAATGTTCCTACCATTTAAGCTGTTCCAAAAGCTTCTGCTCCAGGTAAGCAGATCTCCATTGTGATTCTCTGTATTTACCTACCACTCTAGATTTTGGGGTGGCAGTTTGGCAGTCTGATGAATCCAAGAAAAGTAGTTGATTTATAATTTGTTAGCTTCTTTTCTTATTATAAGAGCTCTGACTTTACATGTTGCAACTGAAATTGGAAATTCTTCATATAATTTGGAGGAAGCAGCTAGACTAGCTAGACTCCCTCTACTAAACCAGTTAAACTTATCTCTATCCCTAAAAAAAAAAAAAGAAGCCATCCAAGAATGCTATTAATTCAATAATTGTGTAGACTTACTAGCCGTCACCCCAGGCCAAACATGAAGGTCATTGTTTATTCATCTAATAGCTAGATAAAAAAGAAATGTGATAGTAATAATTCCAGAGGTAGACACAGTAACAAAATGAGTAAAATCAGAAAGAAATACAGAAGATGGGAAAAAACAAAAGCTGTTGCAAATAGCATAACATCTTGTCAATCTGGCAACTTTTAGTTAGCGGGCTCACTGTCTTACACATATGTTATATAAAGCCTGCAGTAATTTATGTATTTCCAGGAGCACCTGGGTGGCTCAGCTGGTTAAGTGTCTGCCTCTGGCTCAGGTCATGGTCTTAGGGTTCTGGGATTGAGCCCCAAGTCAGGGTTCCTGCTCAGCAGGGAATCTGTTTCCTCTCTCCCTCTTCACCTCCCCCCTCTCATTCTCTCTCTTTCTCTCTCTAATAAATCAATCAAATCTTTTAAAAATTATGTATTTCTATAGTGTATACTTATAAGCTCAAGTCATGAAAATACAAAAGCACAAAACTATGTCTGGTACATTAAATGTATTAAGGCAGGAATGTGTCTAATGCATTTTAGAGAAACCCTAGTACTTAATACACTTACACTTACACACAAATTGGGACTTAAGTTAGTTAGCTTCTATTGCCTGGAAAAGCACTTATACAGAATACCTCAGTCCTCCAGGTTCTCAGTAGGTGAACTAGTTTCTGCATATGCTATCTATGAACTATCTGGTACAATTTGTAATTGTGGCAGGTGACAACCATATTAAAAGAAACATTTTTCTTACCCAGGCAGTGCTATTATGGATAAATCTCCATGAAATATCTTGACTACATACATCAAGATGGAGTTGGTTAATAGTCACCTAATTCCTGTCAGTGAGAGTGAAAACAGACTACTAGAATATTCCCTGATGATAGATTTTTTTTTAGCGACATGACAAACTATTTTACTGTTAGTGACGGAATCATCTTTTACTTTTCATGACAGTGACAAAAGGTCAAATGCTTGAACTGTGACCATATTGTATAAATATTTGTTTAAAACCAATTTGGAAAGGGTAACTCAGTCTTTCCTTATAAAGACACATTTAGTAGCTACTTGGGGTGCCTTATGAAGCTGATTATGGATTTTTACTAGAGGAGTCTTATAACTGACTAATGGCTTTCAATGACCAATAGTTGATCAAAGATACTTTCAGATTGCACACCAGCAAGTTATTTCAGTACAGAAAATACAATTTACAAAGCTTATCATAGTTCAAAGTTATGTTCCTTTGCCTCAAAGTCTGCCCTGATGTACTTCAGAGTCTGAGAAAAGGAGTGACATTATCAAAATGACACTTTCAAAAGATGATTCTTGGTGTTGGTGGGTGTGATAGATCAGAACAGCAGAAGCCGGTTCTGGAGAGGTTAGAAAGGAAGCACTTTATAGACATTTAGAATCAGGTTGAGTTTAGCTGGACGAGGGCTCTGCCTTATGGCTGAAGCAACACAAACTAATGGCAGTTTTTTAAAAAAATTGAAAAAGTTTTGACAAGACTTGAAGACACTCCGAAAAGCAAAGGAAAGAGAATAATATTTACTTGCCTTTTTACTGAATAAAAATATCATTAATTATGAGTTTGGAATAAAAATTATACCAGAAATGAATTAGCTGCTGTCTGTCTGAATTAGGGACTGAAAAATGTTGGGGAAAAATAAAAATCAGAATGGTGAGACAACAAGTGGCACTTGGAGAAGTAGGAAAACTCAAGTTTATTTTACACCAGTGGACCCAGATGAGCTGGCACTCAAAATTCTGGGCCCTGGGGCAGTGGGGTTATAGAGCTTTTTATAGAGAGGTGCAGGAGGTCAGGTTCCAAGGACTATGCTGACTGCTGGTAGGCGGATTTAAACTGGGGGAGTGTGGGCTGCTTTAGGCGGGAACAGTAGTGCAAGGAGCCTGTGGCAGGAAGCCTGTTTACAGAAGCAGAAACACCTGGTTATCTCTTGCTCCCAGTAGGGCTTCTGGTTATCTCTATCTTATTGTTAGGAACTTCCCATCTACTGGGACTTGCCAGCCTGGGCCTGCTCTGGGTAATTTTCCTTTTCAATTTCCCTAAAATAATGAATACTTCAGGATAGGGAGTTACTGTGTGTAGAATAGGTTGTCTAGTGGGATACGAGTGTGTGTTGTCCAGTTAAATTGCAGCTAAGGCACAGTGCAAAGGGCAAACATCTTCAAGTGTTCTTTTTCCAAAAAAAAAGTTGCCAGCCATGGGAATCTGTTACCTTCTTATGGGACTTCCTGAGAGCTGACAGAAATAGTCCAATTATTTGCCATATCCATAAACCTCTCTCCAGGAAATAAGGAGTGAAAATAAACAGTGTGGTTGTGTTTTGGAGGATGCTGATATTCCACAAAGTATATTATTCCTTGCCTCATGTCAGCTTTTCTACCTTGAGCCAAGTGAAGGAGGATCCAAGAACATCATTTGCAGAAATTTGAAAGGCCTGGAGAAAAGATTATAGTAGGGTTGTCACATGAAACATAGGAAGCTAGTTAAATATGAATTTCACATAAACAACATTTTTTTTTAAGATTTTATTTATTTATTTATTTATTTATTTATTTATTTATTTATTTATTAGGAAAGAGAGAGTGAGAGAGAGCATGAGAAGGGAGAAGGTCAGAGTGAGAAGCGGACTCCCCGTGGAGCTGGGAGCCCAATGTGGGACTCCATCCCAGGACTCCGGGATCATGACCTGAGCCGAAGGCAGTCGCTCAACCAACTGCGCCACCCAGGGGCCCAAACAACAATTTTTTAAATTTCAAACATGCCCTATGCAATATCTGAGATATGCTCAAAATAAACAATCATTACTCTTCATCTAAAATTCAAGAGTAACTAGGTACCCTGCTTTTTTTTTTTGCTAACTATGGCAATCTGAATATGGCAACCTGCGTGATAGGCCTCTTGTTTCCTGGATGATTATTTGTTTTACTTATTTTACTTTAGTTTTATTCTATTATTACCACCTGGCTTAACATGATGAGATAATTTTTTAAATATGTATTATAAGAGGCTAAGAGCATGGCATAGTGTTGAGATGTCTCAATGAACCAGTTCTATGCTTTTGAGATTTTGTGATAAGGTAGATTGTCTTTCTATGACAAGCTGAATGACTGCCAAGAAATTTTAAAGAGTAGCAGTATCTCAGAGCAGGACTCCTAAAATGTACTGTGTAAAAGAATTCCCCAGGGATTTTGATAAAAAGCAGAATTTGATTTTGAAGGTCTAGGGTGGCACCTGAAATTCTACTTTTCTAATAAGCTCCAAGTTATTGCCAAGGTTGAAGTTCCACCCATCATACTTTGAGTAGCAATGCAGTGAGCATTATCAAGTCCAAAAATTTGGTCTTGTCAGTGACCGCAATGATTTTAGTCATCTAGATACACTAACCTAAATTTAATTAAGCAAATAAACTGGCATAAGAATCCAGAATAGTATGCTGTAAGCCTCCCTCTTCCTTATTAATAAATTAGAACCTAGCACAGAATATGTCATTTCTATACATAAAGCCCTCTGTAGCCTCCTATTCCTCTCAGCATAAAAGCCAGTGTAGCTCATATGGCTCCGAGGCATAGCCAGCCTCTCATTTACCCTCATGACCTCATCTGCTAAGACTCTCCCTTCTTACCTTCAAACACTCCTTTCTTGCTGCATTAGTTTCATAGCTCTTGTTTGTAGAACACACCAGACATTCTCCTCATCTCCAGCTTTTTGTTTGTTTTGCCCACTCATCCTTCCAACAGTCACAGAGCTTCCTTTCTCCCATCTTCCAGGACTTCACTTAAAAGCACCTTCTCAGTGAGACTATCCCGCTCATTCCATTTTAAATTGCAACTCTTTACCCCACACTCTAGATGTTTCTTTACTCAGATATAATCTTTCCATAACACTTATTTCTTAATATAGTATATACTTTACTAATATGTCTTATTAATTGTTATTACCTATATTCTCCTGTTAGAATGCAAACTTCATGAAGGCAAGAATGTAGCACACAGCTTGAACATCATTCAGGTCCTAGTAAGCTCTTAATATATGCTTTATTATTTGTTTGAATTCAACTAATTTATTTGAGAGGAAGAATTTTATTTATTTATTTATTTATTTATTTATTTATTTATTTATTTATGAATGAGAGAGAGTAAGAAAGAGCATGAGAGGGGAGAAGGTCAGAGGGAGAAGCAGACTGCCTGCAGAGCAGGGAGGCTGATGCGGGACTTGATCCCACGACTCCGGGATCATGACCTGAGCCGAAGGGAGTCATTTTACCAACTGAACCACCCAGGCACCCTGAGAGGAAGAATTATTGAATGGAAAGTTACTTTGAAAGGACAAGGGAGGTGGAAAGTCATTAAATACACTTAAGCCATGTTATAGTAAGTCTAATACAGTATCCCTGGACCTTACCATGTCTCTAAGAATCTGTTTATTCTGTTGAAGTAAATTGTTTTTTGTTAAGGAGTTTTGAAAGTCCTTTTCCAAAAACTTGTTTTCTCTCTTATTCTTCTTTCTCTTGGATGGTTGTATCCATTTCATTGTATCAATATTTTTAATGTTAGCACCACAGATTTAGTTATTCAGTGGAAGGATTTTATCTTTTTCAGATAGCTTGATAATTATTTAATATGTTCCAGTATAGCTGAGTTAGTTATCAAAATTCTTGTAGATATAAGATCTTATAGTTGTCAAATAAAATAATTTGTTTTGTATGACAGTGTCTGACAGCATACAAAGTTGAAAAGAACTAATGGTAGGAACTGAGGGCATAGAACTCTTATGTCATCCTCTCAATTAAGATAGAGAAAGGGGAACAAACCATAATAAGAGAGTCCATGGTACATAAGGAAACTCCATATAACAAATTTAATGTCAAACTATTTCAATTGACCCATATTTAGTATTATATTAACTTATTTATTTGAATATTTAAATATCTGACATTTAAAGCATAAGAAAGGGAGCTAGTTGAGAAGAATGTCTAAGAAAATAGTTGAGAGAATTAGGATATGGGGGTTGAGATACAGCTTTTCATAAGATAGGGAGGGTGAGGATTAGAAAAGAATAGCACTGGTTAATCAGAAATTTAGTATGTACCTTATAAATGACTTAGAGTGTATTAACATAAAATAAAACAGAAATTTAAAATTATATCAAAAATATAAAAATACTACAATATGGGGAAAAAAAACCCATAAGCCTAAATTTCATGATAAACAAATCATATGGAACATTTCATATTTCCCCAAATGATTTTATGCATTTTTAGAATTGAATCTCTTTTATAGTGTTTTATCCTGAATATCCATCAATATACTCTATATTAAAATTTTCATTAAATTTTCTTTTATGACCAAAACAACAATCAAAACTGCACTAGAAACAAATTTTTGTCAATAACATTAACCAAAATTATTAAAATAATTCCTTTTATACTATTAAAGCTAAAGGTAAATGTCAGTATATGTTTTAACATTACTTTCAATTTAAAACATGATCTTGAGACCAAATTTGTATTGTTATTATCCTTATCATGGCTATAAAAGTAAGCTCAAACTAAAAAAAAAGAATGTGTTGAATAGTTTCCTAATGGTCTTTATTATAGGCATTTTATTTTATATTTAAAGATTTGAAACTTAGATAATGTCATGTACTAGAAATTACATGTTTTCTTTCCCCCTTCAAATTTTGAAAAGATAAAAGTTACTTTTATATTGAAAAACATATTTCCATTATGCCAAAATATATTGATATCTATATAATATCATAAGGGAATTTGAGTTCCATAAAATGTTGAGAAAACTTATTTCCTACCCTTTTTACTATAGATATCAAAGTACGATTACCTATCCTGGCCATGCTCCAATTCTGGATTCACAGTTCTTGCTTCCTGCAATATAAGGTCTTGTACCATAAAATCATCAAATCAACCTCTTTACTCTACCTAATGGGACTAGAGGGGAAAACCTGACCTATAGGCTAGCCATCTCTGTATCACTTGACAAGTAAAATTAAGTTAAGCCAACCTAATTCCCTAATTCAGAAATTTAAATTCAAAATCTAAGGAAGAATTGTCTTCTTAGAAGACAACTTAGAAGTAAGAGGGAAAAATAATATGTATAGACACATGATTAGGCAGAGTTTGTGTCATGTAGAAGCCAAACTAATGAAAAAGCAGAGCAAGTCAATTCATAGAGTGATAAATAAAGCAGACATACAATGTCAGTGGAATCATGTATCAGCAGAGGATTAGAGCAAAGATTGGTGAACTCTCTCTAGGTTGCCTTCAACCTGTATGAATCTAAAAATACCCTCTTGCTCCAGACTCTCTTTGACCTGTCTTGTTTTCATAAATCTTCATGAAAGAACTCTCATAGATTCACATCCATCATTATAATAATATCTCCTACTTGAATTAGTTTGACTGTATCTTTGCTCTTTGTAGCAACAATGCATTTTATCTAAGCTATACTTTTAAATATGCAGTGACTTGAAGAGTGGCCACCCAAAAGATTGTCCACAGAAACTCTGCATGTGACTTTAGTTGGGAAAAGGGTCTTGCAGATGAATGAGTTTAAGGATCTCAAGATGAGATCATCCTGCATTATCCTGGTGGGCCTGAAATCTAATGACAAGTGTTTTTGTAAGAGACAGAGAGAAGATACAGACACAGAGGGGAAGGCCATGTGAGGACAGAGGCAGAGATTGCAGTGATTCAGCCACCAGGAACATTGGGAGTCATCAGAAATTGGAAGAAGCAAGAAAGGATTCTATGCCAGAGAATTCTCCCCTGGGAGGAGATTCTTCCCCTTGAAGGATGTGCAGCCCTGTGGACAACTTGACTTTGAACTTCAGGCCTCCAGAATTGTAAGACAATACTTTTATGTTATTTTAAGTCATCAAAATTTTGACAGTTCGTTACAATATCTCTAAGAAACTAATACAGGGCACCTGGGTGCTCAGTGGGTTAAACCTCTGCCTTCTGCTCAGGTCATGATCTCATGGTCCTGGGATCGAGTCCCACGTTGGACTCTCTGCTCAGGTGGGAAGCTGCTTCCCTCCCTCTCTCTGCCTGCCTCTCTGCCTACTTGTGATCACTCTCTGTCAAATAAATAAATAAAATCTTTAAAAAACAAAAAAAAACAAAAAACAAACCAAAAAATACCTAACACAAATACTAAGAATTCCACCCCCCATAGTGAGGGGCAGGGTTTTTCATTAAATATATTTTGGGTATGTAAACTTTGATTCTATTTTCTTAAATATAATATTGTGGTTATAATTTAGGCTTTTCCTAGCTCTAAATAATCTTTATAAACTTTAATTTTATATTTTGCAAAGTTAATGATTCTGTAGTGACTGTCGATGTTGATAGAGCTGTTGGTCCCTGCACCAACTGACACTGAGTTGCTAGATCTTTTTGAATTATTTCTCCTTTATGGCAATACTATTTTTAGTCTATTTATCAGCTCTTTAACTGTCATCATTTTATTTTCACTTGTTAAACAATAGTCTAACATTTAAAAATCTTAACTTTACAACTTACTGTGCATATTAATGCTTATATTTTATAGAAATACAGTGCTTTCAAGGGCTAGCATAGGTAGAGAACAAAATCATTTTGTTTTTTAATTATTTTTGGATTTGTTTCGTGTTTGAAGAGAGGCAATACACACTATGTCTTATCTATAAGATTCTGATTAGTTGTTTAGCATCCTTTACCTCAGTTCCCCTTTTTTGTAAAATGAGGATATGATTAACTACTTTACAGAGTTGTGAGAATTAAATCTATGAATATATGTGAGTACGTAGATCAGTGCAATTTCATATTAAACATTTAATAAATGCCTGGTGTTAACCAAACTCACTGTTATTTATAACTATTAATAATTTTGCTACTACTTATTTTGGTTGTTTGTATTTAACAATGCTTCCATCACCTAAAAAACTTTACTTGCTTCTGGTCTATGGACTGGAAACAACATAATTATGTTTTTATAGATAACATTTTAGGTGTTAGTCTTAGATTAGTAATCAAATGGTAGCAGAGTTTCCTTTAGTTGTCTAAATTTCTGTGCTTCCTTCATAGTACATATTTTTATTCCTGACTCTTGTTTTCTTAAGGGAGCTATAAATACTCTGCTGCAGTCCCTCAGCATGATGCCTCCTTATGCAGGACAGGACATAGTTGTCCCTTTCTTAGTTTTGTTTGTCTTTTGTTTATATTAAGGTGTAATTGATATTGAACATTATATTAGATTCAGTTGTGCAACATAATGATCCAATATTTATATGCAGTAAGAAATGAGCACCACAAAAATCTAGTTAACATCCATCACCATCCATAATTACAGATATTTTTTCTTATGATAAGAACTTTTAAGATCTCTCTTTAGGAACTTTCAAATATGCAGTACAGTATTATTAACTATAGTTGCCATGCTGTACATTACAGTCCCATGACTTATTTACCCTTTATTTTATGATTCTTCTTTAATATTAAAAACTAACCTTGTTAATCCTCTCAACATCCTTCTCTGATGCATTCAATCCTAGATAAAGACATCACTGGATCGTTTCTTCCCCACATTCAAAATACAGAATTTATCTTCGACTTCTCTTTTTCCCCTCAACATGGTATCCAATTGGTTAACAATCCTTTCTATTCCAACTCCAAACCGCATACTTTTAGGCTCATTTCTGCTTCAACTTCTATATTTCAGGCCTTACTTTCCATAGTTTGAGATATGGGAATAGCAATTTTACTTGCCTTTTCTATACTCTTGTGGGTGTGTGTGTATGTGTGTGTGTGTGTGTAACTAAAGAGAAACAGCATAGATATATTCCCAACCTCATGCCTGATACATTTATAAGGACAGAAACCCTTGCTGCCTCTCACCTCTAATGTTTCATAAGGTTGCCTTTCCTTGATTCTCAAAACCTTAAAATGATTATGACACAATGAAGTCTATAAAAATCATCTCCAATCTCTTCAATTCTTACTTTAGATAATATTCCAGCTACTGACATCACTGACATCAGTCAAGTTCCTGTTACTGGTCCCAGATCAAGTGCTAAAGGAGAACATAGCCCTTTTTTTAGAGTTTAGGTTCTTAGTACTCTTTGCAACATTAAAATTGCACTACATATAATGATTAAAATCTAGAATTTTTATAGTTCAGCAATAATTTGTATAAAATAGATTTTTATGGTAAGAAAAAGCCTTTAGGAAGTTTAAATATTATTTCTGTATTGTAAACAAATGATACAGAGATGGCAAATTCCAACTGATAGAGTATATTTCGAGAGGCTATCTCTGTATCATTTATACATGCATTAGCTACATATCTATATGTATAGTATATATGTATAAATATATATGTGGGTGTACATGTGATTACATACAGAACCATATGCTTATACATAGTGTGGAATATTTGGCCGAATTAGAGTTTCTGTGCCATCCCAACGTCCTCTGGCAGAGGGTGGATTTTACTAAGATAATCACCAACTGATTATATCATGAATGACCACTAGTACTAGCAAGATAAATGTCACTGTCCTTTTGTAGTCACTCTAAAGAATCTAATGATCCAAGTTACCCATCCAATCTGGCTATAACAGGATGGACGAGGCTATAAAGTGGGGAGGGTTGGTAAAGAAACTTGAGAGGCCCCAGGTCAGACTCTCTATGTGAACCAAAAGGTGTATTTCATCATTTTCTGAGCAGACATTTTTTTCCTGGTACTTGCTCTGGTACTTTCAGGTGGAGTGAATATCCTTGGCAATTAGACACAAATATCTTTAGCCAAAAGAGGTAGGAGGGATATATTCTGTCATTGCATACTTTTGTGTGTTGTTGAGAAACACTGAGAGTACTAGAGCTCTCAGAAAGTGGGCTTGGGCTCCAGGATTAGTGTGTCTGAGCCATCAGACAAAACAGTCTAAATTCATGCATGTTCTCCAAGACTACTCCAACAAAACACCTCTTGGCAACTCCAGGCCTTGCTCTTGGAGGTCTGGATCACAACAAAGATAGACTAGATGAGTTTCCTGTTAGTATAAAAGACTGAGCTAAAATGCAAAGGCCACCCTCCCTTTCCAACTACAGAATTGCTAGGGGAAAAAAAAAACAGCCACTACCAGGAAAACACTGCACATATGAAAAGATTTAGTTGATCTCCACGGTAAGATTAAAAATCCTGGTCGAAAGAAACAAAAAAATTAACTCCACGTCAGAGTAGTGGGGGGGAATGGAAGGCCACAGGCACACAGAACTGATATCATCTAGCTATGTACTCCATGTTTTCAGGGGGGGTGGAAGTCAGAATGCAGCCCCACATACTCAAGGATCTGGAATAGAGGTCCCTTCATAAGGCTGGGTAACTAGAAATTGGACAGTCAGTCAGTGAACCTAGAAAACACTATGATTGTGTTAGGGAATATATCACAGAAGTATGCCACCTGGCTGGGCCATGAGAGGAAAAACCTCTTGCTAGGAATCTGACCCACATAACTATGCTATTTCTAATGAATTCTTAATTTTAAGTACCTGTGAATGGCAGAGCTTTGTGTCTAAACTCATATGGTTTTTGGCCTCCATTGTTACTTTTGGCCTCTATTGTTACTACTACATTGTTACTACTACAACCGCTGTCAGTTGTGTGCAGGTATAATTTGAGTACACTTGGCCTCAGCTATGTTATGTGCCTCTTGCATTCTGCTGTGGACTTTTCTACATGGAACACTTATGAGAACCTACTCAAGGACCATTCTGACTCATCCATAAGTCTGAAAATTCAATGGGATTAACACCATAAGGGGCCACCAATGACTAAGTGAGAGGAAAAGCTAATATATAAATACTCTTTTATTTTCCTTATTGGTAAGTGTGCCAGATTTAGCAAATAAGAATACTGGACACCAATCATTTTAATTTCAGACAAAAATGAAATTTTACTGCAAATAAATTGCATGCGATATTTGAGACTCACATAAAAATGTTGATTATCTGAAGTTCAAACTTAACTGTGTGTTTTGTATTTTATCTCCTGACTCCCCTTGAGAGGGCAATTCTAAGACTCCTTCTCAATGGCTCTTCAGAGGATCCCCAGTGGAGAAAGTCCCAGTTGTCCATAGCAGTGACCAGCTTGCTAACCCAACTTTGCTCATCGCTCTCTAGTTTTATGCAAGTCAGTTCCTTATTCCCATTCCTGAGGAAATAAAAAAAGTTCCCAAAGTAAAGCAACAGCACACAGAGATGTCTTACTTAGAAAGTTACCATAAAAAGTTAATTGTTGAAAGGACACCCTTTGATGGGATTCTGGAACTAGATCACTCACTGGAAAGCAATAATTAGTACCCTACTGCTGGTCCAAAGTGGACTAATGATTGCTATAGATTGACTGCTTATATGTCCCCCAAATTTATATGTTGAAACCTTAATGCCCAAGTTGATAGTAATAAGTGAGGTGAGGTTTTGGGGCAGTATTTGAGAGCAGAACCCTCTAGAATAGGAGTAGATCCCTAGCAACTGAGGCCCCAGGGAGCCTCTCCTCCGTCTCATATCTACAGATACAACAAGAAGTCTGTGACCCAGAAGAGAGTCCTCATCTGACCATGCTGACACCCTGATCTGGACTTCTAGCCTCTGGAAGTTTGAGAAATAAATTTCTATTATTTGTAAGCCACTCAATCTGTGGTCTTTTATTACAGCAGCCCAAATGGACCAAGACAGTGATAATTCCTGGTAACTAATTATAATAGTTATTAAGATCCTCACATATATGGATTGGGAAAAGATACCAGAAGAAGGTGAAGTACTGAGTTTTGCAGTATCTGTCCAAAAACCGTGTAGGTAACCAACTTTTTTTTTTTCAGGACCCTGAGATCATGACCTGAGCCAAAGGCAGAGGCTTTAACCCACTGAGCCACCCAGCCACCCCAGTAGCCAACTTTTGTGAATAGATTGAAAATTCAGTGTTTGTTAATGGCCTAAAACAAAAACAAAGCAAAAAACAAGAAATACAAAGCAGATAAAAAACTATAGGCCAACTATTGAAGGAATGCTGAAAGAGATATTTGTGTCATTATCAATATCTGTAATTGTTTTCATTGTTGTTGCTATTTATGATGTACCATAGTAGTCAAGATCCATATTATCCCATAAGAAAAACCAATATTCATCATTCCACTTATTAAAAAAGTTATTATTTCCTCCCTGGTTTGCAGTGTTACCTGCGTCATATGTTGTTTCCACATACATGGGGGCCTGGGGCTTTTTAGTCTATTCTATTCTATTTGTTTTTCCCTAAAACCAATACTATACTGTTTTAATTGTTGTAGTTTAAGACTAAATCTTTTATCTATAAAGAAAATGAATGCTTCCATGTTGCTCTTCAATAGAAAATATTGAATATTCTTAAGAAAACTTTTTTGTATTTTGGCTGTAATTGCATTGGATCTATAAATCAGTTTGGAAAGAATTTCATCTTCATTACATTACATTTTCCAATCCATAAACATGTTTGTCTAATTAATTGTGTCTTTTAAAATGTTTCTCAATAAAGTTTTGTGATTTTTTTCTCCATAGAGGACACCTGTAGACTTTGTGAGATTTCTTTCTGGACAATTTGTATCTTTTTTTATAATACTGTAAACAGTATCATTCAAAATTTCATTTGTAAGCTGCTTATTTCTAGTAGGTAGAAAATAAATAGATCTCTACATTGATTTTATATCCAGCATCTTTGATAAACTTTCTTATTATTCTTATAATTTATCTGTGGATCCTTGGGATTTCTCTGTACATAATCATATCCTCTGCAAATAATGACAGTTTTATTTATTCCTTGCAATTTTTTGTACTTCTAATTTTATTTTCTTGCCTTACTTAACTGCCTAGGATCTCCAGTGAAGTGCTAAATAGAAGCAGTGGAAGTAGGCATTCATGTCATCACATTCCTGACTTTTTCAGTAGTCCATCACAAGCATCTTTGCTGTAAGTTTTTCATAGATAATCATACCAATTTTCTAAGTTTCTATGGATGTTTATCTTAAATATTTTAGATTTAGCTAACCCTTTTCTGATGCTATCAATATAATCATTTAGTTATTTAATCTACCAATTTGTTGAATTACTGAAATTGTTTTCCTACTTTAAATAGCCTTATAGTCAATATTATTTAAGTACAAAATCTATCCAAACAGAGCTATAGATAAAAGGCAAATCTAATAAAAACTTCTACAGGTATTTTGGAGAAATTAGAAATATTTTTATAAGATGCATATAGGAAAGAACAAAGCCATTTTTAATTGGAAATAAAATTATTAACAAAATTAATGTCCATACTTTTCTAGAAGAGTCCAAGAATTCACTTGAAAGCTTATTATTAATATTTTTTTATCTTTCCCTGAAGATGTTTTCTTCAACTGAGTGCTTATTCTCCACTCAACAGGGAAGGTGAGAAGGACAGGGGAATTAACACCCCAGTATCTAGTCTTAACCTACACTTATCAAGTCTTAACCCACACTGCTCCCTTCCAATAGAGTGTCCTCAGGTCACCTCTCCAATGAACCACTTTCACCCAGATCCCTTTTTCATTATCTGCTTTGTGGGAGCATAAACTAAGATGTGCTTTGTTTTGGATTATTTTTTAGCAATCTTTTCCATTCTCCCCTTCTTATATTTCTTAAGGTTTTCTTTTTTTTTTTTTTAAAGATTTTATTTATTTATTTGACAGAGATCACAAGTAGGCAGAGAGGCAGGCAGAGAGAGAGAGAGTGGGAAGCAGGCTCTCCGCTGAGCAGAGAGCCCCAGGTGGGGCCGATCACAGGACCCTGAGATCATGACCTGAGCCAAAGGCAGAGGCTTTAACCCACTGAGCCACCCAGGCGCCCCAAGGTTTTCAATAAATAACAACATGCTTACTTATTTCCTGAATAATTAATCTTTGCTCTCTTCTTAGAAATGTGTATAAACTAGAATAATGTAACTTGTATTCTTCTGCACCTTAGCTGTTACTATTGTATTGTATTTTAATTCCATCAATTATTTTTTCATATTGTTTCTTTATTGTTAAGCATTGTTTTTAAGATCCAGCCACTTTACTTTTAATTACTATATGGCACTCCAAAGTGTGCTTTTAACACTTTTTTTACAGGTTTACTGAAGTATAATTGACAAAAAATAAACCATACATATTTAAATTTAAGCTTTGATATTTTCAGGAAGCCATAAAAATCATCATCACAGACAAGAAAGAGAGCATATTCATTGCCCTAAAAATTTTCTCATACCCTTGTGTATTCCTCCCACTTCTTCCCTCATCTCTAGATAATCATAGATGTGCTCTCTCTCCCTATGGATTAATTTGTTCTAGAGCTTTTTATAAATGAAATCATATGTGTATGCTCTTCTTTGTCTTCTTCCACTCAGCAGTAAATTGTGAGAACCATTCATGTTGTATAGATAAGCAGTTTATTTAAAAAAATAATAAATTTTATTTTTAGAGAAATGTTAGTTTTACAGCAAAATTGAGCAGAAAGTACAGAAAACCTCAGTACTTCCTCCGCACACACATGCATGATCTCCCTCTCTATCAATATCCCACTCCATAGTGCTATAGTTTGTTGTAATTCATAAACTATTTTGACATATCATTATCACTCAAAGTCCGTCATCTGTGTTAGGGTTCATTTATGGTGTTGTATATTCTATGAGTTTGAACAAATATATAATGACATGTATCTATACTTTAGTATGATACAGAATAGTTTCACTGTCTTAAAATTTCTCTGGTAATTGATTTCTCCGCACTAACTTCTGGCAACCACAAATCCTTTCACTGCCTCTGCCTCTAGTTTTGCCTTTTCCAGAATGTCACATAGTTGAAGTCATATATTATGCAGACTTTTCAGATTTACTCTTCTTACTTAGTAGTAGGCATTTAAGTTTCCTCAATGTCTTTTTTTTTAAATAATTTAGAGAGAGATTATATTTTTATAAGATTTTATTTATTTATTAGACACACAGAGAGAGAGTTCACAAGTAGGCAGAGAGGCAGGCGGAGAGAGAGAAGGAAACAGGCTCCCTGCTGAACAGAAGAGCCTGATGTGGGGCTCGATCCCAGAACCCTGAGATCAATGATCTGAGCTGGAGGCAGAGGCTTTAACCCACTGAGCCACCCAGGCACCCCTCCTCAATGTCTTTTGATGCCTGGATAGCTCATCTCTTTTTAACACTGAATAATATTCTATACCATATTCAGGAACTTAGTTCATTTATCCATTAAAGGACATCTTGGTTGTTTCCAAATTTTGATAATTTTGAATAAAGCTGCTATAAATATCTGTGTGCAGGTATTTTGTGTGGACATAAGTTTCCAGTTTATTTAGGTAAATACCAGGGAGCACGAATGTGTAGAAAAAAGTACCTTTAGTTTATAAGACACTGCCAATCCGTCTTCCAAAATGACTGTACCATCTGTACCTTCAATTCTGGTGGGAAGACCTTTTTTTCTTCAGTAATATGAAGGTTGGTGATCCATATTAGCAAGTGAAAAGTTGGGTTATTTTCATAGACAATCCTGTCAGGAACAATAGAATAGTCAACAGCTGCCTTTCAAATTTGGGAAAGGGAATGGGCCCAATCTCCCTATGGTTGGAAAGAGAAGTGATAGAATAAATTGTCAGTGATCTACGCAGAGCATAGCAAAGTAGAGAAGAAAATAGAAGGGAAACTAAAATAAAAGGCATTTCCATAATGTCTATGGTTGGCTTTCTGTTCAACTTGTTTATTTCTGGTCATAGGTTGTACTTACATCAGTACATCCTTTCAGTCACTCCAGGGCATAATGGCGCTTATGCAACACTAATGTATGAAATTATTGTTTTGAAATTGTTTTTTTTTTTTTACAAAAGGCCTGCTGTAAATATTAAATAACTTTCAGGCTTATTCTTCATATTTGATGATCATAATACATCAAATTATCATATTTTTTTAAGTGAGACAGAAAGTCCTAGGACATTTAATATATCTTTAAAAGAAATCTATACAGATGCACTTATTTACTTTAAGTGTATACATCATAATATATATTTGATATAAATGTCAGAGATAAAGAAAAATTACATACTAGCAAGCTAGGTAGGGTTGACATGAGAACAACATTCTAATACTCAGGAAAGTAGTTTGTCAAACCTAAATTACCTCTAATTTCTAACAAAATTAAGTAACTCATTTCATCTTGTTTAGTTATTTAATTATCTGATAAAAATAAAAAGTCAGGGAGCAAGGCTGAATCAAAGCAAAGAAAGATTTAATTTTTGTTTTATAGTGAGGCATACAACTTAGTAGTTAACAATAAAACGTTTTAAGCCATATGCTACTTGTGTGGTTTTTTTTTTAAGCTAGAAATTAGAATGTGCTAATTAGAGTGTGGGCTGCATATAAAAATATGCTGCTTTATTGCAAACATGCTTAGATAAGGACCTACATTTAATCCAAGTAGAAAAAAACTATAATTATTATACAATTCAGTAAGTAATTTACCTTAGTCGTTTTTAAAATTTTTGGATAAAAAACCAAATGCTTGGTTCACAAACCACTTAATCACATTTTACATATCCCTTTTGTAATACAATTTACCAATATTACAGGATTATTTCATATTTCCCACCCTTAAGTTTTCAGCACAAATCTATTTTGATCTACTCAATATTATCTTCATATTGGAGATCATTCCATGCAAACAAAGCACAGAAATCTAGTCCTGATCTTAAAGTATTATTATCTTTTGGCTTACTTAGTAGCCACTTGGTAAACTAACCTATACCATTCATTTTTCCTTTTGCTGAAATTATAGATTAACATGGATTTATCTTTGTATAAATTTCTTATTTATCTTTGTATAAATTTCTTAAATTAAATAAATTTTCTTATAAATTTCATTTCTTAGAATTATATATTAATATTGTAAATTATATCTCAAATAGATATCACATAATAGTAACCCTCTTGTTTACTTCTGGAAAATTAAATGTTGGCAGAAAAGCACAGATAACTTTGTCCTTAATACATGAACTAACATATTGAAGTTTACTAATAGTACAGTGATCTTACTAGTATTTTCATCAGTGATACAATTTTTCCTAGATTGTGAAAAAAAATTCTGAATATAAAAGGTGAAATTAAACATACATTACAGAATTAAAGAGAACAAATATGAGATGAAAATTAAAAGAAACATTCAAATTATTAAAAAACTTTTAAAAAAAATGTTAAGGTAAAATATTTTAAATTACTATGAAAACTTTAGGCCTTCTAATAGGAAAGGCAAAGAGCAGAAATACAGAGTCCAGAGAAGCAATTTTACCTGGCTTTAAAAATGGAATAGCCTTAAAATGATTTAATTTCTTTACCCTTTTGCACTTCTTATTTCTATATGCGTTTCATACATCTCATTTCTTTTTACTGCTCCAATTCTTGGAACCTTAGAAGTGGGTTATAAAAGGAGTGAGGGTACAGGTATGCTATATGAATATTGGATTGAATGAGCAAAGGGATTCCTAGTGAAATGGAGTTGGTTACCTAGCTCTATTTTCAGAAAGATTTCTTCCTTTTCCTTTCTCTTTCATAACTACCTTCAGTCACCATTCCTGTAAAAATATCTGCATTTTCCTGCTCAGTAAAACCTTCTTTAATCTCAGTCCGTTTTGATGTCATTGTTGCTTTCTCATAATTGTGTTTATAAACATGGCCGTTTAAGTTCAAAGACCTTAATTTTTTTTAACATGCAATGTTTCCTTATGAGTTCAAATTAGCTTATGATATGGAAATTAAGTTAGTCTCTCATCTAATTTGGGAAATAGAACATTCCTTTTAATTATCTCTCTTGCCATTGACTGGAAATTAACTAAAGAAGGACCTAGATAATACATTATTAGATTCCTACCCAAAACAACTTGCAAGGAAATACATGTCTTTTCGGTGATGAATAGGAGGTATTGCTTATTATTCTGCCAAGGATTTATCATGTCATTTGTTGGGAATCCATGTGTTGACATTGATCTTAATTGGTTCCCATCAAATGACATATCTTCTTGACATAAGATTGAGTATGGCCATCACCAATCATCAGCACTCTAAATATTGATGTAACATTGCTTTGCATTGGAGTTTAAAATTAAAGTAAATATGCAAGATGTGAAGCAGAAGCAGTATAAGCCAAATACAAGTTACTAAAGAATTCTGTGCCTGAGAACAAATATGACATACGGAATTGAGTGACATCTTTCTTTAAAATTCTAAGAATAGTTATTTTATTTCCAAGGCTAAAAAGTTTCCTGTGGTTTTGAGTTAGTAAATTTCTGTGATGAACACTGAGGAATTAGAGGCTGATACTATTAAGTTAATGATGACAAATGCATTCTAATTTTTAGCAGTTATCTTTAAATAAGTCAATGACCCTTTGATCATCTTATTATTTCTAATAATGTTTACTTGTAGGGAAAAGGTATGTTTCTGTAATCTCTTATAGAAAAAAAAATGAGGGAGAAAAAAATCTATGTAGCTTCTCTCTCCTAAACAATAGGTGATTATATTCCAACTCACTTTTACTCCCAAAGAGATACTGAATTTGAGAGCCTATAAATATACTCTGAGGTATCATAGCAGGCTTGCTTGTTGTACCAAGAAAATATCCCATGCAAAATCTTCTAGTTAAGAAAGATGAGACAGGAAGTTTTGGAGGAAATAGATGACCTTTTTATCCTCCAACTCTTTGTTCTTCTCTATAATCAATGTGGTCTAAAATCAAAGACAAAAATCCATATTTTCTTCATAAAGCATATTTTATATGGAGTATAAGATGTAATGACAACAATAAGACCTATTCACTTAGCTGAATTGAACTCTCATACTTAAGCCTATTTAATCCTTCAACACCTGTTATTATGCCTGTATTTCATATAAAACATATTCTCCATTGAAGTTAATTAATTTCCCCAAATCACAAATTTAATAAATATTGAAGCTACATTTCAAACCCAAGGCAACTTAACATAAAAGCCTGTGCTCATTACCATGCTATTTAGTCTCCTAAGAACTTATATAATAGTGCAACTCCATGGTTCCACAGAAATAAATAGCATTTACACTTAAGCACCAAATTGGATTCCACCAAAAAATATAAAAATAAAAAATAAATACAGGCGCTCAAGCACATTGGCAAATATACATTTTTTTTCATACTTAAAGAAAAAAATGAGGTTTGGAATGGTTAAATACCTTGCCTAAGGTCACACAGCAAGGGCCTAGCAAGACTTAAATGAAAATATAAAAGTAATTTATACATATCTAACAGTGAATATTATAATTTATAATACACACACTACTTGAATGTATCTTTCCTGCTGGGGGCATTTGATTAAAAAAAGACAAGGGTAAGCATAATCAAATTATCTGTTTAAAGTACCTTGCCCTAGAGAGTGTATAAATTTAATAACCTAATATCAGGTCCAGTGGAAAAATAAGATATATAAAATTTATAATGGAGAACCATTGCTGTTTTATTTTATGCTCTTCAATGAAAAAGGCAGAAGTGAAAACAAAAATAAAAAAATAAATCGTAACAGTATAATTGCCTACTGATATTTCTGTAGAAGTCATTCATTAGTCCTTTTAAGAAATCACATATGAATCTCTTAGAACTATATCATAATATTCCCTTCAGAAGAAAAAGTTAACCTTTGCCTTATAGGATTTTACTGCGGGCAAACCACAAGTGGCAGAGAGTATGGCAGAAAATAAGTAGCAATATATTTATAAATAGAATTTTACTTTATTTCAT
Organism: Nasua narica; assembly: GCA_028533885.1. Lineage (NCBI taxonomy): Eukaryota > Metazoa > Chordata > Mammalia > Carnivora > Procyonidae > Nasua > Nasua narica. The sequence continues at coordinate 164,267,067 of CM052799.1, read as the reverse complement.
GTCTTCAGGTTTATTTGTGAATTTGTTGTCCCAGGTTATATATGAATGGTATTTGCTCAGCAGTATCTGGTTTTTGTTTGTTATTAAAAATGAAGAAATTATCCTTTTATCAGTTTTCCTTTCTTTATTCCCCTGGAACATAGAAAAACAATAGACCCTATTTTTCTGTACTAGAATTCTTTAAACTTTTTATTTTGTATCTATGAAACTTTTTCTTGTGGTATATAGGTACTTCTACCTATTTTGGAAAGTTACCCTCCCATTCTCTAAATATTCTTATGGTATGCCCTTAGCCTACGGCTCTTAATAATTTTAAATAATATATTCTTTTATTTAAGTGGATTCATCCATATTAAAAGGAGATATATTATACTAAAATTCTAAATATTTAATAAATGTTTTAATTCTCCTGGAGAAGTATATACATTAGGTTGGTTAAAAATAAATCAAGTTGAATGACATCCCTACCACCATAGTAAAATTGAAAGCTATTTACTCCGTATATATGAATAATATTCTTCAAATGAACTAACTTAAATGGTGGCAAATCAAACCTGTCACATAAATAAGTTTCTTATTTATATCCTTATGAAATGCAACACTAGAATGGTAGTAAGTTAAAGATGTCACAGAATTATGTTTCTTGTTTGTATCTTTACCAACAGCAAGTCTGTGAATTACAATATCAGCTGTTCCAAGTGGTCAACATTTTGGGAAAATACATAGCATTAGAAAGGAATCCTGGGACAAAAGATAACCACAGTAATCATTCCCGGCAGTGGCATATACGACACGGAGCTCAAGCTTCAGTTGTGTTTACATGATCATATATTCCTAACAAATAACTACTAAAAATATATTTTCAGTTTACAATGTACAATATTTTTTGGATTATTTTCTTAAAGAGTACTCTCAAGTTGTACAAAATTCCACCCCACAAATTCTAGTTTTATACTTGATTCCTTGACATATAATCTGGTATATCTGGGGTATGAAAATAACATGGTTCAGTAATATAGCAACAGCATTATATACTCTTGGCAGTGGGAGAGGCATTAAAGTATATTCACTTGATTTCACAGCAAAATGAGTTAAAATTCTTAAATTATGTTACTATTTAAACTACTAATGCAGTGCTACTTTGGTGTTTTTAAAATAATGTTCCTTCCCTTAAATTGGCAATTGAGAAGAAATAAAATAAACTTTGTTAGAGTATAATTTAAATACAGTAAAATGCACCTGTATTTAGACATATATTTCCTTGATTTTTTGGCTAATTTATAAAATCATGTAGCCACATTTACATTCAATATATGGAAGATAGCCCCTAATGCCATGAAAGCACAAGAAGTTTTGTAGTCCTATTCCCCACAAAAAAATGATGAAAATTATTTTAAAAACAAACATTCTGTGTCTCTGAAATTAGCCCTAAATGTATATAACAAATGAAGAAACATTCATTCAAGAAAATCTTGAATATCAGTAAGAACTGTGAGACTCTATGGCATCTAAACCAAGACTGCATTCTCCCTCTGTACTCTGAGCTCAGATAGGCAGAAACTCCATGTTAGACTAATACAGTGAGAACACAGGCTTTCTCTCTCGCTCGCTCTTAGTCAGTGGGTTATCTTCCCAAGAGAGGCCGGATATCAACTTTTCTCATTCTGTCACTAGCTACCCATTGCTAAGGCCACACTATGAGTGAGTACAGTCAAGAGGTGAGGTTTTCCTTCTTGCATGCAGGCCCCAAGATCTCATGTTTGTCAGTGAATTCTTACATGTAACACCAAAAGTATGAAAAAAGAGATAATAGATCAATTGAACACCATATATGCAGAGATTTACTTTAGGAAAAGAATCACCGAGACTATTGGAGTCATGCTCTCTTATTCCTCAGCTCATGGGGTGGGTGTTAAATGTATTGAGAGGCAAGTTGAAGAGACTTGGGACTATTTTCCACCCATACACAAAGAACTCAACTCCTAAAACCATGGTATCACTCAAAGAAAGACACCATTGATTCTGTTCCCAGTGCCAGAACCATGGACCAGAGATTTTGCCTGGGAAGAAAATCAGTCTTTAAAACAGATAGTTCCAAATCACTTACAAAAGGAATTAACTTTATTTGCAACTGGTATGCAGAAGTTCAAGTGTAAGGTAACTCAAAAACAATGGAAGTTGTGAACGGCAATTGGGAGGGATTGACAAATGCATTGGAGATAGAGGCTAAGTTATAGGCTAGCTAGTTTTCTGGAGAGAAACAAAGAAGACCTCACCCTCCAAGCCCCTCTTGGGTCATCACAAATCACAAACACTGATCTCAGGAACTACTCCTTTATAGAAGCCCAGGTTTAATTACATTAGCCTGTGAAGTTATTTATGCTCTAGGATATTATGGAAAACAATAGATGAAACAGCTAGTACTTTGTGGAGCTTAATAGGCAGGTATAGTCAAGGAAAAAAAAATAATGAAAGAGATCACTGCTAAAGTAGTCATCCCAAGGCATACCCAAGCTGCACACTCTTAGACGTACACTTGAGGGTGATATAAATATAACTAAAATAATATAGCCAGTCACCAATTAAAGAAATAATAATAAGTCCATGGGGAGGAGGGCTAGTACACAAATTTGCTACAGTTATGTTATAAAATATCCAAGTTCTAACAAAAAATTCCAAAGCATGCAAAGAAAAAGTATAATCCACTTTTTCTGTTGAAAAAAGTGGCCAGAAGTTGGATATAATAGAAAAAGACTTCAAAGCAGTCATTATAAATATGTCAAATGACTAAAGAAAACCATGATAAGATGAAAAGAAGGTATGATTATACTATCCTATCAAATAGAGAGTATCTGGAAAGAAATAAATGATAAAAAAAAAAGAACCAAATAGGAATTTTAGATTTGAAAAGTACAAAACTTGAGTCTGGATGGTTCAGTAGGTTAAGCATCTGACTCTTTTTTTTTTTTTTAATGTATATTTTTTTGCCCAAATATGTTTACTTTATTTTTTCAGTGTTACAAGATTGATTGTTCATGCACCACACCCAGTGCTCCATGCAATAGGTGCCCTTCTCAATACCCACCACCAGGCTCACCCAACGCCCCCCCAAACCCCTCAGTTTGTTGCTTAGAGTCCACAGTCTCTCATGATTCTTGATCTCAGATCAGTTCTTTATCTCAGGATCATGAGTTCAGACCCCAAGCTGGGCTCTGAGCTGGGGATAGAGCCTACTTAATAATAAAGAAAAAAAATACAAAAATTAACTGAAAAATTTGTCAGAGGGACTTGATTTGAATTGCAAAATAACCAATAAACTTGAAAATGTATAAATAGGGCACATGAGGTCAAAGAACAGACAAGAAGAATGAAGAAAAGATAAATAGATTCTCAGAAAATTGTGGAATACCATTTACACACCAAAACATACAAATTGGGAATACCAGAGGAGAGAAGAGAGAGAAAGAAGAAAAAAAATTAATGAAAATATTCCTAAATTTATTTAAAAACAGTAATGGATAAGAAGACATATTTTTAAGATGGCAACATGCCCAAATTGTTCTATATATTTAATCCAATCCCTATCAGAATCCCAGCTGGCTTCTTTGTAGAAATTGACAAGCTGTTCCTAAAATTTATATGAAAATGCAAGGAACTCAGAATAGCCAAAACAATCTTGAAAAAGAACAGTTTGGAGGATTGACACTTCCTGATGTTAAAACTCACCACAAAGCAACAGTAACTTAAAACAGTGTGGTACTGGCGTGAAGATAGATCAACAGGACACAAGTGAGACTCCAGAAATAACTCTTGGCTTTATGGTTAAATTTTTAATACCAAGATCATTCAATGAGGAAGGAATAGAGCTCTAAGTAAATGGTAATGGGACAACTGATAATCATAAATAAAATGATAAAGTTGAACCTTAATTCATACTATATACGAAAATACCTCAAAATGTATCATGAGCAAATGTAAGAGCTTAAAATATAAAACATTTAGAAAAAAATGTATAAATCTTCAAGATCTCAAATTTGGCAATGGATTCTTAGATATAACACTGAAAACATGAGAAAAAAATAGATAAATAGGACTTCATGAAATTTAAAATCTTTTGTGCTTCAAAGGACACTATTAGGAACATGAAATGGCAACCCCACAGAATGAAGGAAAATAAATAAAAATTATATATCTAATAAGGGGCCTGTATAAGAATATATATAGAATATTAACAACTCAACCATAAAAAGACAAAGAGCCCAATTAAAAAATGGGTAATAAATTTTAGGGACATTTATCCAATGAGAATAAGTAAATGGATAATAAACACATGAAAAGATGCTCAATATCATTAATTATCAGGGAAATGAAAATCAAAGCCATGATGAGGTACCATTTCACAATCACTAGAATGACTATAATAAAAAACGTCAGATAATAACAAGCATTGGTGAGGATATGGAGAAATTGGTACTCTCATACACTGATGGTGGCAAGATAAAAGGGAGCGACAACTTTGGAAAACAGCCTGGCAATTCCTCAAGCAATCAATCATAGGGTTATCCTAAGATCCAACATTTCTACTCTGAGGTATATACCTAAGAAATATTAAACACCTGTCTGTGCTAAATTTGTACATAAATAGTTACATCAGCGTTATACATAACAACTAAATGTGGAAACAATCCAATTTCCATCAAGTGATGAATGGATAAACAAAAAGGGATGTCATAGCCTGCTTAGGCAGCCATATATGGATATGGATATGGATATGGATACACACGCGCGCGCACACACACACACACACACACACATATACTCTTGTGGTTCTGGGGACTGGAACTCCAAGAAAGAGTGCCAGCACAGTCAGGTTCTAATGAGAATTCTCCTGTAGCTTGTAGACAGCCGCCTTCCCACTGTGTGTTCAAACGTCTGTGCATGCCCTTGGAGAGAGAAATCTCTCCTTTTTACTCTTCTTTTTTTTAAAGATTTTATTTACTTGGGGCCCCTGGGTGGCGCAGTTGGTTGAGCGACTGCCTTCAGCTCAGGTCATGATCCCGGAGTCCCACATCGGGCTCCCAGCTCCATGGGGAGTCCGCTTCTCACTCTGACCTTCTCCCTTCTCATGCTCTCTCTCACTCTCTCTCTTTCCTAATAAATAAATAAATAAATAAATAAATAAATAAATAAATAAATAAATAAAATCTTTAAAAAAAAAGATTTTATTTACTTACTTGAGAGAGTGAGAGAGAATGAGGGGAAGGGAGGAGCAGAGGGAGAGAAAGAACTAAATACTCTGCTGAGCAGAGAGCCTGGGGAGGGGAGGATGAGGAGGACCCAATGTGGGACCTGATGTGGGGCCTGGATGTGGAGCTCAATCCCTGCACTCTCAGATCATGACCTGAGCTGAAGGCAGACAGCCAATGGACTGAACCTCCCAGGAGCCCCTCTCTTTTATTCCTCCTATAGAACTACCAATCCTATCAGATTAGGATACCACTCTTATAACCTCGGATAACTTTAATTACCTCTGAAAAGTCCTGTCTCCAAGCATTGTCACAGTGAGGATTAAGTAAAACATAATGGACAATTCAATTCATAGCAGTGATATTTAGCCATAAAAAATAAATGAAACACTGATATGATCTACAACAGGAATGAACTTTGAAAGCATTATGCTAAGTGAAAGAAACTGGTCATAAAAGATCATATATGATTTCATTTTTTATGAAATGTCCAGAATGGGCAAATCTATAGAGATAGTAGATTAGCAGTTGCTTAGGACTTGGGAGGTAGGGATTAAGGAGGGCAGGTAGCAAAGGAATGAGAAGCTAGGAGGCAAGCAATTGCTAAAGTGTACATAGTTGCTTTTTGATGTGATTAAATGTTCTAAAGATGACTATTATGATGAGTGCTCGTATCTGTGAATATACTAAAAACATTGGATTATTCACTTCAAATGCATAAACTGTGTAAGATGGGAATTATATCTCAGTAATGCTACTATGTAAATGATATGGTATATTTTCCAAAATATTTCCTTTGGCCACACTCTCACTTTACCCTAGGCTATCCCTGATCTTTCTTACATTATAAGACTGGTTTTGTATTTTCTACAATGTCATAGGAATGAAATGATAATGGATGTACTCTTTTGTTCCTAGCTTCTTTTGTTTGGTATAAAGTATTTGAGATTCATCCATACTGTGTGCATTGCTAGTTACTGGTTTTCATTGCTGAACAGTATTACACTGATAATTATACTACATTTGTCCATTATCTTTTGATTTTAGTTTGGGAATTTTATGAATAAATCTACTCTGAACATTTGTGTGCAAAACAATAAATACTTAAAGTGTAACTGTTAAATTCTATGTTAAGTATATTAGTCACTACAATCAGCAATAACTATCTGCTATTTGCTCTTTGTCCGTCATTGTTTTAATCTCTATATATGTACTAATTCATTTAATCCTCACATAGCCTGGGGCACAGTGTCCAAGAGCAATGCTTTGTTATATATTATTTACTATCTAGGTATACAGTAAAGTTATAAAATATTTTAATAATTTATCTTGTGTTATATTCTTAGCCCAATTTGTACCCGAGGAAATAGAAACAGTTTCTTCATAATAATACCTATTATACAAAGATTACTATCATATAAACTCACATAGTAAAATTTCAAGATGTTTTGACATAATCTAATACTGGGTTTTATCTAGAATAGAAATCCAAATATTTTCTTCACATGAGATGATCACTGGGAAAATAAATGCTTAAAACATGAGGACAAATCTCATTTAAAATTGTGAAACTGGAAAATAAGTTTTGATCTCTTCAGTGTTGTCTTTTATGGAGATTAATTTTTTAGTCATTCCTCTCTTTTGTATCTACAATCTGTCCTTCTTCATTAATTCCTCTTTATGACATTACTAATATAATAATAATAAAAATAATACTTACATTTAATTTTAACTCTATAGCAGTGTACACCAAATTATCATTATTTAATTTTTTATTCCTGTTGTTGAATTTCAAAAAGGATCATGATTTTGCACTCTGAATCTCACAATTGTCGATGTTCTGGACCTAAGCCACCAATTGTTGATGTTCACTGCAATGCCGGTGAGAGTGAGCTCTGTAAGAGCTCACCAATGCTATCTTCCACTATGACTCCCATCTTGCATCTCTACATACATAAGAATTCTAAAGAGTTCTGTTTCTAACATTCATTTCTTCTGCTTAGATTCCATAGTTAATTATATTTATTTCCAAAGTGTTATTTAATTATAATTATACTTAAAACATTGCCAGATATATTATGGGATGCCTACTTTAAGATACAGGCTGTATTTTCACCTGCCTAATTAGCATCTCCACCTAAATGTCTAGCTGATCATTCAAACTCAATGCACCAAAACACTAATTTCCTCCATTTGGCCCACTTCTCAGTCGAACATTATTGATAATGATGATGATGAAGAAGAAGAAGATGCTGATACTGACAATGATGAAGACTCAAAACAGATCTGTCATTCCTTCTAGATCTTCTCTTTTAATTACCAGTGTTACCATCTATTCATTTAATAAGTTCTGCATATTTCTCTAGTCCATGTCTTTTCTTCTCAGATATTTCCTTATTAATGCCCTGTTTTATCTTGTTCCTGGAATAACAACTTTTAACTGATATTCACACAACTACCATTTTCCTCTCTGTACAGTTACTAATACAGCATTAAAACCAAACTTGATTTTATCATACTTTTCTTAAAATGGTTTACAGTTTCCTTCAATATAAAAACCAAAGCTCTTATCTTAAATTATGAGGCCTCCCACCATCTAGAGCCAAACTACATTCATAACTTTTTTTTAAAGATTTTATTAATTTATTCAACAGAGAGAGAGATCACAAGTAGGCAGAGAGGCAGGCAGAGAGATAGGGGGAAGCAGGCTCCCCACTGAGCAGAGAGCCCTATGTGGGGCTCGATCCCAGGACCCTGAGATCATAGCCTGAACCGAAGGCAGAGGCTTTAATTCACTGAGCCACCCAGGCGCCGCCATTCATAACTTCTTATCATGTGCTTTCTCCCCACCACACAAAGTTATAGACCACATGATAACATATAAGGTCTTCAGTAAAACTGACGACATACATGCTTTCTCTTCATAAATGTTTTTGTACCTCTTGTAGACCAGATGAGGAACTACTTAGAAAAATAGTTCCTACCTGACATACTGCAGACATTCCACAAATATTTACTGATGCAAAAATATTAAATTTAGATATTTTCTATGTTTCCTATAAAGTTCTGGCAACCATGGAGCTGCACCACACAAAACTCTCTTCAAGAGAGAGCCTGCCACATGGACTGAAATTAGCCAAGAGCCTCCAGCTCTAGTACTTTAGGAATCTACCACAGCATTTAAGGTAAGACCACCCTTTTCTGAATGTTTTCTATTCAATAATGGCACACAGCAAACGTACCAGTGCCTGGTCATTTTTGCCCACTACAGGACATGTATAGACAATCTTGGCCTTGCAGCAACTTGTTGGGAGTGGTTGAGACTTTCTCAGAGTTACACTAAAGTACAAACTCTCCCTATTCAATAGACCTTTCTCCTCTGCTTTCAAAGAAGTCAGATCACCATCAGTGTCTGAAGCTCTCCCTGATTCCTCCTGCCCTTCTACTCCTTAATATTCACTCGTGTTAATCCCCAGTACACTTTTGGGCTTCTAACTTAACTCTGTCTTGGTATTTACTTTTTTGAGGTCCCAGACTGACACAAAAGCCTTTCTTGATTTCCAAATCAAATGTGAATAAACCTGGAGGACATTATTCTAAGTGAAATAAACCAATCATAGGAAAACAAATATTGTATGATTCCATTCACGTGAGGTATCTAAAATAGTCATAGAAGCAGAGAATATAAGCGTGCTTAGTAAGAGCTGGGAGGAGGAGGATTGTGGTTCAATAGTTGTAGAATTTTCAGTCATGCAAGATGAAAAAGTCTAGAGATCTGTACAACGTGCATGTAGTTAGCAATAGTGTGCTATACACTTGAAAATTTGTCAACAGGTTCGATTTCAAGCTATGTGCTTTTATTCCTGTAATAATGTTAAAGAAAACAGTTCTCATACTCATAGAGTTTTGTACATGAGATTATTATAATACATTTTCCAAATTATATTCTAAATATTTATGTTGCTCCCTTCACTAGAATATGAGCTGTGTCATCAGTTGCATGAATAAATTTTTATTAAATAAATTTATTTATTCATTCATGATTTTAAATTTATCATGAAAATGCATTATACCAACACAGATTTTTCTTCTTCTTTTTTTTGCATGCACACAGACACACACACACAAATCTGGTTAAAATCACGTTTAACTTTTCATTCAGGGACATTTTCTGAAACATCTGCCATTTTCATATTCCAAAAATAAATATCACAGAGATTGTGCTTTGAGCATGCCACAGTACTCATTGAAATTTATTATTTTGGGCTAAAAATAATTCTCCCATCTCTCATTTTCAAGTCAGAGGATAATTATAACTATTTCCTTAAACCCCACAGAGAACAAATATACTGAGATTAACAAAATTAAAAATGAACTCAAAAACTATTAAAAAGTAGAGGATAGATAGTATAGCTTTAAATTCTTGACCAATCTAACTACCCATGAGGAGAAATTGAACCATTTAATGGATGGAATTTACGAATATACTGGAAACAAAAAAGGGACAAAGCTAAACTAAGAACACATGAGCTTGCAAAATGTTGAGATTTCAATAAAGTTGTAATTTTAGTATGACTACTCTTTGTATAAGACTACTTTCTAAAACTAGAATTCTAACTGCAAATGTGTATGTATTAATTTGCTCATTATAATTCCTAAAATAAAGTTCTTACAGAACTGAATTAATTTCAAATTAAAGTAAAATCAACTAAAAATGACAATATTCACTTCAAAAGACTGCCTATTTTTGATAATGTATAAATTATTTGCATTTCAATTTCTCAGCTTAAACCTTAAATAAATGTTATTTAAATTTACTCTCACTGTGTCTTGTTTACATAATCACAACAGACACAATGATATCACACCACATAGTTTCTGTGTGATGTGGTATTACTTTTAACAGTAGGTGTGAGATTCGTTACCACATTTTAGCTAAGAAATTCTGTGACTCTGCTAATGTTTTTCAATATATCAATACTATTTTTATGTGATCTCTGTTTATCAAGAGTAGAGAGAATAAAAACAATATAGAAGACACATTATATATCCTTAATGACCTTGCAAACTAAATGAAAGGAGAAGAAAGTTCGGTATCAGACAAAATGAACATAATAAAAATTGGAGCAAAAAACTTAAAGCAATATATCTTTAAAATTGAATATGATCTACATCACATTCACTATAAAATGGAATATGATCTATCCTTAAAATTGAATGTGATCTACAGCTACAAATGTTTTATTCAGTAGAGAAAACATTGTTGTGCAACCTCTGGAAACATATGAAAAGTTTGTGGCCTAGATTAAGACTGTCTAGATAGAATTAATAGAAGTTAGAAGGAACAATAGAAAAAGTAAGATGGAAATAAGAATTATTATAATATGTGTGAAAATAAAGGGAAAATTTAAAGACTAAAAGTATGGTTTAAAGCACTGAGCTTTAAGATAAAGAATTTTATTTATCAGAATGAAAATAGGACAAAATTTTTTTTTTTACTTTTTTAAGATTTTATTTATGTATTTGAGAGAGAGAGAAAATGAGTAGGGTGGGGAGTAAAGGTAGAGAGAGAGGGAGAAGCAGACTCCACTGAGCAAGGAGCCTGACATGGGGCTTGATCCCAGGATCCCGGGATCATGACCTGAGCCAAAGGCAGACGTTTAACAACTGAACCACCCAGGCATCCCATAAATGGGACAAAATTTAAAGGGAAAAGCAAAAGTTAGAGAAAAAGATATTTAACAAGGTTATTATATATGAAATATAAAGATACATTTAAAAATCAATTAAAAAATATAAACTAACAAAATAGCAAAAATTATCAATAAAGCATTCACAGAAAAAAATGTTCAAACTGGTAGTCAAGAATGCTAAATACTTAGCTTTACTAGTTTGGATAAGTGAAATCACAACGCTCCCCAGCAGTGTCCACATTATAATTGCTGGAACCTGTGAATTACATTATGTGGTGAAGAGTGACCCACTTTGTTACTCCAAAATACACCCTTTGTCATAAGAATTATTTAGAAAACAACAGGTACAAGGAGAACACTTTGAGCTCCCATCTTCTTCCTGAAAGCAGGATATAGAACTACCTTGTGAAAGATGTCCTCCCTATTCCAGGAGGAAAGAGACATTATCATCAGAGATGGGGAGAAATGATTGAGAAAGTTCTGCACAAACACACCTTGTTAAAATAACTTTTATGTACCTTTAGTCTCTCCATAGATTTAATTACTTTTCTGCAAGGGCTTCTCTTTGTTCAACCTAATATATAAGCACTTAAATTTTGCCGCTTCTTTGAGTCTTTGTTGCCTTATGAAGGCTCTCATGTTAGATAATACTCATGCTGAGTAACATATATGCTTCTCTCCTATTAACCTTAATAGGTTAATAGGCCTTAATTCTCAGGCCCAGTCAAAGATGCTAAGAGGTTAGAGGTAAAGTTTTGCCTCCTCTCCAATGGCAAGGGAAGCTAAGGTTCCTAATTAGCTGCCTTTAAAATAAGATTATCCTGGGTTCTGTGAGTGGACCCAGTGTAATCATAAGGGTCTTTAGAAGACAAAAAAGAACGGTAGAGAGTCAGAGCCATGTGCTCTCAGAGAGACCGAAAGGATTTAAGGATGGATGTGTACATGAGGCTAGGAAAGTGGGCAGTGTTTAAACTGGAAAAGGCAAAGAAACCGATTCTCCTCTACCTGGAGCCTTGGAAGGAGTGCAGCCCTTTGACATCTTGATTTAAGCCTGTTGACCCCATTTCAAAACTTCTGACTGCCAGAATTATAAGATAATAACTTTCTACCATCTTAAGCTTTCAAGTTTGTGGAATTTGTTACAGCAGCAACAGGAGACACAAGTAATCAAATGAGATCAAATTAAAACATTGATCAGATAAATTTTCTCAGTTTGGCAAGGATAAAATATATAGCTCACTGTGTACATTGGAAAAGCCATATTCTCATATGTTATAATTGCGTGTGTAAGGACTGTTTGGTACAAACATTCTGGAAGACAATTTTGGAGTGCATATCAAAAGATTTAAGAATGTTTTTTCTTTTAAATATCAACTCATCGGGGCGCCTAGGTGGCTCAGTGGGTTAAAGCCTCTGCCTTCAGATCAGGTCATGATCTCAGGGTCTTGGGATTGAGCCCCACATCCAGCTCTCTGCTCAGCTGGGAGCCTGCTTCCTCCTCTGTCTCTGCCTGCCTCTTGCCTACTTGTGATCTCTCTCTGTCAAATAAATAAAATGTTTTTAAAAATAAATAAATAAATAAATATTGACTCATTAATTCTGATAGAAAGATTTTTTCCTATTAGGCAAAACTGAGCATTAACACCTTCACAGATATCCTTGGTCTTATGATAGAAAATATGGCATTTGTTTAACCAAATAATGAAATATTTTTTTTAATATTTTATTTATTTGTTTGACAGAGAGAGAGATCACAAGTAGGCAGAGAGGCAGGCAGAGAGAGAGGGGGAGGGAGGCTCCCCGCTGAGCAGAGAGCCCTGTGGAGCTTGATCCCAGGACCCTGAGATCATGACCTGAGCCAAAGGCAGAGGCTTTGACCCACTGAGCCAACCAGGCACCCCAAATAATGAAATATTGTGCATTCATTAAAATTTGTTTTTTGTTGTTTTTGTTTTTGTTTGTTTGTTTGTTTAAGAATTGCTAGTAATGGGGCGCTGGGTGGCTCAGTGGGTTAAAGCCTCTGCCTTCAACTCAGGTCATGATCTCAGGGTCCTGGAATTGAGCCCCGCATTGGGCTCTCTGCTCGGCGGGGAGCCTGCTTCCCCCTCTCTCTCTGCCTGCCTCTCTGCCTACTTGTGATCTCTCTCTCTCTCTGTCAGATAAATAAAATCTTTAAAAAAAAAAAAAAAGAATTGCTAGCAATACAGAATAGCAGAATCTAGCTCCTCACCCACCCCCCTGGGCTTTACCACTTTTCTACACCAGTATCTGCATTACTGCCTGAAGCTTCTCTCTGAAGCCCAGGTCTCTCTGGCTGTCCAGGAGTTAGCCAGAGAGATAAGATAGAAACTCAGGAGTACCTGCTCTGTGTATTCACCTGGTGTACTCATCCTATTCTTAGATCCGGAACATTGTTATCTTCTGTTATTTCCAAATACATTTTCTTTGTTCATGTTTGACTGCTAAAGCTCTTATTCTGTGTGAACAAAAAAAGGCCACATTTTTAATGGATTCCTATTATTTGAGTGCTTTCTGGGTCATTAATAGAGAATTAATAGCATCTCAGGACAGAAAAGTGGTTTTTTTTTGCCACTTTTCAAAATTGGTGAGATAGGTGTCATACGAACAAAACAGTCATCTTTTTACTATTCATCAAGTCATATTGGCACTTTATAGGCATAGTTTATTTATAGGACTTGTGTGGGTAAGAATTTCACTTGAAATGCCATTGCTCCAGGGATTTGGGGAAGCATTTTAAATGGAGAAGAGATATGAAAATGCCTCCTCTTTGTCTTCAGGTCCCCTGGATCTAGAAGATATCAGAACTCAGTGAAAAAGGGGGAGCTAATCCACTCCACAAAGTTCATACTTTCGAGAAAAGTTGACCCTCTTCTTAGATAATTGAATCTTTAATTCATACAGATAGATTTAGGCATCTTTGCCTTTGTAGAGATAAGGGAATCCTTTGTAAGTGTCATAGGCTCATAAATCACATTTGCCATTTGTTTTAAGAGTCTCTAAAATTGTAATTAATTGTATGAGAAAAACCTGTGATGGGAAGAGTTGTGAAAAAAGTTTATTTATATGTTTGTTGACCTTTATGAGGCTTAATTTATCTCCTAGCTAAAAAAAGATTCTTCCTATGAAAGAGACAAAATACTAAATGTGACAAAATTAACATTAATGTGGTAACTCAACAAAAATTTACTGAGTATCCTCTGTGTACTAGTTATTGTTCCATTGACCTTAGACATAATGATACACAAAGCAAATAAAACACTTTGCCTAATAAAGTTTGCTCTCTGGCATAAAATAAATAAATAAATATAAATCATAAAATTCCATAGCTTGTTATGTGGAACATTTAAAAATCTATTATTTCTTTGCGAATAAAGGTGAATTACTTTGGAGTGTTGCAATTACTAAATGTGGCTTGTCCATTTCTACAAGTATTAGAGTAACAATTTTTTTTATACTGGTTTGGGTGACCTGTTTTTTGTTTGTTTGCTTTTTTCAAAAAAGGTCAATAAAAAAATAATTTATGTTCTGTTATTTAGATGTGATTTCATTTGCTTCAATGAGAGGAAAGGGGAAATATATATCTTAGTTCACCATATATTTCTGCCAGAACAAATTTATTTCAAACTAATTAGTGCTAGGACACCTGACAAACACAGATACAGGATATCAAATAGTAGTAAGGATTTCTAAGGTAGCCTGTGGTTCACAGGGATAAGAATGCCATGCTGAGCGGAAGACAAATTCTAAAAATATAACAAGAATATTTCTGGGTTTGCTGGGACTTGCAAATAATTTCCAAAATATCAAGCATAAAAGTAAAATCAGAAGAAAACTAGATAACTCCTACAAGTGAGAGGAATAGTCAACAATTATTTATTGACGGTCCACCAGATGTACCTCATCATAAGTCTTGGCATAGATTGGGGGATAAAGTAGACTAGATTTAGTTTCTTCTTGTTAAGTCTATATTCTACTGAGGAATATTCACATTCAAGAAACACACACACACAAATAATAAAAATGATTTTAAGTGCTATGAAGAAAAGAACATAATATTATGAGAAAACTTGATGGAGTGATTTTATGTATTTTGGGAATAAAAGAAAACACATTTCCCTCACTGAAATTTAAGCTGAGACCTGAAACACTAGCAAAAGGAAGGCTCACAGGAGTGGAAAGATATGTCATTCTAGAAAATAATAGATGGATGGTGTACCTTCATTATAATGAGCATGGGAAAGTGAAATGTAAGGAGGCAGAACAAACACCTCTGATTCAGGGGCTTATAAAGTCATTCTAATAATTTTGTATTTTATCTTAGTAACAAGAAGAACGAGTCAAGAATTTTAAGCAAACAGAAGAGAACACATCAACTTTAAGTTTTACAAAGTTTATATTGGCCTTCTAGGGCAGCAGTCAGAGGGTAAGAGCACTGAGTGGATAGGCAATGGTACAACTGAAAGACAATGTTGGCTTGAACCTGAGTGGTAGCTGTGGAAATGGAGAGTGATGGAGAATATATATATTCTACACACACACACACACACACACACACACACACACACACACACACACGCATGACTGGATGAATCAGCAGGGTAGATGATATAGAAGATGAAACAAACAGAAATGTCAAAAATTATTCTGTTTCCCAGTCAAACCCTAGTGAATCAGAGCAGAACTTGAGAGTTGAAAAGACAATAGAACTCAGTGGTGCACACAAGAATAGGTAAAAATTTACGCCAAGTTTGCTCGATGGACAACTTGGACTGATCATATTAAACTAAATTAAACTGTTTCTCTTACTTGGTATCAAGCGGCTTTACTAAAAATCTATAATTTGGCATCAAAGATAAGACATATAGATTCACATGTACACATATGTGTGTGTATATAAGAAATATAGCTTAAGTGCCTTAAAAATATCATTGCCTACTAACTGATGAGATTCAATCCTTTTGAGCAAGAGTCAGCAAACTTTTCTGTAAAGGACTAGTGAGTAAATGTTTTCAGCTTTACGTACACAGTCTCTGTTACTATTACTCAACTGTGTTACTATAGTAGAAAATTAGCCACAGTCGATATTTAAATAAATGGTAATAGGCAGATTTGGCCTGCCTGCAGGTTGCCAAACCATAGAACTTTTAAATAAACTTGGGATGGACTAGAACGAAGAAGCATTAGTATTGGGGTTTAAAGTGTCCTTCTTTATTAAAAAAATGTAAAAAGTAGTAGATACTTAGTATGATAGTTTAAGAGAGGCTTATTAAATATATGATTTTGGATTATTCCTGGATTGATATTATTTTAAAGTGAATTTCCTATGACAAGAAGTTTGACAATTTTGATACTGAAGTTTTTCATGCTTTTCTATGGTATTACTATTGCTATGTGTTGTGATACATGATTGTCAAAATAACAAACAAATGAAAAAGTGTAAAAAATTGAAATGAAAAGATTGTCGAAGTAGCTTTAACATGGTGATGTGCTGAAATCTAAGGGCTGAGATATACTGTGAGGTTTGATATAATGAAATTAAATCGATATCAGAGTGACCCAGTGAGTCTGACTACCCAATGTGCGTAGCATGCAACATTAAAATTCTTCTAGCACAAATAAGAAAATTGTCAGTGTGGCTGTCGGAGGCAAAAAGAGGAAAAGAGAAAATCAGTTACAGACTGGCTGATTCTGAGAACAGCACAAGATGTACGCTCCCAGAAAAAGATTACCTATGTTTGGCATTTTTATCTACCAGTACTACGTAATGCAACTGAATCAACTGAATCTATCTAGTACTTTATTTGAGCAATTTGATACATATATACATATATATAAACAATTACACATATACATGCATGTGTATATATTCAAACTTTATTCACATGTGTGGGAGGCTGGATATACTCCCCCAAGATAGCCTCATCCTACCACCTGTAGCCTGTATATTCCCTCACCAAGTAAAAGGGATTTTGCAGGTGTGATTAAGGATTGCATGTAAGGATTTGAGATAAGGATATTTTCCAGGATTATCCAGGTGGACTCAATGTAATCACAAGCATCCTTCTAAGGGGGAACCAGGAGGGTCAGTCAGTAATAGGAGATAGGACTCAGGAGGGAGTGAGGAAGGAGCCAAGAGCAAAGGAATACAGGTAGCCTCTAAACGTTGAAAAAGACAAAGAATTTTTTCCTGAAGCCTCTGGAAAGAATGAAGCCCCACTGACATGGAGAATTTAGACTTCTGATCTTCAGAACTGTAAGAAAATAAATCTGTGTTATTTTAAGTCATTAAGTTTGTGGTAATTTGTTGCAAGAGCGGCACAATGTATGAAGTCAGCCTCGCCAGGCATGACTTCAGGAGTCATTTTCCTAGGAATGGTGTAGATATTTTGGTGCTACTGTTGTCATAATTTTGTGGGTGGTTAATTATGGAACGCATGTGTCCTATAGTGTTTGATGCTGCTGAACTTTCAATCTGAAAATTTAAGTTTTAACTTTGGTGATATTTTGAACATGCTGCTTGCGTAGGTAATTTTATTTCTTTTCATCTATGTGTAAAACTCAGTGATATAATGTAGCTACAGTGATGCAATGTTATTTGAAATGTGAAACCAAATAAATTAGATAAAAATGATTCATATTTGTTATTATGAAAGCAAGAGATCATAATATAGTAATACTAGTAAAATATTGGCTACTTGAGACAGGCTAAGAATTTAATTTGCAGCAAAAGTACATTCCCAAGTTTCACTTTTGTTTTGTAATAAAATCTCAATTTCAGGAGATATTGAAATGTAAACAGGAAATAGGTGTCAGCCTTGGGTCAGACCTACATTGCACAGTATATTTATTTACACCAGATATCTCACAATTGTTATCTTTAAGCTGAATAGTCACTTCTCTGATTTCTTCTTAGGAATAGACACAGCTTTTATATGTGCAACACTTTTATATTTCCTTTTAAGGATACTGAATATGAGTGAGGAGACATGTGCCAAAAGTGATGGATGTTGGAAACAATCTTGAGCTAGGAAACAGCATGAGGAAATTGAAATGTTTGAAAGATAGGTTATATTGGATGAAGAGGGGTGAAAAAGGGATATATTTATTGTATTTTAGTAGCTATCTCCAGTCTCTGTACATTTTCTTTCCAATCAGATACTTTGGTCTTTTTGCAGAAAACAAAAAAACAAGCAGGTAACAATAGCAGCAACAAAAATAGAAATAAAAAAAAGAAAAAGAAAAACTACTTATTGATATTGAACATTGCCACGAAATAAATCTTAGATTAACTTAATAGGAATTAAAATTATATTTTATAATTACAAATAATTGTAACCAAGGAGACAAACCATACCAGAAATAGATTCTAAATTGAGACAGAAGCACAAAAAGAAAAGAAAAAAAAATGGCTAGGCAAAAGCATGAAATTCAGTTCTATACAAAGTAGGTGAGAAATAGAAGGGAAAAAACTGCCCAAGCAGACTGAAAAGGGCAGGAAACATTAATGAAAATGAAGGTGAGCCATTGATAAACAACATGATCTATATTGGAACTTATATTTATTTATTTATTTACGATCTTATTTATTTACAATCGTATTTATTTATCAGAGAGAAACAGAGAGCGAGTATCACCTGGGAGAGTGGCAGGCAGGGGGAGAGGGAGAAGCTTCAGATCAGTGGTTTCAAAGACCCCTTCCTTGTTTTTTTGTTTGTTTTGTTTTGACTCCTTGGGCTTGATTAATTTGTGAGAGTGGCTCACAGAACTCAGGGAAACACTTACATTTATCAGTTTATAAAGGATGTGATTAAAAATACAGATGGACATCCAGAAGAAGGAGGACAGGGTATGTTGGAAGGGGTGCGAGGCTTCCAGGCTCTGTGAAGCTCCACTCCAGCAGCTCTATAAGATCACCAACCCAGAAGCTCTCTAAACCCACACTTTTGGGATTTTATGGAGGCTTGAGCATATAGGCAGGATCAATCATTAACTCCATTTCAAGCCCTTCACCTCTCTCAAGAGAATGAGGGAAAGGGTTGACAACTTTTTTTTAAAGATTTTATTTATTTATTTGACAGAGAGGAGAGAGATTACAAGTATACAGAGAGGCAGGCAGAGAGAGAGGGGGGAAGCAGGTTCCCTGCTGAACAGAGAGCCTGATGCAGGGCTTGATCCCAGGACCCTGAAATCATGACCTGAGCCAAAGGCAGAGGCTTTAACCCGCTGAGCCACCCAGGCACCCCAAGCGTTGACAATTTTAAGCTTCTAATTATGGCTTAGTCTTTCCCATGACTAGCTCATCTAAGAGCCCACCCGGAGTTGCCTCAGTAGAGCAAAAAATACATTTATTACCCAGGAAATTAGAAGGATTTCAGGAGCTCTTTGCCAGGAAGAGGGCAGAGACCTCTTTATATGTATCTCATGGAAGGTATAGGGAGTGATTTATTATTTAAAGGTAGTTGTCAGGAAAGGTCTCTCTGATTAAGTCTCTGTTAGAACAGAAATATGGAAGAATATTAAGGTTAAGGTTCAGGGCATGAAAAACTGGAGAAAGAATTAAAAGCAGATAGAACTATTTGTGCAAAGGCCCTGAGGCAAGAACATGCTAGGTATGTTCAACTCCTAGGACTCCAGTGTGCTTAGAGAGAGGAGGTGGCTTGGGGAATGATCTGAGGCCAGAGAGGTAGCTTTAGGAAAGACTGTATACCCCAGCAGTTCCAAGGAATAAACTGTGTGGTTTATTCTGAATGAAATGGGATATAGTTGGACTCCCATGAGCAAAAATGTCATGTGGCAGCATTTGTTTTGAAAGGACAGTATTAGATATTGTGTGGTGAATAGTTACAGTCCGGATAAAAACAAAAGCAGGTGGCAACACTGAAAGGGTATGAGTGGTAGGGTACAAAAATACTGATTCGAAGGGATGCATGCACCCCAATGTTTATAGCAGTATTATCAACAATAGCCAAATTATAGAATGAGCCCAAATGTACATCAATTGATGAATGGATAAAGAAGATGTGGTGTGTGTGTGTGTGTGTGTGTGTGTTGTGTATGACACAACACACACACACACAATGGAATATTACAGAGCCATTAAAAAAGAATGAGATCTTGTCATTTGCTAACACTGATGGAGCTAGAGAGTGTGGTGCTAAGCGAAATAAGTCAGTCAAAGACAAATATCATATGAGTTTTCCACAGTGAAAACTCACTGTGGAATTTAAGAAACAAAACTGATGAACATAGGGGGTGAAAAAAAGCGAGAGGCGAGCCATAAGAGAAACTCTTAACTATGAAGAACAAACTGAGGGTTGCTGGAGGAAGTGTGGGGAGGAGTTAAACAGGGGATGTGTGTTAAGGAGGGCACCTGCAGTGAAGAGCACAAGGTATTGTAGGTAAGTGAAGAATCATTAGATTCTATTCCTGAAACTGACTGATGTTGCATTGTATGTTAGCTAACTACAATTTAAATAAAAACTTGGGAAGAAAGGAAACAGTATCCGTGGGAGATATTGGTGTCTGTATTAGTTAGATAGGGCTTCCATAACAAAATACTACAGACTGAAGGGCTTTTAAAAAACAAAAAAGTTATTTTCTGAGTTCTGAAAGCTAGAAGTCTAAGAATAAGGCATCAGCAGATTTGGTTTCTTCTGAAGCCTTTCTCCTTAGCTTGCATATGGCTGTCTTCTAGCTGTGTCCTCACATGGCCTTTACCCCATGCTTGCACAGCCCTGATGTCTCTCTCTGCATCCTAATCTCCTCTTTTTTTTTTTTTTAAGATTTTATTTATTTATTTGACAGAGAGAGAGAGTACAAGCAGGGGGAGTGGCAGGGAGAGGGAGAAGCAGGCTGCCACAGAGCGGGAAGCCCAATGTGGGGCTTAATCCCAGGACCCTGAGATCATGACCTGAGCTGATGGCAGACACTTAACCGACTGAGCCATCCAGGCGTCCCTCCTCTTCCTATAGGTGATTTTTTTTTAAAGATTTTATTTATTTATCTGACAGAAAGAAATCACAAGTAGGCAGAGAGGCGGGCAGAGAGAGAGGAGGGAGCAGACTCCTGCCGAGCGGAGAGCCCGATGCGGGACTCGATCCCAGGACCCTGAAATCATGACTTGGGCCAAAGGCAGAGGCCATAACCCACTGAGCCACCAAGGTGCCCCACCCCTCCTCTTCTTATAAGGACACACTTTGGATTGGATTAGTCTCATTTTAACTATAAAAGCCCTATTTCCAAATACAGTTACATTCAGAGGTAAAAAGGAATTGGAGCTTAAGCATATGACTTTGGAAGGGACATAGCTTGGCATATAACATAGTAGCCTTCTGTGGTCATGGTGGTAGTGGTGGAAATGATAAGTGGTCGTAGTCAGATTCAGGAAAAGTATTAGAGCAAACATAATATTTGCTGATGGAAAAGATATTCATTGTCAAAGGTATATCTGATGGGGTGCCTGGGTGGCTCAGTGGGTTAAAGCCTCTGTCTTTGGCTCAAGTCATGATTTTAGGGTCCTGGGATCGAGCCCTGCATCAGGCTGTCTGTTCAGCAGGGAACCTGCTTCCCCCCCTCTCTCTGTCTGCCTCTCTGCCTACTTGTGATCTCTCTCTCTCTCTCTCTCAAATAAATGAAATCTTTAAAAAAAAGATATATCTGATGTTTTTGATGTAACAACTAGAAAATGGAGTTGCTAACAACTGGGAAATAGTAGAACAAGGAAGGAGTGAATTTGCAGTCTGTGTGAGATATGAGAATTCCTTATGATGTGAAATATATCCAAGCTAACTAGACAATCGGATATCCAAGAGGTCTTACAAATGTTCCTAGGATAGATTGTATAATTCCGTAAGCCCATCTGTGATGGGAGTTCAGTCTGTGAGTGAGGTTTAGGTGTGAGCTGGGTAAGGAGTAAGCAGTGGAGAGTGAAGGAATTCACAGTGCACCTGGCAAGCTTCTCTCCCTGGAGTCTCTTAGAGCAATCTATATCTTCATCACCTTCTCTTCCTATTTTCCTGAAGAGATGCCAAAATGGCCAAATAAATCAAGAAACGATATATGTCTGCAGCAACATCTTATTTAGGTTTTTGCCAAATACTGCCTCCTCTCCGTGTTGTTGTTGCCTCACTTTGAAATTTAACTTTTTATCATTTATCCATTCATTTAG
This sequence comes from Nasua narica, assembly GCA_028533885.1. Classification (NCBI taxonomy): domain Eukaryota; kingdom Metazoa; phylum Chordata; class Mammalia; order Carnivora; family Procyonidae; genus Nasua; species Nasua narica. The sequence continues at coordinate 164,244,940 of CM052799.1, read as the reverse complement.
CCTCCTTGCTCTACAACAAATAATCTACTAAGCCCTCTCTATGCCCTCTGCTATCTTCTTTACAAACCCTAGCAGGATTAGGTGTACAGACACCAACAAAAAGCCTGATTTTTCAGAAATTCTGAGAATGACCTATTAACATGCTAAGGATAAAAAGACTGGAGAGTATGAGGCACTATACTTCCTAGCAAGCCAAGCAAATAACAGGAAAAATGCATGCACATGTTTTTAAAGTCTTACAGTCTATTAAAAAACATAAAAGATATTTAGAATTGCAAAGGTTAGAGGCGATTAATTAATTTAAACTTGAGGAAAGGCAATATATTTTAAATTGTACCTTAAATAAAAAATATTTATTTCGAGGGGAGCTCTGTGAATATTATCATTACTTATTATCACGATCACTGGCTGGGGCCTCAACAACTCATAATTTCTGTTTGCAATTACCTATGTTCATTTAACAACCTCTATCTGTGTCAGGCATTGTTTTAGACATTGTGTAAAAAATATTTTAAAAGGTAGATACTATTAAAGGTAAACAGAACATCTAAGGTTCTGAGTTAGGAAAATCCTAGTCATAAACATTTTTTTCCCTGTTGTGCTCTGCATCTGTCTAACCACAACAAACTTAAATTTTTTTGAATTATAATTTCAGTTTCATATTTTCAATCCAAAGCTTCAGGAAGTTTATTCCAATAACTTGAAGTATTTCTGGAAAGAAAATTTGCTGTTTAGAAAGGCTAATTGTTCACCACAGTAGCCAAGCAATTAATCTCAACGTCATTTTTAAAAAATAAATTGAATGCTGTAAGAGCTTATCTTTTCACTTACTATATAATTTCAAATATAATTGAGACAACTACACAGAATAAAGCATGTTAAAAGTCTGAAGATCATTCAACTGGCAAATCTGAGCATTTTAGACTTTAGGTCGTAGAATAAATCTATTCCAAATATTCTGTGTGGTTTAAATGAATAACTGTTGCAAATTTCAACCACAATAAAATGTTAACCTTTAAAAATTTGTTGGGTTTTGGGGTGCCTGGGTGGCTCAGTGGGTTAAAGCCTCTGCCTTCAGCTCAGGTCATGATCTCGGGGTCCTGGGATCAAGCCTTGCATCAGGCTCTCTCCTCAGTGGGGAGCCTACTTCCCCTTCTCTCTCTGCCTGCCTCTCTGCCTACTTGTGATCTCTCTCCTCTCTGTCAAATAAATAAATAAAATCTTTAAAAAAATAAAAAAGAAAAGATTTGTTGAGTTTCAAAATATCAAAAATATGCTGCCATCTACTTACTATTTCTAATACAGATGAGATAAAAAATATATTTTGAAAAGTAAATTTTAAAGTAATATTGTAACACTTTCATAGGATCACTACTGATAATGTCTATCATTAAAATAGCATTTACTTCAGTAACGATTTCTCTGATATGGTCTATCAGAATCATGACCTAAGGACCTCTGGCACTAGTAATTAAGCTAGGGAAAAATAGTTATCAATTGTAAATTAAAATATTAATCATTATTTTTGTGTATATATACAATTATATGTGTATAATTATATATGTGTATTATATATGTTTAATTGTGTATCTATATACACACCTATCATATTTATTTAGTCCTAATGTATACAGAAAAGCTATAGAATGATGTTATATGTGAGTACACAAAAACCCAATTATATGGGGGAGGATGTGGTAAAGAGAAAAAAAAAACTCTAAATGCTAATTTTTCAAAATAAATAAGCTGTATAAACATGGGAAAGCTAGTAATGCCAATTCAAAAAACCGCGTAATTTGATCTGTAAACTGAGTAGTTGAGTCTAGGAAGAAATTAGCTATGAATAGATTTTCTATATTGTTGAGACAGAGAAATTTGTTTTATCTCTTGTTATGTGAGTGTCTATATAATAGCTTCAACTTACCCATCTTGGCCTGCAAACCCTAAAGTGTTTCCTATCTGACTGCAGAAAATGTTTGCTGACCCCTGGTCCAGGATTTTTCAGTATTTCTGTATAACCTATTAGAATAGTTATTCAATTTTCTCAAGACAAAATAAATTCACCTTCTTACTAGCAAAGAAAATAAAGTATCTAGTTGTGCTTACCTTTGATGATTTTGAGTAAAACGTTTTTTTAACATGTAGTTTTTCAACACACACACAAAGAAATACTGGTTAAATTTAGTTCGCAAGCAAAATATAAGTTGGCCTTATTAATAGATTTCTCGAATAAAATCTAACATTTGCTGAATATTGATTTTGAGATGTAGGATTAAATCATTTAATTAGCTGAGTTACAGCTGTCACACATTACTGGATCTCTTCTTATTAAAGGTTGAAAGAAAATCAAGCATGTCCTAGAACTGTCAACATAAAAAGTTTCCCCCCTACAGAGTTCTTTGATTTTTATTTTGTTCTACGTAAGGAAGTAGATACTTCGACTTTTTCTTCTCAGGCAAGGAATCAATGAATTGAAAATTGTTCTGACCACTGGTAGATTAGGTGATATCCCTGTGACTCCTGGGGTATTTTAAATCAGTCAGTGTTTGAAGATGCAACTCAGTGGAGCTTTATAACTGTTTGTACAGGATATTCTTAACACACATACAAATATTTCCTTTGTGCGCATATGCTCTATTTATCTTAGTCCTCTATTTATCTAAATAATACAAGTGTTACAGCATTTAGCAGATCCAAAGTGTATACTCTAAATTTTCTTCAGATACATCACTCTCAGTAGGAAGCCAATTCACACACAATTTTCTTGTTTGTGCTTAAAAAGCCCAACTTTTTATATGCTTTCAGGTTTTGGTTCAAACACTTGGTTTTTCCTGAAAATAAAGTCTTCTTTAACATGAATTTCAAATTCCTATCTTTTCTGAATCTTCAAAGTGCATTCAAAGTTAGCATGCCCTGTGCCTTGAAGCCGTTCGTTACGGGCATGGGTAATATGCCAAACGCTCTCACGGATCGTATCCATTCCTACTTACATTACACCTTCACTATATAAGTCTCTCAGGCTGGCATTAGGGGATCTCAGTGGGGACTATTTTAAGAAAGGATCCACTCTGAACCTTAGTTTCCTTTATGATATTATATATACTCTGCCTTGGTTTCCCTTTTCCTACGTTATCCATTTACATTTTCTGTGTTTAGTAAATTCGGTCTCTGTAATACATATTGTCATGATGTATTTATGTCACCAGGCAGCCTTTATCTTATACCTGGTTCAACCATTTAAAAAACTTTCTACTCATAATAGACCATAATAATTTAGGACAGTTACGGATTATGTATCACTACTAAAAAAATAGGAGGGATTGGAGGGAGAACCACAGTTTCCAGATTAGTTTCATACATTTTATGAGATTGTCATGTTTTTCTTTTTAATTTAATTTTATTTTTTCAGTGTTCCAAGATTCATTGTTTCATGTTTTATATTACATCAAACATATACTAATGTGTCCACTCTGATGTCGGATTAAGGTGGGCAATCACTGATTTAATGATTAAAAAACACACACATTTGCATGTGCTATGCACACAAATGAAATTATGAATTGTGCATGAAACTGTTTTGAAAATACTGTTTTTCTATTTGGAGTGGTATGGCACTTAGGACTATAAGAAAAAACATACAAATTTCACCAGGCTGTGTCTGCAACTTTATTCCTTTCCCGATTGCAGTAGACCAAAGTCAAGAACACAGTGCAAATAACCTATATCTAATTTTCTTTTCCACTTGTACTTGATTACAATACAATTACTACCTACTCACTAGACTCTATTTAGATGATGTCATAAGGTCTGTCAAGTTAATTACATTTTTAAAATATCGATATCAGATAAACCAATTACTATTTTGTATTTCCTAAACTTCTTTGAGTAGAGGGACATAAAAACTATGCCTTTAAAACCACTATCAATTGCTTCTCAGCCTTTTGGCTAAGATCAAGTGTAAAACCACTATCAAAGAACCAACAGACTCCTATTGCAATATTTTATACATGTTGTAACAACACATTTTTAACTCTAACTATATTCTCAGTGATTCTGTGAACTTTCACATAGCCACTAAAACAATTTGTATATATCTTTATCCTTTTCTCTGTTTGGTTATTATTATATTATAGTATATGAATTGCCCTAGGATGGGTAGGCATAATAAGGAAAAATAGTTATATTAATTAGAAAGCATATGAGTCAGAAAAACATACAAGATTTACTTAAGAAAGCTGTGCGAATTAGTGGGATATTGTTAAGAAAGAGGATGAGAGACTTGAATCCTGTACAAGAAGAATATGTAAGAAAAAATAATAAGTAAAATTTATAACATGCCAGTTTGGCTTTCAACATGATTAGTAAACATTGATCTCAATTTTGCTTATTTTGCAAAAGAGATAACATGTATTTGAGAGGCTTTTTGTTTTTTTTATTTTTAAATTTTTAATTTTTTCAATATTTTACTTATTTATTTGACAGAGAGAGACAGCAAGAGAGGGAATATAAGCAGAGAGAGTAGGACAGGGAGGGGGAGAAGCAGACTGCCTGCCGAGCAGGGAGCCCTGTGCAGGGCTCGATTCCAGGACCCTGGGATCATGACCTGAGCTGAAAGCAGAGGATTAATGACTGAGCTACTCAGGTGCCCCTTGAGAGGCTTTTTAGATCCCCAGTATCTTGCCTTCCCCAAGCAATAATATAAATAAATCAATGTGGAAAGGGAAGTGAAGCACGGAAAAAACATCTAACTCTTCACATTGGCATATGGACTTTCCTTGGCAATTTAATAAAGTGGGCACCTCTGTGAAGGACTTAGACTTACAGGCATAGGATCATTTGGGTACTAATATTAATCAATGTGGCTAAGGCCAAATCTTCTATGTTGAATATACATATACACAGACACACCACCACCACCACAACCATTCCTACCACATATCCAATAGGAATGTTATTAGACTTACTCATATATTTTATACAATACCTTGAGTTCCTTGAAGGAAAAGTGACAAAAAAGCAAAACCAAAATACATGCTAAAAAGTGGGTTCTTGCAAAAAGAAAATATTGCTCTTTAATAAAGAGTTTTTGTTTTCTTAGAATTGTGAAATTACTGAAAGAAATTGCAACACAAAGCAGAAAGTGCTCAAAATCTTTCAAGTTTCTTATTACTTCTTAGCCACTTACCCTTGCAAGTCAAGGTAAGTAGAATCCATTATATAAATGTGTAAGAAAGTGGAGGGAAAGTGGAAAGGTTCTGAGTTATTAACAGCATTTATAAATGAGGTGCATAGACAACTCCAACACAATTTCGGCCAATAATTTCTAAACCCACCCCAGAAAATCTTTCATTTGAGCATTAGGCTGGATGAAACTTCACTGTTTCATGCTTATACTTCATCCCTCTGTAGGTGATGATGCAAATAGAAAGAACAGCATGTTTATGTATAAATCAACCCTGAGATCATCAAACTGGATGTCTTAGTTCCAATTCCCTGGTCTCAGGGGTTATACATGCTGACTTACAGTCCCATTATCTGCTGGTAACAAAGGAGAGCATAAGTGATCTCCAGAAACAGTTCAAAAACATGCAGTTCCCAGGTTCTTGAAAACCTGCAAATGATGGGCAAATGTTTCTATTGCAGACACAAAAACAAAGGACTCATTTCCTTCAAGAGCATACCATAGCAGCATCTGTGAGCTGCAATGTGCTAAGGAAGAGAGAATTCTTCCTCTTCCCTTCCCAATGCCTTCTTCCCCTCTGATGGCAGATTTTCCTGACTCTAAGGAATCCACACTGGGGAAAGAAGCTATTGATAAAGAACTTCAAGAAGGCGACCCACGCATGCCTGGGCCACTGCCTTCTCAGAGTTAGTTACAAACCTTCCATTTTACTCATTTTGGGAAGCCTAGGGACCACAAGACTCTGAGTCCCTGTCTTCTAAGGTTCTGCATAACTTTGAACTTCATTCAGTGTGCTCTGGGGGAAATGTATCCTTAGGTCCTACCAACTGAAGAAGATTCTGATGGTTTCTTATTATAGGCAGCCTGGTAACTGTAACAGGTGGTAGTAGCTCACACATTTTTCTTTTTTTAAATAACAGATTGGTCGAGATGTATTTTACATACCACACAATTTACCCATTTAAAGTACACAATTCTTTTTAGTATGTTCAATATTAGTAGTATTTCTATCACTCCTAAAACCTTGAACCTGTTATTGGTTACTCTCCATTTCCTCTACCTTCTCTGTACCCCCACCCCAGCTCTAAGGCAACCACGAATCTGTATAGATTTGCCTTTTCTGAACAGTTCATACAGATGGAGTTATTCCTCTGTGGTCCTTTGTGACTGGCTTCTTTCACTTAGCATAATCTTTTCAAAGCTCATCTGTGTGTAGTGTGAGTATTTCATTCCTTCTTATGACAATAATATTCCATTGTGTGGATATACATTTTGTTTATCCATCCAGCTGATGGACATTTGAATTAATTCTACCTTTTGACTATTAGGAATAATGCTCTTATGAAAATTAGCATATGAGATTTAAGACCATACCATCTTATTGAGACTATTTTTGAATTTATGTTAGAAAATCTTCAGTCTCTTTGAAATGCAGTATTTTCTAACATTTGCTATGGGGAATTTAACATGTCATACTACTCTGTTCTTATGGTTTCCTCTTTTGGATTTTTTTTTTAAAAACCTGCTTACTCTATCCCTCAACTGTTCTACTTGAATAAGCATACTATGATTAATGAGCTCTTTGTTAAGCAACTTAATCTAATTAAAATATTAAAAACATATCTTTTTAAAAGGGCAGACTGCATAAATTAGAAGCTCCATTCACCATGTATGTTGGACCTAAAAGTATTGTATTTTTTTTCTTTTTTTTTTAAGATTTTATTTATTTATTTGACACAGAGAGAGAGATCCCAAGTAGGCAGAGAGGCAGGCAGAGAGAGAGGGGGAAGCAGGTTCCCCACTGAGCAGAGAGCCCAATGCAGGGCTCGATCCCAGCATCTGAGAACTGGGATCTCAGCATCTCAGATCTTGATCTGAGATCAAGAGCCAAGCCGAAGGCAGAGGCTTTAACCTACCGAGCCACCCAGGCACCCCGGTATTGTAATTTTTCATGTTGGCCATTGTCACGCGTTCCCGTATTAATCAGTGGGCACATGGTGAGAGGAAACAGTTGGCACAGGTGTTCTACATTTTTAGTGAAGTGGAAGATGCTAAATTTGACATTTTGTGAATCACTTTACATCTAACATATATTTAGTAGGTACTTGCTGAATATAAAACATAATTCCATGGGCTGGTGTATGAGTAAGATGAATCAAATGTAGTCCCTGACCTCACATAGTGCAGTGTTACATTGCAGCAAACAGGAATCTATAAAACTGAGAGAGCCAGTTAATTGTAAGGGAGAAAAGAAGAAGTATGAGTGTGTTGAGTATGAGATATTCAGATTCAATATTACAAATTTGGTAAACTATAATACTTAGTATTCTGTATTCCCTGAACTTATTTGTCCAGAAGCTTTTATGTGGAAGAAGACTCTTTCGTTATTAGTCTTTTTCTTTTTAAATGGTAACATAAAATACACATGCACACATACATTTATATATTATTTCTTTTCCTCCTTTGATGACAACTCTTCTTCCTCCTCCCTTTTCTTTTTTCATTTTCTCCTTCTCTTCTTCCTTCTTCTTCTCTCTTATTTAATTTTTCCTAAGCTTATATTCCCAAGTAGAGGGTTCTTTCATGTTGGATGATAAAAGAACAAGTTGGTTATATGAAGATTTTTTAAATTCCATCCTAGAAATGTAATCAATGTAGAAGAGTCCTCAGTGGTTTGAAAAAATCCTATAAGGACTTTGAATAGTGGATGGCCAGAGGATCATTCAACATAATATACAAGCAATTACCATGTGTAGTGAAGACTGAGAATTTCAATTTAGGAAATACTGATGCATAGAAATCCACACCAAAATGGATAAACCAGACAAAGTGGAATATGAAAACACTGCTTACCAGAATGTGCAGTCTCATTTAAAATTGTTTCACTAAGGGCACCTGGGTGGCTGAGTTGTTTAAGTGTCTGACTCTTAAGGTCAGGTCAGCTCATGATCTCGGGGTTGTGAGATGGGGCCCTGTATTGGTCTTGATGCTCAGCAGGGAGTCTGCTTGAGATCCTCTCCCTCTGCCGTCCCCACCCCCTAAAATAGATAAATCTTTAGTTAGAAAATTTTATTTTTTTGTTCTGCTTTTCTATACCTGTTGCCTAGAATCTCTATGACTTGCAAGGATTGTGTGTCCTTTTATAACAATAGCATCAAATGAAGCTAGGACAACTACCTAAAGGATATTTTAGAATTTGTGAGCATGTTTCTGATTATCATTGTCTGGAGGGCAATATTACTAGATGACACCTTGCAATGATTATGGTAGACCACCTTAACAAAGACCATCAATTTCCTGTGAAAATGTTGCTTAATAAGATGAGCAAATAAAAATATTTCCTACTTAAAAGTCAAATATTTTTGTATCATTTTAATAAATGGAATTTAGCAAGAATACAACTAAAATTAAAGGTACCTTCTACTTGATTTTGTTCAGTTTGTTCTTTGAGTTTATCACTATTTTGTAGAGTTCTGTCATGAATAGAAACTATGTTCATGAGATTTGAATCATCAGAACAGTGCACCTGTCTGCACTGATACCTGTACCATTGTTGTGAGCGTTTGACTAAGTCATTATATTCTCTATCATAGTATGTTTGAGCAATTACTTATTAGAATTTATATTGTTTTATTTTCAATTATTTTCCTTCTATATATTCTTTATCTTACTGTCACAATGTTATATTGATGTAGAGGTTTTGAAATTATTTGTACACGTTGATGACTTTTATTTATGAGTTTTATTTCAGAAAAGAAAAAGGATGCTACAAAATACTTGTTATACAAAGAGAGTGAAAGGTGTTACAGGATAAGAATGTGCTACCTATGGAAAGAGAAAAAAATCCTTACCTCCATGGTGTTCCATAGGTATCCCCGACTGACAGGCAGAGTAAGGAGGGATCACCTACTACCTCAAACTCACATTTACAGAGGACGCTTGAGTCCTAGAAAGCCTTTTTCCTCCCAGTAGTGACATAGCAAGGTAGGATAGTGATGGGAATAGAAACTATCTCTTAAATTGAGAATTTTCAACTTAAATAGAAATATAAGGCTTTGTAGTTCAACTTATTTTATAGATGAGGTAAATCATAAACTTATTTTATAGATAAGGAACTGGGGCCAGAAAATCTTGTCTAAATAGAGTTATGTATAATTTACACTCCTGCCCAGGCTTTACAGTTAGATGTTTCACTGCAGTAGGTCTTTATATATTTGTACATTTTTTCTGCTGTATATTATGTGCTGGGAATGCCAAAAATACCCATGATTACTATGATAAGTCAAAGGCATAATAATTGTTATTATAGTTATTAGCTTTAAAGATTTTGATTTACATTCATAAGTACATAATAAACTCTACCAGTTGCACATAAAACAAGTTGGAAATGATTTTCAAACATATGATCAAGTTAAACACACATTTCTGTGTTCTGATCAAAGAACTGAAATATCAAATAAATACCAAACAAAAGTGGAAATCATGTGTTCATATATAAAGGGTAAAATACTTTTACATAATATTATCATTTCATTTGGATTTGATTTCTAAAACTTCCGTTTATTTTCTAATGTTGTTATAGTTATTATGAATTGAACCAAATTAGATGCACCTGTTATTTATATCATGTTACTGACTTAAAGCAATAGTAACATTTTTGTTGTTGTTGAAATGGCAGTGTTTTCCTTATTTCTTATTTTAAAAAGTGAAAGTCACTACACCTATAATTGAATAGTGGCAGCAGAAAGTAGGGAGAAGATTTATGTGTTCTCAAGCAGAGGAAAACTATGAATAGAAAAATTTGGCTCAGTTCCATAATAGATTTCCAATTTTTTACCTGATTAGTTGTGAAATAATTCTAAATGGAAGTGATGAGTACTTCACCTTCTAAATTAGACCAGAAAATGCTGATGAAATCCTTTATTCTCATTGTCAATATCAATGCAAATAAGGAAACAAAAGTTTTCTTTTTTCTATTGTGGAATACATAGAGTGAAAAAAGGAATTTTAAAATATTCTATGAAGATACACACACACACACACAAGGAGTGAAATACTTTTCAGAATTGCTAGTTTTTATTATATGCATTTGGAATAACTTTACAAACTTTGAAGTCTTTTCAAACACATAAAATGAGGATATTGAACTTTTCATTCAAAAGAGTGAATTATTATATTTAAATACAATTGCACTGTTTTAATCATTTTGACGTAAAAATACCATTTATTGACTGCTTCCAAAAAGAAGTTTATTCTGCCTGTAGTAAAAAATAAAAAACCTTGCTGCTAGAACAATAGCACTGAATATTATATATAAAACAAACATAAGACATAGGAAGCTGGAGAGAAGCAGATGGAAAAACTAGTGACTTCCAGACACAAGACCAACATGGTTTTGAACTTTCTAGCTCCACTTCTCCTCATTTAACTTGTGTCAGTGCTGGAGAATCCAGTAATCTGGAAATGCCAATACACCAAAAATGGCCCAACAGAAGCATTTTCTTTATAGCCAAAGGACCAGGAAATAAGAAACTTGGCCAGACAGAAAACCTTTAGAAAAACAACTCCTCCATTGCAACAAAGTACCAAAACAAAACTATCACAGGCCACCCAAACCACAAGTGGCTGAGTGGGGAGCGTAAACATCTACTCTTCCTAGGCAAGAGTTACTCTCTAACCTCCCAACCTCAAGAATAGTGTTGTAGAATACTGGATAGGGAGTCTGGATTTTCCCCTCCACCCCTCTTTTTGAACTCAAAAGAGGTCAAACCCCTCTCAATACCACATTTAAGAGGTCAAATGTGACCTCTCCCTCACATTTGTATCAGAGAAGCCTGCACTGGAAGTACTAGCAAGGCATTCCTAACACTCTAAGCCAGGAAGTATCGGTGGAGGAGCTACCGAGGAACTGAAAATACCATTCCCACCCAACGATGATGATGAGTTCCTCTTCCTCTAAGTGGTAGCTCAGTAAGAAACCTGGGCTTCTATCCCCACTGGGCAGCAACTAGATGCTATTCCCTTTGCCTGTCTGAGCAGAGTTAGAGAAAGCCATCTAAGATAGAAAGTTTACATAAAATCCAGAGACACATGTTATTATACCTACTTATCCAGGTTTCAATAAGAAGAAAATTACTCTTCATAACTAGGAACCAGAAAGATCTAACTGAAGATAGAAAGACAATTGATAGTTACCAACATCAAGATGATAGAGATGTTCGAATTATCTGACAAAGATATTTTAAAAAATCAAAAATGCTTTGGCCACCAATTATGAATGTGCTTGAAATGAAAAAATACCCAATCTCAGGGAAAAAAAAAAATCTCAGCAAAGAGATAGAATACATAATGGAGAACCAAATTCAAGTTTCAGAACTGAAAAATACAACATTGATAAACAGCTCTATGGATGGGCTGAACAGGAGAATGGAAGGAACAGGAGAATGGAAGAAACTGAAAAAATAATTAATTTGAAATAGACCACTAGAAATGATCCAATCAGAGCAACGAACAACAACAAACAAACGAATAAAACAAAACAGAGTCTCAGAGACGTGTGGGACTATAGCTAAAGATCTCACATATAAGTCAGTGAAGTGCTGGGAGGAGTGGAGAAAGTGGATGGGACTGAACCATCACTAAAAATTTTAGTGACTGAAATCATAAGTTTGGCAAAAGTTTTGAATTTACAGATTCAAAGCTGAACATATCCCAAGTAAGAAATGCCATCTACAAGAAACTCACTTTACTTTTACTTTTAATGCCATATCCAGGTTCAAAGTTAAAGAAGGAAAATTACATTCCATGCAAACCACCAAAACCAAACCACTACCTCCCTCCCTAGGAGTGGTCTTATTAATATCAGATAAAGTAGACTTTGGAGCAAAGAAAATTACTATTATTAAGAGGAAAGAGATATCCTACAGTGTTGAAAAAGAGCCAATTTCCCCATAGCAATCCTAAATATGTATATACACTGAGCAAAACAATTTCAAAACACATGATGTAAAAACTAAATGAGAAATAGACAAATCCACATTTATAGCTGGATGTCTCAATATCATCATAATAGTATCTAATCAACATTTCTGAACACTCCACCCAACAATAAAAAAATGCACATTCTTTTGAGGTATTTATATTGCAAGAGAGACCATATTGTGAGTCATATAATCAGTAATTTAAAATATTTGTATCATTCAGAGTACGTTATCTGTCCACATGGATTCTAACCAAAAAATCAATAAAAGATAACATGGAAATCTCCAAATACTTGAGAAATAACCACACCCTTTTAAATAATCCATAGGTCAAAGATGAAATCTCAAAGCAAATTACATACCTATCGATCGATCGATCGATCAAGAGACTGAATTTTTAAAAATCCAACATATCAAAGTTTGTGGGACATAGGTAAAATTGTGCTGGAAACTAAAAAAAAAAAAATTAAGACTTTATTTGAGAGAGAGCACAAGCAGGGGTAGTGGCAGACAGTGGAAGAGGGAGAAGCAGACACGGAAGGACTGAGCCACCCAAGTGTTCCTGGAAAGAACTTAATAGCACCGAATACTTATATTAGAAAGGGAGGAAATCTCAAATTAGCTACTTTAAGAACGTAGAAAATGAAGAGGGACATAAATTCAAAGCAAGGAGAAAGAAAAAAATAATAAAGTACAGTAACCAATAAAGTGGAAAATAAAAACAATAGTAAAAATCAATGAATCAAAAAAAATTGGAAGAGAAAGATCAATAAACTTAGCAAACTTTTAGGAAGATTGACAAAGAAAAAAACGGGGGAAAATATTTTCCCCTAATATTACAAACAAAAGAAGGCTGTCCACTTTACTACTCTCAGTTAATGTAGTGGTAGAAGTTTCAGTAAATGCAAAAAGTCAATAAATGAAAATTTATAGATACATGTCAGAAAAAAAACTATACCATATGACATGAATGTGTAAAAAAATATAAGGAATCTGCAAAAACTTTCCTACAACTGATAAGTGAGTTCAGGAAGGTCAAAGGATACCAAGATAAAAATCCAAAAATCTATTTTATTTCTATTATACTATATTATTGATATTATAAAATAATACCATTTATACTTGTTCAAAAATAAAATACTTTGAGGTAAATCTAATAATAAATACATGTCTGTAACTTGTATGCTGAAAACTACAAAATGCTGATGACCAATTGAACAAGATTGAAATAAATGAACAGGTATGCAGTGTTGAAGGATTGGAAGACTCAACATAATAAAGGTGCCAATTTTTCCCAAACTGATATGCAGGTTTCACACATCTTCTATCCAAATCTGAGCAATAAGTTTTGGTGATATAGTGATTATTCTTAAATTTGTATAGAAAAGCAAAGAGACTAGAATAGTTTTTTTTAATTGAAAAAGAATAAAGTGGGAGGAATCAGTTTATTTTACTTCAAGACTTATTATAAAATTATAGTAATCAGGATTGTATGATATTAGAGATAGGTACATAGATCAGTGGAACAGAATGAAGAATCCAGAAACAGACCCACATAAATTTGTCCAGCTGATTTTTGACAGAGTTGAAAAAGAATTTTAATAGAAGAGATAGCCTTTTCAAAAAATGGTCTGGAGCAACTGAATAGCCATAGCCTAATATGAATATATAAACCTTCAACTAAATCTCATATTTTAAACAAAAATTAACTAAAAATAAATGGTCTCAAAGTAGAAAATTTTAGAAAAAAAATACAAAATCTTCTGAATCTACATCTAGGCAAAGAGTTTTTAGATGTGATAATAAAGCATAGTCCATTAAAGGAAAAATTAATAAATTGAACATTATAAAAATTAAAAAAATTCTCTATGTAAACCTTGTTAAGGGATATAAACACAAACTCCAATATTATAAAAAATATTTGCAAATCATATATCCAGGAAAGGACTAGTATCTAGAACATCTAACAATCTTTCAGAACTCAACAGTTAAAACAAACTATCTGGGGCGCCTGGGTGGCTCAGTTGGCTGAGCAACTGCCTTCGGCTCAGGTCATGATCCTTGGGTTCCGGGATCGAGTCCCACACCGGGCTCCCAGCTCCATGGGGAGTCTGCTTCTTCCTCTAACCTTCTCTCCTCTCATGCTCTCTCTCACTTTCTCTGTCTCTGAAATAAATAAATAAAATCTTTAAAAACAAACAAACAAACAATCTGATTAGCAAATGGGTTAAACACATGAACAGATATTCCTCTGAAGAGGATGGAGATACACACACACATACACACACACAGCAAAGAAGGATATGAAAAGATATTTAACATCAATAACCACTAAGGGAATATAAATAAAAGTTACAATACTCCTACCAATTGTTAAAATAAGTAGTGCCAACACCCAATGATGACAACAAGTTGGAACAGCTGGATCACTGACACATTGCTAGTGGGAATGTAAAATAGCATACTCACTGTAGAGAACAGTTTGGCAATTTATTTGAAAACTAAGCATGGAACTAATATACAATCTAGCAACTGAACTCCTGGACACTTATTCTAGAATATGTTTATAGAAGCTTTATTTGTAGTCATTGCTGTAAATAGCCAAGAACTATAAACAACTTTGATGTCCTTCAAAAGGTGGGTGGTTAAACAAACTGTGATACATCCATACCATTCAGTAATGAAAAGGAAAGAACTATCGATACATATCACAATCTGGATTAATTTCTTCAGAATTATGCTGAGTGAAAAAAGCCAATCCCCAAAGATTACATACATACTGTATGGTTCCATTTATATAACGTTCTTGAAAGAATAATGTTATAGAAATGGAAAAGAGATTAGTGGTGTCCAGGATTATAAAGGAGTAAGGTCTAAAAGGAAATGGGTGAATCTATAAATGACAACATGAAGGATCCTTGTGATGATGGAAATGTTCATCTGGACTGCATCAATGTCAGCGTCAATATCCTGGTTTTGATATTTTACTAGTTTCCCAAGACGTTACCATCGAGGGAAACTGAGAAAACAACGCACCAAATCTCTCTGTACTGTTTCTTTTTTTTTTTTTTAAGATTTTATTTATCTATTTGACAGAGAGGAAAGAGATCACAAGTAGGCGGAGAGGCAGGCAGAGAGAAAGGGGGAAGCAGGCTCCCTGATGATGCGGGGCTTGATCCCAGGACCCTGAGATCAGGACTTGAGCTGAAGGAAGAGGCTTTAACCCACTGAGCCACCCAGGTGCCCCTGTACTATTTCTGACAACTGCGTGTGAATCTACAGTTGTCTCAAAGTAAAATGTTTAATTGAAAATATAACATTTAATTATTTGTAATAAAGTATTTCTCTCATTTCCTCTCCCTGAAAATTATAGTGTCAGTCTTAAAATCTGAGTTTCATGAATTTTAATTTCCTCACAATTTTGAATTTTAACTATTTTTCTTTTTGGTGGTTATTAAGTATTTTATTTCAATCAGTTTGATTTTTGTAGTTCCTTATTGTCAGGAGCTGAACTGACCTGGAAAGAGCTGGAAAGAGCTAAGCTGTGAGGTGTAGGAGTAGTAAATCACAACAACAAACCGGGAGTCTAAACTAAAGGAGGCTAAACTAAAGGACACACCAGCTCCCTCACTGTCCATTTTTCCCATGGAACTGCACCATGCGAGCGTCAGGTAGGTCAGCACAGACAAAGGGAAATTTTTGTGGCCAAGAGGCATCTGATGGCCAGTGGGAAGAGTGAGGGACAAGGATGAGAGAAGTACTCAACGTGCACTAAGACAGTGGAGAAAAATGTCTCCAAGATTCTCCTCAGTATCCCCTGTAAGGAGGTCTAGCAGAGATCCCTGAGGAAAGAATGCAGATATACATTGGAGAGTGGTTGGATGGGGACCTTGAATCCTTGACTGCCACTCCTTTCAGAGACAAGCACAAAGCTGTGCATTGCATCTTTGCCCCTGCAACAGCCGGGAAAAGCCTTGGTAATTGTTTCTGTTCAGGCCTGAAAGATCACACATAGGATTTCATCTCTTGATTAGCCCATATAATTCTTTTCCTTATTTTTATATCATATTGAATTGATACATCACTGTTTTTATTAATTTGGTTAAATAGTTTCTGTGAAACCATGTATAGGCACTTGTCATTTAATGTGGATGACTCCAGATCATTCAGAAATTGAAGGAAGAAAAGACACAAAGCTTTCATGTTTGCTTCCCACTTTCTCTGGGCCTAGAGGAGTTGAAAGGCAGGATGTGAAACCCACAGAGAACAAAAACAAGCTCACTTCAAATGAAAACTTTTATTCAGGCTTTTAGATTTGGAAACTTCAAGTTATGTGTAAATCGATCCTATTTAAGCAAAAAACTTTGTCAATTGTAAACTGTTCTAATTGATATGGAATTTAACTTATTTAAAAAAATCTAAAGCAACATATTCAAATACATTTTAAATTATTTCTTCTTAACCATCTGATAGTTGTGAATGTGAAAAAATAAATCCTGTCCGTCAGCTTGGTTTCCAAGTCATCTATAGGGTGTTAATATTCATCACCATTAGAAATCCTCATACTGGCTTTGGTTACAGATATACCTAATATGACTCAGATGATTATTTTCCCCTACAGGAATACGAACTCAACAGAAGCTCATTTTCTTACAGCTGACAATCCCTTTCAAAATCCTGATATTTTGATTAGTGTTTAGAATATTTTATAAAAGGACAAGCAGAAAATGTCACACATATGATATCTCAGTATGGGATTCAGATTGCATATCAGATAATGTGAAGCACATGTCATTAAAAGGATTTTATTTTCTTTCTGTTTAGTTTCTGGGTCATGGCGTATGATGCTCTAACAGGATAAATTCAGTACTTTACATAGAATGCTTGAGAAGAGTTTCTGGTTTTTTGCATTTAATTCTTCAGTAAATACCAGTCAACCGAAGTATAGTATCACAGATCAAAAAGTAGAGTGCAGAATTGACAAAAGGTAAATAAATATATCTATTTACTCTTGTCTTCTAAAATTATTCATTAATTCTATTTTAAATATAAACTTCAGTTGCATGTTCTTAGATTTAGTCTTGTATTTAAGGAAATTTAAGGAAAAACTTATTCTTTAAGTTCCATTATTTTCATTGTAAAATCTCAAAAGATTTTGTCAATTTTAGAGAAGGCCTAACAATAAAAATATAATAAAATATTTATATAAATATCAAGCAATCACATTCCTCAGACCTTTGGAAGCATTAGAAATGATGAAGGCTAAATTTAAAAACACCCAAACCTAGGTAACACTTCGTTTCTATTTCACAGTATATTTCCCATCTTCCTTAAGAATACTCCGGACATTTCCGGAGGCCTGGGTAGCTCAAAGTCCGCCTTTAACTCAGGTCATGATGCCAGGGTCCTGGTATTGAGTCCTGCATCCGGCTTCTTGCTCAGGGGGGAGCCTGCTTCTCCCTTTGCTTGCTGATCCTCATGCTTGTGCTCGCGGACTCGCGTGAGCTCGCGGGCTCGTGTGAGCTCTCTCTTTCTCTTTCACTGACAAATAAATAAATAAATAAAATCTTTTAAAAAAATAATAATATTCCTGATATCTCATCCTCCCAATGTGGAACACTAGAATTTTGGGGCCCCAAACACAATGTCATTGATATACTACGAAGTGAAAATATTGAAATAATAAGTGAGTCAGGGTACTAACGTATTTAGACTGCTAAGTGAGGAAAAACATAATAAATTTTGAAATTTATGTTGATTTAATTTATATAATTTATATATAAATTTATATAATACGATTATATAATATAAATTTATATAATAAAAATTATTATTTTGAAAATAATAAACTTTCTCCATGATATATTGAGAAAAGAAAATCATCACACTGTTTTTAAGTACTATCAGCAATGCCAATTTTCAACACAATACAGTCCAACCCTCCCAAAAGGTAATGTTGTTTAGCTTATCATAGTCAAAATGTACACAGGATTAAAATAACTAAATGTTTTATGTAGTATAAATACAACCTAGTGAATATATAAACTTGCAAAATATATATGATGTAAAAGGTGATCTCTTTATATAGAGTGACAGAAACTGACTATCCTGCAATGTGTTTATATTTGTATAATTCTATTTGTATGTTAATTCGTATAAACATAAATATTTTTATTTAATAGAAATGTGTGTGTGCACATGTGTCTGTATGTGTGTATTTAACCTTTAAGTCAATGTGAGTTTCTTTTTTCCTCTTTGGGAAATTTTTCTTTAATCTGAGAAGTGCACTTTTGACAATGTACCTATACATCTCACCGTACCTTTTTTTTTAATAGTATGATAACAAAGAAATAATGGCTGCGTCTTTGTTCTCTTTGTCTAAGATATCTGAATACTTTATCCAATTTAATTCTATTTTTTCATGGCATTGTCTTAGGCATTAAAATTTAAAATCATAAACTAGCAATGAATCAATGAATTATGAAAAAGATGTATATATTTAATGACTTACTATTCTATTAATAGGTTGGCCTTGTAAAAATTGAATACTTTCTCATGGAACTAGAAATCATCTTGTTGGCTTATGTGTTCTATAATAGATGTTGTTATAGCCAGATTTTCATGCCCTTTTATTTATTATAATGTAGACACGAAAAATAAGCTAATAATTTATTCAATATTTTATTTAAACAATAAAACTCATGCAGTGGTTATAAAAGGTAGTTATTATACATTGCCCTTTTAAAGAAAATGCCTTCCAAAGTCACTATAATAAATATTCATTTTCCCTTTTAGACCATGCAAAGGGACAATTTTTAATGAAATTTATGCTTCAGTGTATGTTATTTTAATATATTAATGAGCCTTTAAAACAATTTTACTCCATAGAAAGGATGATTGATAGTAACATGAGTATAAATGATTTTGTGTAATAAAATGAAATGAAATAAATGTTTGTTGGAAAACAATATATGTGAATCTTGCTGCAAGTAAGTGTTCTATTGAATAGTATTTTGTGACAGCTTAATTGAAATACTAATATCCAATAAAATGCATTATATTTACATTGTACAAGCTAAGTTTGGCTTATGTGATGAAACTATCACCATAATCAGAGTAGTGAACTTTATCTGTCAACTCTAGAAATTATTTTATGCTGTTTATAATCACTCCCATCTTCCTGCTTTTCCTCTTTCTAAGAACTGATTGGTTCTCTGTCACTATAGATTAGTTAGTGTTTTAGACATCTTTATAAGTGGAATCAAACAAGATGTCTTTTTTTTTTTTAAGGTCTGGCTTCTATACTCAACATAATTCTATTGAGGTTCACCGATGTTGTTGAATGTTTCAGTAGTTGATTCATTTACAATACAGAGTAATACACCATTATATGGACACACCAAAAATTATTTTTCAATCTACCTATTGATGGACATTTGAGTTGTTTTCAGCTTTGGCTACTACAATGAAGTTTTTATGCACATTTGTCTGTAAGACTTTGTGTGAACATACACATTCTTTTCCCTTGAGTAAAAACCTATAAGAATACCTTGCCAATTCTAGGTGTCTTTGACTTTTATTCTATTTTATTTTTGTTTATTATTTATTTATTTATTTAAAGATTTTATTTATTCATTTAACAGAGAGAGAACACAAGCAGGC
The DNA here is from genome assembly GCA_028533885.1 of Nasua narica. NCBI lineage: Eukaryota > Metazoa > Chordata > Mammalia > Carnivora > Procyonidae > Nasua > Nasua narica. The sequence goes on along the minus strand of CM052799.1, from coordinate 164,225,116 downwards.
AGAGAGGCAGGCAGAGGCAGAGAGAGGAGCAGGCTCCCTGCGGAGCAAGGAGCCCGATGCAGGACTCGATCCCAAGACGCCGGGATCATGACCTGAGCCAAAGGCAGTTGCTTAACCAACTGAGCCACCCAGGCATCCCAGTTTAGTTATTTATTTAAGTAATCTCTACACCTAACATGGGGCTCAACCTATAACTCCAAGATCAAGAGCCACAGCCTCTGACAGAGCCAGCAGACACCCTGATTTTTATTTTAGACATTTTAATAACTGTGCACAGATATATCTTTGTGTCTAATTTTCCATTTCCCTAATTCCCTAATGATGTTGAGTCTCTTAACATCAGATTATATGCCATCCCCAGATCTTTGTAAAGGTCCTCTCAAATATTTTGCTAAGTTTTAAGAGTTTTGTTTTCTCATGAATAAGTTTAGATAAAAGATACTGGTTAAAAAATGTTAATCAGATATATGGTTTGCAAATATTTTCTCCCAGTTTGTGGCTTGTTTTTAATGATATTAATAGTGTTCTATGAAAAGCAGAACTTTTAAATTTTGATAAAGTTCACTTTTTTATGGAATGTTCTTTATTGTTATAAGTAAGAAAGACATACAATCTAAGGTCCCAACAATTTTCACTTATTTCTAGAAGTTTTATAGTTTTATTTTTAGGTTTATGATGCATTTTAGTTTTTGTATGTGATAAAAGTTCATATTTTTAAAGAATATTCAATTTTTTTGGAAATACTGTTTGATGGAGAAAAAATAGTATTTCAAGAAAAATGTCAATTTGGATCCAATTTGACATTAGATCAATGTCAATTATGCAGTCGTGGCATTGTACTATAATTATATAAGATGTCCTCGTTGTGGGAGTAGGTGAACTCTTCAGGTAACTAGCTACTTCTCTTGCAATTTCTTTTAAGTCAATAATTATTTCAAAATAAAAAGTTTTAAAAAGCACTTTTTTCTCTCTCCCTGCACACACACACACGTATATATGTGATTTCTCTCTGCATGTGTGTATGTGTATATGTGTGTGTGTATATGTACATATATATTATATATATTTGCGTATACATCTGGATTCTCTTTGTTGCGTTGATGATTTTTTCCTGCCTTTATGCCAATACCACAAAATCTTTTTTTTTCAATACCACAAAATCTTGATTACTGTAGCTCTAGAAGAAACCTTGAAATTAGATACTGTTAACTTCCCAAATTTATTTTTTAAAGGTTTTGTTCTGTTATTCTGAATCCCTTGCATTTCCATATGAATTCTAGAATCAGCTTTAAAATTTCCACAAGGCATTTATTTGAATTCTCATTGGGATATCTATTATTCTATCGACTAATTTACAAAGAATTGAAATCCTAACAACTTGAGTATTCTGGCTAATAAACCAGGTACATCTTTCCTTTTACCTAGGATTTCTCTCAGCAATATTTTGTATTGTTCATCTGTAGGTTTTAAATACTTTTGGACTAATTTTCCCAAGATTACTTTATATATTTAGATACAATCATAAATTGATTTTTAATCAGTTTTCAGTAACTTACTGCCAGTAAATATACAGAAATACATTTGGTTATTTTACATTGATTGTATATACTATATCTATGCTAAAATCACTTCTAGAGGTTTTTTGTATACACCATTGGATTTTCTATGTAGATGACCATATTGTCTTTGAAGATTTTTTTTTATTTATTTATTAGAGAGAGAGACTGAGAATGAGAGGAGAGAAGGTCAGAGGGAGAAGCAGACTTCCCGTAGAGCCGGGAGTCCGATATGGGACTCGATCCCAGGACTCCGGGATCATGACCTGAGCCGAAGGCAGTCGCTTAACCAACTGAGCCACCCAGGCGCCCCCATATTGTCTTTGAATAAGAGCAGTTGGCTTATTATTCTCAAATATGTATGCTCTCATTTTTTTTTCATGCTTGATTGTACTAGGTATAACCTCCAATAACAGGTTGGATTAAAGTGATGAGAGCAGCCATGTGTACTTTATTACTGAACTTAGGCAGAAAACTTTTAAATACTCTTTCTTAAATATGATATTTTCTGTAAGTTTTCACATTTATCTCTTTTTTTTTTAATTAAAGAAGTTCTGGGGTGCCTGGGTGGCTCACTTGGTTAAGTGTGTGCCTTTGGGTCACATGGGTCATGATCTCAGGGGTCCTGGGATTGAGTCCCACATTGCTCTGGCTCTCTGCTCAGCAGAGAGTCTGCTTTTCCCTTTCCCTCTGTACTCTCCTATGCCCTTGCTCTCTTCTTCAAATAATAAGTAAAATCTTAAAAAAAAAAAAAGAAGAAGAAAGAAGTTCCTTTCCTCTATTCCTATGAATGGCTCTGAGGTTGTTGTTTTTTGTTTATTTGTTTTATCTTTAAAACTTTGTATTTTAAGAGCAGTTTTAGGATCAGAGTAAAATTGAAAAGGTACAACCTACTTCATGAAACAATTGGCTTTCCCCATTACCAATGTTCTCCATCAGAAATTCATTTATGGGGCACCTGGGTGGCTCAGTGGGTTAAAGCCTCTGCCTTCGGCTCAGGTCATGATCTCAGGGTCCTGGGATCCAGCCCTGCATCGGGCTCTCTGCTTAGCAAGGAGCCTACTTCCTCCTCTCTGCCCGTCTCTGCCTACTTGTGATTTCTCTCTCTGTCAAATAAATAAACGAAATCTTTAAAAAAAATTATTATACTCGATAAACCTATATATGATACATCCTAATCAACTAAAGTCCACAGTTTACATTAGGTGTTTACCTTGACATTGTACATTCTATAGGTTTGGACAAAAGCATAATAACATGTATCATCATTATAATATCCTACAGAGTATTTTTTACTGCTTGAAATATCCTCTGAACTCTGCTTATTCATCCCTTTGCAACCAAAACAATGGCAACCACTGATCTTTTTACTGTTTCCATAGGTTTTGTTTATTTATATTTTTTGGGGGGAGTGAGGCAGAGGGAAGAGGAGAGAGAGAATCTTTTTTTTTTTTTTTTTTTTGAGAGAGAGAATCTTAAGCAGGCTCCACACACAGACCAATGCCAGGATCAATCTCACAACTCAGATTCATGATCTGAATCAAAATCAAGAATCCAATGCTCAACTGACTGAGCCACTCAGGCACCCACAATCTCCATAGTTTTACCTTTTACTCTTTCCAGGATGTCATAGTTGGAGTCATAGGTTATGTAGTCTTATCTTATGTAGCTTTTGTAGATTACTTTCTTTCAGTTAGTAATTTGCATTGACTTTTCTTCCACGTCTCTTCATGGCTTGATAGTGCATTTATTTTACACTAAATGATAATCCATTGTTTGGATGTAGCAGAGTTTATTTACCCATTCCCCTACAGAAGAATATCTTGGTTGCTTCTAAATTTTAGTATGAATAAAGGTATTATAAACATCTTCGTGAAGGTTTTTGTGTAGACATATGCTTCCAATTTCTTTGTGTATTTACCAGAAAGTGTAATAGCTGTATAGTATGGTAAGAATCTAGTTTTGCTCTGTAACAAAGTGCCAAACTATCTTCCAAAGTAGCTGTACATCTTGCATACCCACTAACAATAGAATGAAAGTGCTTATTGCTCCACATCCTCATCAGCATTTGGCGTTGAAGTTTGGATTTTGACCATTTTAACAAGTATGTAGTAGTATTTCATCCTTGTTTTAATTTGCATTTCTCTGATGACATGATGAAGAACATCTTTTCATATGCTGCTTCTCTGCCACTTGTAGATCTTTGGTGAGAGTCTATTTAGGTTCTTTGCCCATTTTTAATCCAGTTGTTTGTTTACATATCATTGAGTTTTAGGAGTCGTTGTATTTTGAATAATAGTCCTTTATCAGATGTGTCTTTTGCAAATATTATCTCAAGTTTTTAAGTTTGTCTTATCATTTCCTTGACATAGGCTTTTCTAGAGTAGAAGTTTTTAATTTTAATAAAGTCCAGCTTATTAAAAATGTCTTCATGGATCATGATTTAGTGTTCTTTTTTTTTTTTTAAGATTTTATTTATTTATTTGACTTAGAGAGACACAGCGAGAGAGGGAACACAAGCAGTGGAGTGGGAGAGGGTAAAGCAGACTCCGTGCTGAGCAGGGAGCTCAATAGAGGGCTCAATCACAGGACCCTGGGATCATGACCTGAGCCAAAGGCAGAGCTTAACCAACTGAGCCACCTAAGTGCCCTGAAAATCTATTTAACTTTTAAAAAAATGGAATAGATATTTAAGAATTATTTTAATGTTGGTTATTATATTTAGTATATGTAGGATATCTAGATTTATCTTAATTTATTTTTTTCTCCATTATGCAGTTACATTTTCCTGCTTCTTTGCATTTTGGATAATATTTTATTGCATGCCTAATGTGATGGTTATTTTTTATGTGTCAAACTGACTACGACACAGTTTTCAGATATATAGTTATACATTATTGTGAACATATTGATGAGGATGTTTTTTGGATGATATTAACATTTAAGTTGGTAAATTTTTTTTTAAAGATTTTATTTATTTATTTGACACGAGGAGAGAGATCACAAGTAGGCCGAGAGGCAGGCAGGGAGGGGGGGGAAGCAGGCTCTCCACTGAGCAGAGAGCCTAATGCAGGGCTCAATCCCAGGACCCTGAGATCATGACCCGAGCCGAAGGCAGAGGCTTTAACCCACTGAGCCACCTAGATGGCCCTAACCTGGTAAACTTTGAGTAAAGTAAATTCCACTATATAATAGGGGTGAATCCCTTTCAATCAGTTGAAGGCGTTAATAAAAGAAACATTGACCTCCTCAAGCAAGGAGAATTCCACCAAGGGATTCCTTTGGACTCAACCTTTAACTTTGCTCTGGGATTCCATCCTGCCAGTTTACCCTGCAGATTTTGGACTTTCCAAGACTCCACAATCACTTAAGCTAGTTTCTTAAAATAAATCTATCTCTTGGGGTGCCTGTGTGGCTCATTTGTTTGGGTGTCTGACTGTTGATTTCAGTTCAGGTCATGGTCTCTGAGTCATGGTATTGAGGCCCATATTGGGCTCTCTGCTGGGCTTGGAGCCTGCTTGGGATTCTCTCTCTTTCTGTCCCTCTGCCCTTACCCCTCCACTTGTACTTTCTATCTTTAAAAAAAAACAAATAATAATAAAAATGAATCTGTTTCTTGATAGGTGATAAACACATAGATGGATAACTATGTACATACATATTCTCTTCTATTTCTCTAGAGAGGCCCAAAAGACCAGATATTATGTGTTTATTTATTTACTTTTTTTGCTGGATATTTTGTATTCTTACCTCATATTTTTGAGCTTTGTTCTCAGATATAATTAATTTATTACATTTAATTATGTTGTTTCTTGCTTTTAAAAGTTGCCAGGTGGGACCAGGATAGAGTTTAATCTAGAGCTAATTATCTTCCCCTATAGGGGCAAATCTTTTTGAGTATTTTTCCCTATATCTTGTGAATTATGAAGCCTTCCCTTAGTGAGTGCCGGGTACTGTTCTCTTTAATCTTTTTGAATGGTTCTTTCTATATGCCTTAGTCAGTTTGTTCTGCAATTACAAATTATCATAGAATGGGTGGCTTACAAAACAACATAAATTTATTTCTCAGTTCTAGAGGTGAGAAGTCTGAAATAAGAGTTCCAGCACAAATTCTGGTTAGAGCTCTCTTTTAGTTTGCAGACTGCTAACTTATATATTCACATGAAATAAAGACAGAGCTAGGTCTTTGACCTCTTCCTACCAGGGCACTAATTCCATTCATGAGGGTTCCACACTCATGACTTAAATGCCTTAGAAAAGCCTCACCTCCAAATATCACATTTTGGAGATTAAATTTTGACATACAAATTTTTTTAATTTTATTTATTTATTAGAGAGAAAAAGAGAGATCCCAAGTAGGCAGAGAGACAGGCAGAGAGAGAGAGGGGGAAGCAGGTTACCCACTGAGCAGAGAGCTCGATCCCAGGACCATGAGATCATGACCTGAGCAGAAGGCAGAGGATTTAACCCACTGAGCCACCCAGGTGCCCCCCCAATTTTTTTTAATTTTTTATTAACATATAATGTATTATTTGCCCCAAGGTACATGTCTGTGAATCATCAGGCTTACACATTTCACAGCACTTACCATAGCACATACCCTCCCCAATGTCCATAACTCAGCCACCCTATCCGACCTCCCTACTCCCCAGCCACCTTCAGTTTGTTTCATGAGTTTAGGAGTCTCTTATGGTTTGTCTCCTTCCTGATCCCATCTTGTTTCACTTCCTTCCCCCACACCTGATGACCCCCCCACCCTGCCTCTCAAATTCTTCATATCAGAGAGATCATAATTGTCTTTCTATGATTGATTTATTTCACTTAGCATAATATCCTCTTGTTCCATCTACGTCATTGCAAATGGAAGATTTCGTTTCTCTTGATGGCTGCATAGTATTCCATTGCATATATATATAGAGATATATAGATATATATCTCTATATATATCACATCTTCTTTATCTATTCATCTGTTGATGGACATCTAGGTTCTTTCCATAGTTTGGCTATTGTGGACATTGCTACTATAAACATTTGGGTGCACGTGCCTCTTCAGATCACTACATTTGTATCTTTAGGTTAAATACCCAGTAGTGCGATTGCTGAGTCATAGGGTAGCTCTATTTTCAACATTTTGAGAAACTTCCATACTGTTTTCCAGAGTGGCTGCACCAGCTTGCATTCCCACCAACAGTGTAGGTTGGTTCTCTGCATCCTTGCCAACATCTGTCGTTTCCTGACTTGCTAATTTTAGCCATTCTGACTGGTGTGAGGTGGCATCTCACCGTGGTTTTGATTTGTATTTCTCTGGTGCCGAGTGATATTGAGCACTTTTTCATGTGTCTGTTGGCCATTTGGATGTCCTCTTTACTGAAATGTCTGTTCATATCTTCTGCCCATTTCTTGATTGGATTATTTGTTCTTTGGGTGTTGAATTTGAGAAGTTCTTTATAGATTTTAGATATAAGCCCTTTATCTGATATGCCATTTGCGAATATCTTCTCCCATTCTGTCAGTTGTCTTTTGGTTTTGTTGACTGTTTCCTTTGCTGTGCAAAACCTTTTGATCTTGATGAAGTCCCAATAGTTCATTTTTGCCCTTGCTTCCCTTGCCTTTGGTGATGTTTCTAGGAAGAATTTGCTGCTGCTGAGGTTGAAAAGGTTGCTGCCTGTGTTCTCCTCTAGGATTTTGATGGATACCTGTCTCACATTGAGGTCTTTCATCCATTTTGAGTCTATTTTTCTGTGGTATAAGGAAATGAACCAGTTTCATTCTTCTGCATGTCCAACATCCCAGGAGAATTCTACCAAACATTTAAAAAAGAATTAATACCTATTCTCCTGAAATTATTCCAAAAAATAGAAATGGAAAGGAAACTTCCAAACTCATTTTATGAGGCCAGCATTACCTTGATCCCAAAACCAGACAAAGACCCTATCAAAAGGAGAATTACAGACCAATATCTTTGATGAACACAGATGTAAAAATCCTCACCGAAATACTAGCCAATAGGATCCAACAGTACATTAAAAGGATTATTCACCATGACCAAGTAGAATTTATTTCTGAGCTGCAAGGTTGGTTTAACATCCGTAAATCAGTCAATGTGATACAGTACATTAATAAGAGAAAGAACAAGAACCATATGATATTCTCAATTGATGCTGAAAAAGCATTTGACAAAGTACAGCATTCTTTCTGGATCAAAACTCTTCACAGTGTAGGCATAGAGAGTACATTCCTCAATATCATCAGAACCACCTATGAAAAGCCCACAGTGAATATCATTCTCAATGGGAAAAACTGAGAACTTTTCCCCTAAGATCAGGAACATGGCAGGAATGTCCACTATCTCCACTGCTTTCAACATAGTACTAGAAGTCCTAGCCTCAGCAATCAGAGAACAAAAAGAAATAAAAGGCATCCAAATTGGCAAAGAAGAAGTCAAACTCTTACTCCTTAGATGATATGATACTTTATGTGGAAAACTTAACATACACATTTTTGAGGGAATAGATATCCAGTTCATAATATTCTAGCCCTGGCCACCAAAAACTCATGTCCTTCTTACATGAAAAATACATTAGGGGTGCCTGGGTGGCTCAGTGGGTTAAAGCCTCTGCCTTTGGCTCAGGTCATGATCTCAGGGTCCTGGGATCAAGCCTCGTATCGGGCTCTCTACTCAGCAGGGAGCCTGCTTCCCCCTCTCTGTGCCTGCCTCTCTGCCTACTTGTGACCTCTCTCTCTCTCTCTCTGTGTGTGTGTGTGTGTCAAATAAATAAGTAAATAAATCTTAAAAAAAGGAAAATACATTAATTTCATCCCAGCATCCCTAAGTGTCTTAATTTGTTCCAGAATAACTCTAAAGTCTCACCTAAATATAATCTAACTTAGAGATAGGTAATGTTCAAATTATAATTCACCCTCAGTCAAAATTCCTCCCTACCTGTCAGATTGTAAAATCAAACATGTTATGTGCTTCCCAAATACAAATGTTGGACAGGAATATGATAGATATTTCACTTTCTAAGAGAAATAGGGAAGAAGAAGAGTAGGGTGATGAGTCCCAAACACGTCTGAAACCTAGCAAAGCATGAAAATCATTCTTTTTGATTCCTTGCCCTGACCTCCAGGGCCACTGGGGCTGTGATCTTGTTGCCATGTAAGGTGGGAGAGGTTCCTGCCCCAAGATCTCTGCTGGGCAGGATTCAAGCCCCCATGGTTTTGGGTTTTGGTGGGATGCACTGTTGAAAATGAGGTAGTGGCCCTCACTTTTGAAACAGGAGGCAGCCCTAAAAATCTCTGAATTACCTTTGGGGTCAATCTTTCCTTTTGTTGAAGAATAGAGCATGTTCATGGCATATGGCTTGATAATCTCATCCTGTTGCAGGGGGGAAAAAAAACCCACGAGCCTGGCAACATTTCTTTATTTCTTTCTGTCTTCCCCTTCATTTTGAACTGCTAGTTTTCTTGTTTGGGTTAGCTAATTAAGTCCACAATTTCACACTCATACTAATCTCCTTATCAAATAGTTATTTGGCCACACCCTAATGCTCTTCTGAACATGCTTTCTCATTTTTTTGTGATATGGATAGGCTGAGAACTTTCTGAATCCATTCTAGTTCCTTTTTGCTTAATATTTTCATCATCAAGTAATTTGTCTCTTCTTGCATTTTACTATAAACAGTCAGGAGGACCAAAATGCTCCTTCAGTAATTTTCTCCTCTAAATGTCTCATTTCATTGCTTGCAAGATTTACATTCAACAAAAAAACTGGATCAGAAATACGTTTAAGCCAATTTTGTTTCCACTTTACAACAGAAATCATCTTTGTCCAATAAGTTCTTCATTTCTGCCTGATACTTTGTCAGAATGGACCTTATTGTCCATATTTCTACTAACATTCTGTATATAATTACTTATATATTTTCTGAGAAGATAGAAGTTTTCCCTTTGTTTCTGAGACCTCACTAGGTTTGTCCTTTAAAAAACCCCTGCACAATAATCTTTGCTTCTTATAGCATCCTTCAATAATCTTTCAACCTCTACCCAGTCCCAGTCACTTCCACAGTTTTAAGTATTTATTATATCAGCACCCCACTTCTCAGCACCAATTTCTGTCTTAGTTTGGACTGGTATAACAAATTGTCATTGACTGGGTGGATTAAATAGCCATTTATTTATCATCATTCCAGAGGCTAGAATCCAAGATTCATGTGCCATCATGGTAGGATTTTGGTGAGGACTGTTTTCCAGTTTGCAGACTATAGACTTCTTAGATACTTTCATGGAGGAAAGAGAGTGAGCTAGCTCTCTGTCCTGTTGGTATAAGGACAATAATTTCACTTATGATGGCTTTATCATCATGACCTACTTACCTCCCAAAGGTTCCACCTCCAACTATTATCACAACGAGGATTAATTTTAAACATATTAATATTCAGGAAACACAAATCCAGTTTATAATACCAAGTTTTTAGGTGGTTTCATTATATGAAATATACTGATCAGCATTCCGCTTAATATATGATATCTTTGTGTAGCTTTCTATTAATTGGTACTAATATCCTACATCCATCTTCTTTGGTTTGCTGAATTATTAAATTTATCTTTTTAAAATATTATGATCCCTTGGTTCTTCTTAGATTCTTTCTCTCGGTGCCATTTCTAAAACTCTTCCATTGCAAGAAGTTAATACTTGGATTCACTTCGTTGGTTCAGGGTTCAGTGTCTTTTTGTTGTTTAATGTCCATTGTCTTGAAAACCATCATTTCATATGTTTTGTTTTATTATGTTTTTGTTTATTTAAAGCAAAGGAGAAACTGGCCCTTGTTGCTCCATCTTCACTGAAAACAGGTCTGTTTTGTATTTTTTTCTTTTAATTTAAAAAATTAAATGATAAGGAAGGAATGGTAAGGACACATGTTATTTGACACAGCCATCAATCTTCTTATGAATTGGTAGCTTGAGCACCATGCCTGCAAGATGTGAAATACTTTGGCTACCACTACAGTTATGAAAGGCAAAAGACCTAACTTGAACTAATTCAAAGAGAGCCAAAACCGTTGTAAGACTAAATCCCTAAACTTTAAAGATAATGTAGTATGTCATAGGGTGAAACGCCAAACAGTGTGAAGCAGTGGCTTTAGCCATCTAAGCAGCATGGTATCCTGAAGATTGTCTTGTCATGCTGGAAGGTCAGGTTTAGAAGGCTCACTAGAGAGGTTTCTCCCCGCAGGGAAGGAAAGAAAGAGTGGCAGAAGTTTTCTGCACACTGTGAAGGTGACTTTGTTCTCAGTGTGAGAGCAGGGTGGTCACAGCTCTGTAGACTGAACTTGCTGTAAGCCTATCCATAATGCCTGCGCAGGAAGCAGAAAGGTGTGTTTGGCTATAGCCTTTTTTCTCCCCCTCATGACCTGGTATCATGAGTCTAGTGCTGACCAAAAGAAAAGAAAGAAGGGCGAGGAACACCAAAAACCTTCCCAACATTGGTATATAATTTTCACAGAAGGAAAATGAAATCATGAAACAACTCAGAGAAGTAACATAGAATGAAAGGGTAAAGGAAATGAAATAGGATGCAAGCACAAAAGAGTTTTGAAAAAGAGCCATATTTTTAAGAGTTTATCATGTTGGAGCCAATTTCTCTGGGTTATTGCCTCTAAAACCTGTTAAAGTCCAGGTCTATGATTTTTTGTTGTCAGTTTCATAGTTCAGGCATTACAAATATAATATATTGCCAAGTACTATTAGTACTATACCAATCAATATTTGTGCAACTCATATATTTGCTGAATAGCATTTGCTGGCTTTTTTTTTCCTCTCTTCTTTTAGGTCTCTTGAACATCGATCAATCTTTAAAATGAATTTTGATAATTATCTTTCCCTTTACTCCACAGGTTATGTGTAAATATATAGATATGTATACATATATACACACATAATACGCACACATATAAGTGTGTTGGATGTATTGAAATCCATTTGAGATATGTTGACATCTTTCACTTTTTTCAAACTATACCCATTAACTACTTGGCTTCAAATTGGTGACAAGTTTTATTGTTCAAAAACTTTTATAGTAACCTACTAACTTTCTTCCTTTCCTTAAGCTTGTCTTACCTATTTTAACACTTGCTCTGTTCAGAAATTAAAATTTAACTTCCTTGCTGTTAAAGATCACAAAACTGTTTTCAGTGAGTAGGGTGACATTTACATGTTGGCCATGTTGGAATCATTTTGGAAGCCGTTTGGGGGTCATTCTGTGAAACTTTTTAGCAATATTAATTTATACTAGCTGAATTGAATTTATACTAGCTGAATTGAGTTTATACTAGCTGCATTGTCTCCCATTATTAGAATTTCTTTTTCCTTTTTATTTTAAGATTTTATTTATTTATTTGAGAGAAAGAGAACGCAGAGGGAGGGGGAGAAGCAGACTCTACCCTGAGCAGAGAGACCAACGAGGGGCTTGATCCTAGGACCCTGAAATCATGACCTGAGATGAAAGCAGATGTTTAACCAACTGAGCCACCTAGGCACCCCTAGAATTTATTTTTCTTTTAGTTAGCTGGTAACTATAGTCCTAAGTGTTCCACTTGGAAGTGATTTTTTTAAACATTTTTTAACCAGTGAATTTTATCTAGTGATTGAAATTATATGCCAGTATGTCATAGATACATGATCCAAAATTTATATAATAAGCAGAAATCTTGGTCTAAATGTATTTAACTGATAAAATATGATTTATCTGAAAAGCCTACAAAATGAGTCTCGAGAATTCTAGTTTGATGTGTAACATGCTTTTTTTCTCCCCATATATGTTTATTTTAATTTTTCAGCGTTACAAGATTGATTGTTCATGCACCACACCCAGTGCTCCATGCAATACGTGCCCACGAGACTCACCCACCCCCCTATCCTCCAAAACCCTCAGTTTTTTGCTGAGTCCACAGTCTCTCCTGGTTCATCACCCCCTCCGATTTCCCCCCATTCACCCTTCCCTTCCTTCTCACGATGCCCTCCATGATTTTCTTTAAACTCCACACGTAAGTGAGACCATAAGATAATTGACTCTCTCTGCTTGACTTATTTCACTCCACATAATCTCTTCTAGTCCTGTCCATGTTGATACAAAAGTTGGATATTCATCCTTTCTGATGGAGGCATAATATTCCATTGTATAGATGTACCACTTCTTCCTTATCCACTCATCTGTTGAAGAGCATTTTGGTTCTTTCCACAGTTTGGCTATTATGGCCATTGCGGCTATGAACATTGGGGTATATGTGGCCCTTCTTTGTACTGCATCTGCTTCTTTGGGGTAAACACCGAGTAGTGCAATTGCAGGGTCATAGGGTAGCTGTATGTTTAA
>CM052799.1:164167339-164203975 GCA_028533885.1 Nasua narica | reverse complement strand
AATGATCTGTCAGTTACTGAGAGTGGCGTGTTAAGATCTCCTACTATTAAGGTATTCATGTCAATATGACTCTTTATTTTGATTAACAGTTGGTTTATGTAGTTGGCTGCTCCTATATTGGGGGCATAAATGTCTATAATTGTTAGATCTACTTGGAGGATAGACCCTTTAAGAATGATGTAGTGTCCTTCTGTATCTCTGACTACAGTCTTTAGTTTAAAATTTAATTTATCTGATATGAGAATTGCTACCCCAGCTTTCTTTTGAGATCTATGGCCATGAAAGATGGTTCTCCGTCCTTTCACTTTCAGTCTGGAGGTATCTTTTGATTCCAAATGTGTCTCTTGTAGACAGCATATGGACGGGTCACAAATTTCTGCTCTAAGTCACTCATGTGTTCTTTCTACTTGTATAGAACCCCCTTTAATATTTCCTGGAGTGCCGGCTTGGTGGTCACATACTCTTAATCCTTGCTGGTCTTGGAAGCTCTTTATCTCTCCATCCATTTTGAATGTCAGCCTTGCTGGATAAAGTATTCTTGGATGCATGTTCTTCTCGTTTAGTGCCCTGAATATATCATGCCAGCACTTTCTGGCTTGCCAGGTTTCTGTGGACAGGTCCAATGTTATTCTGATGGGCTTTCCTCCATATGTAAGGAATCTCTTCCCCCTAGCTGCCCTCAGGACCTCCTGTCTAAAATTATAATTTGCACATTTTAATATTATGTGTCTTGGTGTTTTTCTAGATTCATTGATCCTGTCAGGGGTTCTTTCCACTTCTAGGACACGAACACTTGTTCCATGCCCCAGATTGGGGAAATTTTCATTCAGAATCTGGTCAACTATATCTTCTAGGCTTCTGTCCTTCTCTACCCCCTCTGGGATGCCAATGATTTTGACGTTGCATTTATTTCCCTCAGTCTGTTCTCATGATTCCTGAGCAGTTTATTCCAGCTCTCCTCCTGACCTTTCATCTCAACCATTTTATCCTCTAGATCAATAATTCTATCCTCTGTCTCCATAACTCTAGCTGTTAGACTATTTAGATAGAATTGGATCTCATTAATAGCGCTTCTTACCTCTGCTATACTGGATCTCATTTCTGCCCTTAGAGATTCTATAATGTTTTTCTCCATCTTAGCCATTGCCTGGATAATTGTCACCCTGAATTCCTTTGCTGACATACTGTTTATGTCCGTGTCCAATAGTTCTGAGGGAGAGGGTGTAGTCTCTGGGTTTTTTTTCTGTTGGGTGTTCCTCCTCCTAGTCATTTTGATGAGAAGTGGATGAGAGGATGTGTAGCTGGATATATTGCCCCTGATCCAGGCAGGGTGCACCCTGGATGGTTTTGTCATTTACCACCAAAAAGAAAGAATAAGGATAAAAAAAGATAGAGAGAAGGAGAAAAAGAGGAAATCCCAGCCAGAATGGGCCCTAAAACTAAGATTTATATGGTATGTAAACAAGCACCAACAAACATATAGATCAACATGAATAAATGACAAGAAGTAAAAGAACCTAGCAGAATGAATCCCAAGAATAAGATTTATGTAATACCAGAACAAAAGCAGATACGTAGAAACACTGACAGAGGGATAAGATGGGTGGGTGGTTATAACGCCTCACAGGCAAGGAAGGTTATTTTAGGTCTCCTAGGTTTATAGTTGTATTAAACCTCTCGTTGTAATGTTAAGTAGTTAAACAACAACAACAACAAAAACAAAAAAGAAATGTGAAAGCAAGTGAATACTAAAATAAAATAAAAAAATATAGAGAGAGATAGAGAATAAGAAAGAGGAAAAAAAAAAACCTTGTATCTATGAAATATGCAGTTTTGAGGGTATTACCAGGAGCTTAATATATTGATTACCCCTGGCGTTGGGGATTTAAAATTTTATGGGGACCCTGTGGTTATAGTCCTTTTGTTCTTTGGCTGGTCTTCTGAGGGAGGGGCCTGCCGAGTTGTTTTCCAGTCAGTCTCACTTGGGTTGAGTCACCTTGCCCCCCAGGCAAGGAGCTGAGCTCTGTGGAAACCGGTTTCTCAGTCTCTCCCTCTCTGAAGGTTTTTGGCCTTTTGTAGCCTTTTCACCTTTTCAGAGAGTCCAAGCAAGGAATCTGCCCAGAAGCACTCAGACCTCCAAGTTGCAGGAAGCCAGAGTCTCTGCTCCCCTCTGTGTGGTTCAGAACACACACTCCCCTCTGCGAAATTTCTGCTCCCAGCCCAGCCTGTCCGAGGTGGCGTGCGACCATAGCAGCCTTTCTGCGGATCCCAAGTGCGGACCCCGGAGGCCTGAGGTGGGCTGCAAAGTCACGACCCCAGCCGCCTTTCTGAGGCTCTGTGAGGGGGGCCCCGGAGGTTAGGCTGCTTGCCTGCGTTCTCTCCGGGGCTGGCGGGGATCGCTTAGGCTCTGCTGCGAGCCGCGAATATCTTGTTCGTGGGTGCACACAGAGAAAAGCTGCAGCTCGAGGACCACTGCAGACTCTCTTAATGCACTTGCAGGCACGCGCCCAGCCCACAGGTTGTTGCAGAGAGTGAAAAGCTGCAGATTCAGGAACCGTGGACTGGTTCCCCACCAGTCTCACTTTGGGGCGCTCCTTCCTGGGAGGGTGGGTCTAAGCCAGTGCCCGCGACCACCCCCTTCCACTAGTTACTCCTCAGAACTTTTTGCCCTTTTTAAGTGTTTTTAATGGACTCTACGTTAATGCTGGTCCCCTGCCATGGGCACTTTCCTTTGGGGTATTATTGTCCTTGGTTAGCTTCTGGTGGCTCCCTCCCCCTTTTGTTTATCCTCCGATATCAGCTCGGGTGATCCCACTTTGCTTTTACCTCTCCACTGCTGTCTTCTGCTCTCGGAGAGATCCTGGAGTGAGAAATCTTGCTCCTCAGGGTGATTTCATGGGTGTTCAGCATGTTCTGGTAGATTTCCAGCTCACTTTTGGGGACCGGTTGCAGCAGGATCTCCTACTTCTCTGCCATCTTGCCCCCCTCCCTAACATGCTTTTTTTGACCTGTGTTTGAAATGATCTTAATTATGTTTATACACATAGTAGTTATCAGGTCAGTTGAGGTTTTTCCTCCTTATGTATAATACCAATGATAATAATAATAATAACCATAATAATAATGTAAGGATGCTGTTATGATTTTGTCAAATTAACATTTGTTAAGTAGAACACAGATAGATGGTAAGCTACACATTTTAACAACAGATCACAAGATAAATTGAAATAGAGAAATTTATGGGTCACCTGGGTGGCTCAGTTAGTTAAGCATCCATGGTCTGGGGTTGTTATCCCAGGGTCCTGGGATCAAGTCCTGCATCAGGCTCCTTGCTCAGAGGGATCCTGCTTCTCCCTCTGTCTCCCACTCCCCCTGCTTGTGCTCTTTCTCTTTCTGATGAATAAATAAATAAAACCTTTAAAAAATTAACAGAAATTTATTACAGTTCATAGGGGCTGTAGGAAGTAAATGGCATGCCCTGAAGAGCCACATGAGAAGGTCAAGATTGCAGAGACAGGAAAGTCCCTCTGGGTCTTATCTAAGGGGCACATAAGGCATACAGACACTGGAAGGTAAGGAAAACAGTTGATCATAAGAACTACTGAAGAGTCTCATCAGGGACTTACATTTGCTTGTGGCTCTGTGGCTGAGGTCTAGGGCATGTGTTTGCATTAGAGGCTAGGGCTAGTTAAAGGTCCCTGCAGGCCACTTAGCCAAACCAAATGAATAACAAAGTAACAATACCAGGGAGTAGCTTGAGTAATTTGCTAGATGTGTACAATAGGATTTTAAGAAAACAGTAAGATAAAGGAGAGATTGAAGGCTTTGTCATTACCTTGTTTCTAATTTCATCTGTGATAACCTATGTGACCTCTCATGGGTTCTTTAGGAGATTTCTGAGGTTCTATATAATTGTGCTCAAGGTGCCTGTTATAAAATCCTAAAGCATTGGGATTTTTATGGCTATTTTGTATAAATGTATGACCTAGTGTAAGATTCTTCCTCCAGTTGAGGTACTTTCCTCCAGATCAAATAGTGTGGAAAAGCTTAATTTTTCCCCCGAGGTGACCTAGTCAATTTATGTTATCAATCCAAGTTAAATGCCAGTGACACCCCAAACAGCATGAAAGTCTTTAAATGAACCAAGGACTTGGCTACATTCTGCCAGTTTGGATCAATATTAAAATTAACTTTTGATCAGTTAATATGCTTTCTCAATTGGTTAGAGAAACCAATCTTTTTTTCTGTTGTACTAGTTTAATCCTTGTTAGCTTAAGTCACTGATGAATTCGTTTTGATTCTTTGAGAAATGTAAAATAATTATTTAGCAAATAGATTTAATTTGGACCTCGTGAACTTAAAATTTATCTATGACGTGAAAAATGTGTTTCCATAATATAGCACCTTTTATATACTATATTAATTTAAACTATCTGAAAGTACTGCTGTTTGATCATTTTTGAGAAGGATCAAAATGATAATTTCATATTCAACTAAATATAATCAAAGATAATTATTCTACAAAGGGTTCATGACATATAGCTCATTGTAAAAGGAACACTAGGTCATGAAAAATTTTAGAAGGGATATTACTTTAGAATCATGGAAAACAAACATAATTTTTCCCTAGTTGTCTTTGAAGAAATAATATTCTGGCGTATCAGACACAATGTGAAATATTTGGTTTGTTACCTTGCTTTATAAATTGGCATTATTTAAATACGTGTGTATATATATATACATATATTTTAAACACCTTTTCCTGGAAAGATCTTGACACTCAATGGCATAACATCTCCAAGTTTCAGGCTGTCAGACAGTCACACTGGCACTGTCAGGCAAAAGGCTAATGAGTCTGAGATGGTCCTAAAATAAGGACTAAAACATTTGGGAGACCTGGCAGATAGCATTAAATAAATGGGAAATATTCAGCTCTAGAGCAGTTGATTAGGAAAGAGGACAAATTTTACTTGCAAATAGGACATAGTTGGCAGGTTAACCTGAGCAGGTCTCGGTGCTATTGAAATCTCATAATGGTGCTTTGTGAATGCTTGCTCTTAAGCTTTGACATTTTATAATTAAGTCACTTGGTATATTGTTTCTTTTTTGGGTGATGGGCTGTTTAAGGAGAAAAACCTTTGAAAATGACTAAAGTGCTTTTAGTCCATAAAGATACATAGTTATCGTTAGCCTAAGTGAAATCAGCAAATAACCTTTTGATTTTCTCCTTTCCAGTCTGGACTGTGTCTGTGAAGTTGAAGTTGCCTTTTTTCCTTTCTTCCTTTTTTTTTTTTTTTAATTTCCTTTTTCTTTTCTTTTCTTTTTCTCTTAACAGTCTGGGAAATGGTAGTTTGAAAAAATGATTACCATCGGAAATCCCTATTCAATTTTGCCTAAATATCAAAGCTTGAATGGAATTGCAGTGGGTTGCACTAAACCATTTTTGTTATGACCTTACATTGTGAAATTTTAACTGTCAGACAAAATGCTGTATATATTTGTGGGAAAATAAATGTCTCTGGATTACTAGAAGAAAAGTTCTTATCCTTATAGCTTATATAAAACTGACTAAAATTTGAGAAAAAATATTCAATATTTTTTATATAAATGAGAGTTTCAAGGTTTTGCTTATAAGAAAAATTATATAATAATTAAGGAAAAAATTACAATTTAAAATTCAAATTTTCTTATAATATATAATTAAATTGGGATATGACATTATTTTAGGATTTCTTTTGATATGTTATGAGTAAAGTAACTCGGAAATAACGTGTGTCAGTTCCACACCTGTAATTATGTGGAATTATGTTAATTAGACTAACTAAAATGTGTTGAACATTAATGATTAATGATAAGAAAGAAAAGATCATAAAAGTCTAATAGAATTCAAAACTGATCTGTATTGAATATTTTTACACCAAATGAAAGGAGTTATGCCAATAAATGGAACAATTAAATGCTAATAAAAACAGCAATAAGGATAAGTATAGTGATCAGAGTTTAGACTCCTACTGAAAATTTCAAGCCTTTAGTATGTCTATCAGAGAAGATGAACTAATAAAAATATACTATAGCATGTTGTCCTTTATTCACTGTACAGTTTTCAAAATGTATATATATATATCCATTGTCTCATTTGTTTCTTATGAGAACTCTGTGACAATGCTGACTAAACTGGAAACTGATCTCAAAGATAGAATAGCAAACCACCATAGTGTAGAGTGATTGAATTGGGATTATAAGTCAGATATTCTTCTACATTAGAAATGGAGACTCAACTAACATAGAAGATACCAATATCATTTCTCTGTAATAATGATATAAAAAAGTGATAGTCTAGATATAAGATCTAATCCAGAATTTGATCCTCTCCCTTTTCGATGATTAAATTCCTATTGTCTCTCTAGAAAACAGGAGAGTAATCTAAATTTTAGGCTTCAGCTTCTTCTCTGGAACCCTCCATTTCTTTTGAATAGCCACTCACTTTGTCGTTTCTCCTCCCAGTCACTTCTTTTTGCCTAACTGCCACTTGCTGATATATACACTTATAAATTTATATTTGTTGATTGATTTATTGTTGATATATTTGTTCATTTATTTAGTATTTATATATTTGTAGATATATATCTATATCTAGGATATTTATACTTCTATATTTATAGTTATATATATCTATATCTCACAGATATGTCACACAAGTACATAACTAGGATGAGGGGAATTAAGCTTTTTACTGGAAAGAAAATGACTTAAAAATTGAAACACAGGTTTACTGCTCTTAAAAACTTAACAGTAATTTTCTGGGGGCAAATAGTGACTAATGCTTTGCTTCTTTATCTAGTTGAAAGTATTTGCTTTTTATAAATTATTCCCCGTACCTCAACCTCTGTTACCATTTATTAACAAGTGAAAGGTAAGAATTTCTTGTGTGATTTTTATGTTCAAACAAGAGAACCAAATGATTAAAAACATTTAGCCATATGAAACGTGAATCATTTGATGGAATTGCTTAGGTATGAAATCTACATATTATTTTTCTTTTTAAAGATCTTATTTATTTATTTGACAGAGAGAGAGAGAGAGAGAGAGAGAGATGACAAGTAGGCAGAGAGGCAGGCAGAAGGAGAGGAGGAAGCAGGGTCCCCGCTTAGCAGAGAGCCTGACTCGGGCTCTATCAGATCATGACCTGAGCCAAAGGCAGAGGCCCAACCCACTGAGCCACCCAAGCACCTCTGAAATCTCCATATTCTTAAGCAAAAATGAAAAAAATACATAAAATTTATATATCCTGTTGTTTATTAGATACTCAGATGGCAAGTTCCTTTATCATCTGTTATCTACAATTTCTGAAGCAGTAAATAAAAAATTATCTTCTTTCTTAATTTTAGAGTCTAAATAAGACTATTCAACTTGATCATTTTTATTAATACAAGTTTGTATTAATTAATACAAATTAATACAAATTTTTGTATTTTTCAATACAAAAATTATTTAATAATTATAGTGAAGGAAAATGTAAAATAAAATCCTTGAACACTCTCCTATTTATAACCACACATTTACATGCAACTTGACAATGGAAAAGGTACAGATTTTCCTTCTTTAATTATCAATGCTAAGATTATCATTCCTAGAGTCTTATTTAATATGTTAATTAAATGTTTTTACTTCATATAAAATTAGATTTATCTGTAAATCTAAATTCTCTTTCTAGATGAGAAAATATTTTTTAAAATATATAAAGTATCACAAAATAAGAAAAAATGGTTATTACCAAATCTTCCAAATACAGATAAATCAGCTAAGTAACATTGATTCTTCCTCAATTACAAAGAAGTTATTGTTGCAAATACTATATTTGCGATTTATTAGGTAATATTTGGTAATATTTGCAATTTATTAGGTAATTATAAATTTAGAGAAGCCCTGGTTACTTTTCTTACAAAGATAACAAACTAGTTTTGTTTCACCTGACAGGACTTAAAGATATGTGGAAAGGCAATTACAGGGGCGCCTGGGTGGCTCAGTGGGTTAAAGCCTCTGCCTTCGGCTCAGGTCATGATCTCAGGATCCTGGGATTGAGCCTGCATCGGGCTCTTAGCTCAGCGGGGAGCCTGCTTCCCCCTCTCTCTCTGCCTGCCTCTCTGCTACTTGTGATCTCTCTCTCTGTCAAATAAATACTTTCTTTAAAAAAAAAAAAAGAAAGAAAGGCGATTACACACAAAACGTTTTGTGAATAATAATGCTGTGTCAAAGAAAGAAAACAAAATAAAATAAAAAAACACAAGTACAGAGGATTCATAGACTAAACTCCTAATCTGTACAGAGTAAAGAACACAGCGTATTACTAATAATGGAGAACTCCCTGGAAACCTTGAGCTTGGAGTTGATTTTGAAGGAAGGGCCGGCCAATTTGTCTTCTAAGTTTGCCACACAGTTTCACACGAGTGAAAGTCTGACACACTAATGAAAAAATGGTTGAAGATAGATGTATTTCTTCTCATATGCTGAGAAACCAAAGAGAAAATTGGAATGCTCCTATAAATATGCTTTAAATCTGTGATATTTTAAACTGACATAGAAGTTACTTCTAGGCATTAAATTGTTTTTAGCATCAACTATAGGAAAAGATGAATTTTAAAAAGTCCTCCCGAATGCATGTTTAATCACATCAAATAGCAATCTTGCTAGAACTCAGTGTTTCTAGGTAGAATTAAGTCAAAAACTATTGAGGCACGTGATATCCAAGTATGTACTGTTTTAAATACCAACATAAATAGAACATGAACAGTGAATATAAGCAGTATTCCAGCTGAAGCTGTGAAATACTCATTGACTTCTAGGAAGGAAAATTGAGTCTGCAAACTTTTCCAGGAGAGCGACTTAGAAGAAGGGTGGTGTTCTTCTTGACAGACTGCCTATATATATAGCTATAAACACAGGACAAGACGCCACTCATAAACAGGAAATGTAAGTTAGCAGACCACACACTTGCATTTTCATCCATACGAATGCGCTAAAGTGAAATAAATGGTAATTTTAACCATGTATGACTATTAAAAGCATACATATTCCTTAATTGATTCCCCTTATGAGATTGGATAACATTTAAAAAAGATCATTAATTCATACTACTGTGAAAGTATTTTTGAAAGAAAAACACAATTCCAGAATGAGCTTAATTTTTCAAAATTCCTATATAGAAATGTCTAATTTCTCTGAAATACTAAACAGTACTATACATAATCATTGCCAAATAATTTCAATATTTAAATATTATGACTCCTTATCATTGGAATACCAAAGAGTTTGAAAATTTCATGTCTTCTATATCAAATAGAACAGAAAAAAATCAGCATCATGAATTTTCTGACTTTTGCCTCCAAACATGCCTTTTGTTTTTGAATTTCTTTTTTAATGTAAGGTCAATTAGCCAACATATAGAACATCGTTAGTTTCAGATGTAGAGTTCAGTAATTCATCAGTTGCATATAACACCCAGGGCTTATCACATCACCTGCCCTACTTAATGACTGTCATCCAGTTACCTCTTCTGCACACCCATCTCCCTCCAGCAACCCTCAGTTTCTTTCTTGCAGTTAAGAGTCTCTCACAGTTCGTCTCCTTTTCCGATTTCTTCCCATGCCTTTTTAACTTTTTAACTTCCCATTCCTTTTTAACTTTTAAAAGGGATTTTTAACTCCCTTCCCCTATGATGTTCTGCACTGTTTCATATATTCCTCGTATGAATAAGACCATTTGATAATTGCCTTTCTCTGATTGACTTATTTCACTCAGCATAATATCCTCCAGGTCCATCCATGTCAATGTAAATGGTAAGATTTCATGCTTTCTGATGGTTGTGTAATATTCCATTGTGCGTGTGTATGTGTATGTGTATGTGTGTGTGTATATATATATACATATATATGTGTGTGTATATATATATACCACATCTTTATCCATTCATCCATCAATAAACATCTTGGCTTTTTCCATAGGTTGGCTATCGTGGACATTGCTGCTATAAACTTTGGGGTGCAGGTGTCCCTTTGGATCACTACATTTGTATTTTTGGGATAAATACCTAGTAGTGAATTTGCTAGGTAATAGGGTAGCTCTCTTTTTACTTCCTGAGGAACCTCCATACTGTTTTCCGGAGTAGCTGTACCAGCTTGCTTTCCGACCAACAGTGTAAGAGGGTTCCCCTTTCTTCACATCCTCACCAACAATTTTTGTTTCCTAACTTGCTAATTTTAACCATTCTGACCAGTGAGGTTGTATATCTTTGTGGTTTTGATTTGTATTTCCCTGATGCCAAGTGATGTTGAAATTTTTTTATGTGTCTATCATTCATTTGTATGTCTCCTTTGGAGAAGTGTCTGTTCATGTCTTCTGCCCATTTCTCGATTGGAGTATATGTTTTTGGGTATTTGATAAGTTCTTTATAGATTGTGGATATTAGTCCTTTATTTGATAAGACATTTGCAAATATCTTCTCCCATTCCATAGGGAAAAGTTTAGCTTTGTTGATTGTTTCCTTTGCCGTGCAGAAGCTTTTTATCTTGATGAAGTCCTAATAGTTCATTTTTTTCTTTTGTTTACCTTGGCTTTGGAGACATGTCTAGCAAGAAGTTGCTGTAGCTGAGGTCAAAGAGGTTATTGCCTGTGTTCTCTTCTTGAATTTTCATGGATTCCTATGTCACATTTGGCTCCTTCAACAATTTTGAGTTTATTTTTGTGTATGGTGTAAGAAAAGGTCCAGTTTCATTCTCCTACATGTGGCTGTCCAATTTTTCCAAGACCATTTGTTGAAGAGACTATCTTTACTCCATTGGATATTCTCTCCTGCTTTATTGAAGATTAGTTAACCATAGAGTTGAGGGTCCATTTCTGGGTTCTCTATTCTGTTCCCTTGATCTATATGTCTATTTTTGTGCCAGTCCCATACTGTCCTGATGATTACAGTTTTGTAATATAGCTTGAAGTCTGGCATCAAATATGCATTTTGTAACTCCTTCCAAATTGTAGCAAATCATGGCAATTTTGCACAATATGATATAAACATGAATCTCTTTCATGACTCAATATCATATTGATCTTAACAGGTATAGATCAATTTCACATAAACTAGATATTCTATAAACATCTTTATAAATATGGCTTTCATTTCAAAGGGTCCCCTAATGTATTTCAGGCCACTTAAAAAAGATGTTATGTAATAACTTGCAAATATCTTCAAGTTAGATCAGTGTTAGTACAATGCATATCTTTGGAAACTATGTTATAACAAAACACATCAATAGAATATGATATTCATTAATTAAAACCACTCAGCATTTAAACACATAATGTCATCAAGTGATATATAACACCTTACATTTTGGTTTTGTCACCATAAATTTGAACAATATATTTGAAAACAAAGACTATTTTTGTACATAATTGGTTAGTTAGTAAAAGCATTAGATGATAAACTCTACTATTATATATTGTAATTTGAATCAATTTGAGTACTTTCTTACATATTTTTAAAATTTGTCACACATATTGAAACCCAGGAAAGTGAAGTGATTAGCCCAAGATACAAAACATGAATGTTGCTTATATTTTTTCATGCTCTCCATCTTTGAATTACAAACAAATCAATTACTTTAGAGGCTGTAGGGTAAACAGTGATTTGTCCAAAATTCCAGGGAATTTACATACATTTATTTGTATGAATAAATAGGAATAAACATACATTTATTTTTTTCTTTGAATTTTTAACTCTTTCATTCATCACATATTTATTGCACACTAAAATTTCCAAAGGCTAATGGCTTAACTAGAGATACGAAGAATACTAAATTATACTTAGTTGCCATAAATAGAGTGACCATTAATGATACAATGTAATTTGTGTTGTAGTGATAGTGTTCTGAAAGTTCCAAGGAGTTTTCTCTAATCCAGACTAAAAAATGAAATGAAGAAACATTCTTTATGACAACAGTGTGTGCGGGTGTGTTTTCCCTAAGACATAATTTTTTGTTTTGTTTTTTTTTTTATGGATCCCATCTAAAATTCTCCAAAATGTACCTCTGTTAGAAGATGTGTATAATGAGCTAAGAACTACTCATCTTCTGAGCACTGAAGTTACTACCTCGCTTATCTGTACCCATGTAGTCTGCATTTCCTACTAGTAAAACAAAAGCCCTTTTCTTTCTCCTTAAGGACATACTTCCTTCCTGAGCTTTGGATTTCACACTGGCTTAGGCAAGGATTTCTCTTCTGCAAATATCATGTCTAACCCGCTTCACCTTCTATTGCTGATGAAAAATTCTCACTTACCTGGAAACATATCGCAACTGCTCACCTTGAAAAACAAATAAATAAAAACAAACAACAAACATAGAAACTTTTTTTTATCCCATCCTTGCTTTTTCCTTGCTCTCCATTTATGGCACAATTCCACAATATGGTTAATATTGTTCTTATTCACCCCCTCATCCCAGCCTTAACCCACTTCAATTGGGGCTTTTCCCTTATTACTCTACCTACTTAAATACCAACAGTCTCCTTTTGTGAAACCCAATACTCAGGTTTTGTTATGATTTTATTTAACCTCTCTCCTCATTTAGCTGTTGACCACTTTCCCTAGATTTCCATGTAATCACACCTTTATTTTTTTCTATCCCTTCTCTTAGCTCTCTTGCTATTATCTCCACTGTTGTTCAGATATTCCCACAACTTTCAATCCCACCTGCAAATAGGGGTGCCTGGGTGGTTCAGTGGGTTAAGCCTCTGCCTTCAGCTCAGGTCATGATCTCCAAGTCCTGGGATCAAGCCCCGAATCGGGCTCTCTACTCAGCATGGAGCCTGCTTCCCCCTCCCTCTCTGTCTGCCTCTCTTCCTACTTGTGATCTCTCTCTGTCAAATAAATAAATCTTTAAAAAAAAAATGCCACCTGCAAATAGAGGTCTACTGTATCTTTATTTCCAACTCTCTATTTTCTTTTGAGCTATTTCTAGTATCTTCATTTGGAAGTCTTATCAAACGTTTTCAGCACAAAATATTACTCCCTCCTCTCCTACATCCTATACTGTGCTCTTTCTCCAGTCTTCCCCTCCTAAGTCTATAAAACCTTTCTTTCCCTAGATACTCAAAGAATCTCGGGGAGCTTAAGTGTACCAGATAAAATCTAGAATACCTAGATGAAATGGAATTTCAGATAAATAGCAAATAATATGTTGATATGCATATGTTCCAAATATTGCATTGGACATAATTACAGTAAAAATATTGTTTATAGCCCTCTATTTTAACTCGCTATATCTTCCAACTCTAGTTTGGGTCCTCTTTGTCTCTACATCAAATGCTAATTATCTCTAAATTCTATCTAGAATCTCACAGTTTCTGATCAGCCTCACTGTAAAATAGCCCAGAACAAACTGAGAGCTTATAGCTACCACTTCCTCTTGGGCTTATAACAAATTCCAAACACCAGACAGAAGCCTGAAATGCCTCACCTGATTTGTTTTCTGACTATCCCTCCAATGTTACTTCTTATCATTCTCTCTTCATGAAATTCCAAGGTATTTGTGCCTTAAATATACTATACATTAATCTACCTCAAGGGCTTTCAATTTACAATTCTTTCTGCTGGAATGATTTTCACCTATTCTCTTTTACCATTTAGGTTTCAAATCTGTTAGACAGCAGTTATTTACTTTATATAAATTAGTTCTCATCTTACAACTCCAATATTAATATCACTTTTATAATCTGAAATTGCCACATTTTGTTTATTTCTTTTATTTTCTATGTTATCTTGGTAGAAAATTTACCTCCATGTGTTCCATGCTTTATTTATTCCATGTATCCCTATATTCCTAGAGCATAGATGGTCACTGGTAATTATTAGGTGTGCAGTTAATATTAACCAAAGAAGTAAGTTGTTTCCAAATAGGTGTAGTTTGGATCATCTAGTGTCTCGATATCATTATCGGCAAAACATATTTAGATATTGATAATAGAATCTTTAATGAGCATTAAAATAATATTAAAATGTCTTTTATTGCAATTTATCAAATATAATTTTTTAACCTTAATTAATGATGGACAACATAAATATTTTCCCTATTTAATCATGATGATACACAGACAGTAGCTTTATAATATAAATTTCAAAACTAAATATTCTTACATAGTAAATTTATTTCAACAGTAGTGATTTTGAGAAATATTGCATATGTTCTGAAGAAAAGCGTTCTCTTTTTTTAGATTCTGTTTTTTAATGGTAACAGATAAGAAAGTATTGGAAGTATATCCTCATAATTTAAAACAAAATGCTAAAATGAAGAAAAACTCTATTTCACATTAATAAGCCAGTCTGGTATACTTACCAAATTTTATTTTAACCAAGTAATACTTTATCTGATACTAAGTTAATGTAATTCAATATTTTCTGTAAAATTAAAAAGAATTGATACTTCCATGTGAAAGATTTTTCGAGACTCAAGTGTAAGTATGTGGATTTTAAATGACAACTGTAATCCAAAGACTTGAAATATTGAGTGGAAAGGTTGAATGTTTTTTTCATAATCATCTCTTCCTCTGTCTTTCACATCACCCCATAACAAGAAGTCATATAGAAAACTTTGAAAGGAAAAAAAAAAAAACTTGTGAAACTTTTTTCCCCCTCACATTGTTCTATTCCTTAATTAGAAAGCTGACTGACAGTATCAATCCTTCGTCAAACCTTTATACAGGCACACACACTGGCTACTGGATTATAGGACTCGTCTTATTTTCTTCAAGTATTGGGTTGGTCAAGAGCTAATTTTATTTCCGATTGATAAATTAAACCAATGTAGTATTTGAAAATGATCAGAAAATATTACTTCAGCAAATTACATAGGAGTCATTTGGGGAAGACATAATTGGGAAACTTTTATACATATATACACCAGGAATTGGTAGCTCATTTTTATTTTTACATGTTATCCTTCAAGAAAAGTCATTAGCATACTTGAAACAATAACATTTCATCATGGGAAAGCCTTTTCAGTGTAGAAATTGGTGGTTTAATGGGCAGCCCTGAGGCAGAACCACCAGACAGACAGGAACACAATATTTGCAACATATCCATTAAATAATGCTTTTTAAAGAAGCTATTTATATAGAGAGATTTGAGACCCATAGAGGAGAACATGAATGCATATACGGAGGCTAACTATGGAATCCAGATGCAAAATTTCTGAAAAGAATCCGAAAATGTTTTCAAAAAATTTCTATAGCCTGAGGCTATAGTTGAAGACAGTTTATGATTTACTATGTGGTATCTATTGTTCACTTCTTTTTGCTAAAAACTGATATCTGAATATTTTTATAAAGTGTTAGAAACATTTAATATTATTGAGAACACTCAATAATTTAAAATTCTCAAGGTATTTCCAAAAATATATTTAAATTAATTTTAAAATGGCATGATTTGGTGAGTCACACATAGAGTCACACATAGAATAGTTGGATAGTAATTGACAAAATAAGGCTAATATTTTTATTCTTCTAGACCTATGGAAAATCCAGTTTAAATTGAGTTCCTACTCACAAAGTTTATATTTTTTTATAGTGTAGTAAAATCACAAACATCTTTTTTGAAATTTTTCAATGTATTTGACTGTCTAAATAAGTACTTAAAAAAGACTTTATAAAGAATATTTTCTTCCTCTATCCCTTTTATTTGTTCTGATACACAAAAATGTGAAATAATTTACCTGTAAATTACCTAGCATTGCTCCTTTATTTGTGAGATCAGAATCTAACTCTCATTATTTAAATTAAAAAAAAAATCTTCTCTTAAACTAAGCAATTCACTTTCTTTTTTTTAAAGACTTTATTTATTTATTTATTTGACAGAGAGAGGGAGATCACAAGTAGGCAGAGAGGCAGGCAGAGAGAGAGGGGGAAGCAGGCACCCTGCTGAGCAGAGAGCCTGATGCGGGGCTCGATCCCAGGACCCTGAGATCATGACCTGAGCCGAAGGTGGAGGCTTTAACCCAACAATTCACTTTCTAGTAAACTCTCAAAAAGTTGTGAGACATAGCTATCTAATATTAATTTTCATTTAATGCTTATCACATTATAATAAAATAAAATGCAATTTTAAATATTCTAAGTATTCATAATTATAAAATATATAATTACATTATAATACAACTATAACTGAACAATATGTACCTATTAAAACAATATGAAAAGGAAAAAGTACACAGTACATTTTTAAATGAAAAGAACAGTTTACAAAATTTCATATAGGATAATATATGTGAGTGAATGAGCCTATATATATAATATATAATACATATAAAATTATGAAATACATATAATGTGTTATATGTGTAAAATGTGTGAAATTATATTTAATATTATTTAACATTATTAAGCACATCTGACAAAACGGATCCATCTGTACACATCACATACACACAAGTATGTGTATGTATATCCGTATTTAGGAAAGATATTTTAAAATCTTAAATATACGATCTTATAATTAGCAAGAAGAAAAGAAAATTAAAATTTTCTTCTTGAAATTATTTTCATCATATCTATTAAATTAGAATGTATGAGAAGTATGGCATTGATTTTGAAAGATTAAGGTTATTAAATTTTGTTTGTAATTTGCTTTTCCAAAGTGTTTCAGGCCCTTCTGTGTTTAAGCACCAGATACCATCTCTGACTAAGTTTGACATAAACATAAACAATAAATAAGTAAAAAGAAAGGGAAAATAAGAGACGATTTTGGACAATTAGAAGTAGCTCATAGAATTCAAGAACAATTCTTGAACAAAGAGGCTTAGGAAAGGGACTACATGTGGCAGGAAATGGCTCTAGGAGTCTTCCATATAAATGAAACAAGCCTATCATTTTCCAACCATATGTAACCTTAGTTCAAGATCCAAATTCTCAGGGTCGAGGGAAGCTGATTGTTCTTGCCTGTGTTCTGTGCCCGTGCTATTGTTAGAGTGAGATGGGTACCTTGACTGGCAGTCTTGATAGCTGTGTGTAAGGAAGCCTCTAGTATAATGGTACTTGAAGAAATATTGTGGTTTAGGTAGCATGGTAAAGGCATGCTGGCGAGGCTGGCAAAATGACAAGTCTGCCATGTTTAAGTTAGCATACCCACCCTAAAAAAGGAAAACGCTGATTTCTGTTTTACTTTACAAGTTTATTTACAAATATGGGTGTCTTTGCTTAGTAAGTTACACTGTAATTCTCAATTTTGAGAAATGAAATACTCACACTCCAGACACAGACAAGCAATTCAACTTCCCAATGAAATTATTCACAAAATAAGGAGCCACAACACATGAGAATAAAAGTAAAGGCGGATTAATGCAGTAAAAACTAGTCTTGTCTTTTGAACGCTGATGAGTACTGTGTAAAAATGGAAGGGATTTAATGTTGTTTGCATATTATGTAACTTCATGTCCAAAAAATCCATAAGCAAATGAAATATGAATCCGGTTAATAAGATAAATTCAACAAACATGAACCAAAATAATTTTACATACATTAAACATTTAGACAGTAAGACTGTACTGTTAAACATTTTCGGGGCGCCTGGGTGGCTCAGTTGGTTAAGCAACTGCCTTCCGCTCAGGTCATGATCCCGGAGTCCTGGGATCGAGTCCCACATCGGGCTCCCTGCTCTGAGAGGAGCCTGCTTCTCCCTCTGACCTTCTCCCCTCTCATGCTCTCTCTCACTGTCTCTATCTCAAATAAATAAATAAAATCTTTAAAAAAAAAAACATTTTCAAAACAGCAATAAACTACGTAATTTAGTGTAAGGAAAGAGAAAAATGCATGTTACATATATTAACTCAATTTTTATTCACACCATGCAGTTAAAAACATTTCACATGTATTTAATAATTAAATGTTTCTAAATAAAATTATCATAATAAGATAAAATATAGTTGAAGAGAGTAGAACTTCTAGGAATAAAGGTGACAGCAAATATAAAAATATTTAAAAAATCAAGGCACCTGGGTGGTTAAGCAACTGCCTTCCACTCAGGTTATGATCTCAGGGTCCTGGGATCAAGCCCCATTGGGCTCCCTACTTATCAGGGAGTCTACTTCTCCTTCTCTCTGCTCCTGCTCTCTCTTAAAGAAATAAAACCTTTAAAACAATAAATTTTAAAAATCACATATTTGATTACGAGAGACATAGACATAGGAAAATGTTGGCAGCATACATAACAAAAATGCTATAAAAATGTTTAGGCATTAATGGAAATATATAATAACATGGAAAAATGATAATACATTTCTTGTGAGATGTACCCACCCACTTACACATTATAACTAGAGCTACATTTTTTACAAAAATCTATAAATAGAAGGAAAATAAACAAAGAGCAAACATGTTGAATATACAGATTTTTTTCTTACTGCTCTTTATTATTCTCATATTCTATAATGAATAAATATTGTGCAATAAAAGTTAAGAAGTTGCACTAACCCACATAAATCATTCAACTCTTTGATAAAACAATATTTTCTTTCTCTATGAGGCCATTAGGTTTTTAACATATTTCTCAAATTCTTCAGGGAATAGCTTCCTGAGAAAGAACTGTTGTAGAAACATTACACAGAAACATCAATATTTTAAGGCACGGTGAACAAATAGTATTAAAAAAATATTGGTGAAAGGAAATAAGGCTCTTTCTAGGTCACTTGTCTATGAAATGGTCACAAATGAGATAGATTTATCGTAGGCATTTGGGACAGATAAGCTATAAATATCAGGGAACTGGGGAGGCATTAAGTGTCCTGAGGTACATTTATTTTTTCTAAGTCAGCTTTTCTGAGAAATTATGATTCATCATCTTGGCTTCTTATGAAATGGTGAGGTTTTGGACTCATATTTTTCATGCAAAAGAAATGACTACCTCAGTCTTTTGTATGTAAAACCCATCTCCAAGTACTTCATGAAGCATTTATAGCCATGCCCAGGGAATTAGTTGTCCAATGAGCACATCTGGTGAGTGGCTACAAATATACCAGAAGAATGAGCTGAAAGGGTCAGGAAAACTTCTTTTGACAGGTGTCAGCTCATAATGGTGTCCCCCAGGTAATAGAAAAAAATGATTTAATTAAAAGCATAGATGCAAATTGTTTTACCAGGACAGAGCCACAAAGTAACTTTGTGTATGGTTAACAATGTTTTCCTTACTTCGTTTTAGTGCTTTTAATTTGCACCCTGTGAAGACTGACTTTAATGACTCAACAAATATAGAAAGGATATAGATCCAAATCGTTATGTTTGTTGTTTGCTTTGCCTTTTGTTTCCAAGAATTCTTAACCATGGATTAACCAGGTTTTTAAAATGTGAATGAATAGTTATGAAAGCCCGGATTTTAACTTTCTGTTAAGAGTACCAGAGATAACAGAACTCTGAAAAGAGTACACATGTTCTTGTTCCTGAAACACCCAGCTGAAAGTAATAAACTAATGACAGTTTATTTAGGTATAAGAGCAAAGCAACACTGCAAATTGGAAAGATGAAAAATATCATTAAGAACACAGCCTAGACAGTGATTCCTGTGGGGTTTTTAAAAATGTAGCTCTTGGGGGGAGGGGTGGTGCATGGATGGCTCAGTTGGTTGGGCATCTGCTTTCAGCTAAGGTCATGATCCTAGGGTCCTGGGATCAAGCTCAACCTCTGGCTCCTTGCTTAGCGGGGAACCTACTTCTCTCTCTGTCTGTAGCTCCCCCTGCTTATGATCTCTCTCTCTCTGTCAAATAAGTAAATGAAATCCTTAAAAAAAAATGTAGCTCTTGGGTATTCATTCATTTATTGGTTCATTCACTCTGCTATCATTAAGTACTTATTATGTGCTAACCCCACCTGCATTGGACACTGAAGATCAGATGTTAACAAACATTGAATTTTAACCTTCATGTAGTTTTTAAGAAAACATTCCATTAGTCTCTTTGTATTTGACTCCAGACTCTAACATTTATCTACATTAATTTCACATTTTTTTCTTTTTACTTCACTCTCCAAAATCTACTTTGTGATATAAAATACTTTTGTGAAACTTTGAATAACTTTTGATCCCAGCTTACAGATTCTGGTTTACAACAATATCAAACAAACGTGCTGCAAGAGTAAATATGACTATGAAGGCTTAATCAGTGATAAAGCCATGTATGTATCCTGACATACCTAATGCATATTTGTAGCCTAGATCAGTAGAATGCTCATTTACACACCCCAGTTGTCATTGATATGAATAAAACCTAAGAGATTTAGAAACAAGCAAGTGAATTTGCAAATAGAGACCTTCTAGTTTTTGAGGACCACTGGAGCATGGCTAGTCATAGAAACAACTACTTTAATGGGATAAAGTATCATGTACAACATCTAAATGACATCATATTATTTAGTCTATTTATGTTTAAAACTACTAGGCTATCAATGAGTGTTGTAGGTGAGTTGCTTTTGGCTTCCCATGTGCTCAGTAAACATGACTATACTGTCCATTTCTAACATCCAGGATGACTGGTTCTTTTTTTTTTTTTTAAGAATTTTTACTTATTTTTGAGAGAGAGAGAGAGCACAAGTTGGGGGGAGGGTCAGAGGGAGGAGCAGGCTCCCCACTGAGCAGAGAGCCCAATGCACCACTCAGTCCCAGGACCCTGGGATCATGACCTGAGCCGAA
Organism: Nasua narica; assembly: GCA_028533885.1. NCBI lineage: Eukaryota > Metazoa > Chordata > Mammalia > Carnivora > Procyonidae > Nasua > Nasua narica. The sequence continues at coordinate 164,183,259 of CM052799.1, read as the reverse complement.
GGCAGAGGCTTTAACCCACTGAGCCACCCAGGTGCCCCGAAATATATATACATTTTAATATGGGTAAATATGTGTATTCAAATAGCATTTTACAAAAGCATTATTAGATTTCAATATCTAAACTGTTAAAAGGAATCAGTAGAGCCTATATACTGTAACTACAGTAAGATTTTTTTCTCATGTCACTGACATGTAAAGAATTTGCCATTTTTATATGGGGTCTTTCTTTAATAGAGATTTTCTCCTTGACTCCTAAGAGCTCTTGAATTGTTGAATTTGATTATTTCCTATTGATCACAAGTAATAATCTCTTTAAGCATTTCAGAAAAGGACAAGCAGGGTATATGCCAATTCCCTTCTCTCCATAATATAGGAAGACAGTACCTTTTCCCTCGTGTACACGAATACATAATGAATGATAATAATAATAATAACAATAATAATAAAGAGGAAGGTGGCTATTCACCATTACTTGGATTACTATCTCCACATGTGGGAAAGTGTTATTTTCAGTAAGCCTTCTAAGGCCATGGAAATAAAAGAGGTGGGAAGACAATATTGATATGGCAAATTGCTCTTTATTTAAAGATGCTTTTTAATATGAATATGGCTTTATAATCTGTCAAATAAAGATGGCATGCGGAGATAAAAATAAAACGTCAGAACAAAAATGTTCTTCTCTTTCCTGTGAATAAATTTACACGTCAGTCAAGCATCTGTCAGTGCATCTGCTGAATGAGTGACATGTCTTAAGTAAGTAAAAGCAGAAGGAGAGTAACTAACAAGACTAACTAAAAGGAGAAGTGGCAAAACTGACAGCCTTGACGAGTGAGGATTCTTCTCTACGCACAGAATGTGTTCAGTTAGAATAATGCCTCCAAGCAAGTAAAGAAATAGTGACAAACTACCAATTATGATGGAGGGAAATGTAAACAGAAATGCAAATTCTGATGTTTAGGTCTTTCTGAGGAGGGATTCAAAAATATGTGGTAGGATTACCTTTCTACCCATGGGCTAGTGATTCATTAACAATTTATTAATATTCATTGATATTACCGTTTTCATGACATTTCTTTTTGCAAGGATCAGAGAGTGCCTAATTTCACTTGCTTAGGCAAGATTTTGGAAAAACTTTTTGAAGAAGTCTACTATGTTATTTATGCAATGAAGAAGGCTACCCGGAGGTAACCATAGATGAAATGGGTTCTTTTGTAAAGGCATATTCAATTCAGAGTTCCCTAATTTTCAAGTTTCTAGAACTTCAGGTAGTAGCACAATAACACCACCCTAATTTAAGAGGTTGCACGTTTTTGTTACAGTGCTTAAATTTAAATGGTTATTTATTTATTTTTTTAAATGGTTATTTTTAAGGGCGATCCAAAGTGACAATTATTTTATTTCAAAAGCAACATTTGATTTGAAATTTAAAATTTGAAAGTTAAACACCTGTTTACATTACATACCTTTTCCTTTCCTTATATTTAAAAAAATCTTCTTCATTACAATTCAGAATACGTCATTATATTACAAAGCTTTATTATAGTAATATTTACATATAAAATACTACTTTTTATTAGTTAACTTACTCGTGCTTACCAAATGCCAAAAATATACTGATGGCTAAAAGGGCGTCTGGTCTAAATGCATCCTTAGCACCCAGAACATTGATTTGAAAGTAGTGTTGGCGCTCAAAATATTTTTTGAATGAATAATGTTATTTATCTCTTTACTTTCCTGTCAAGCACCTGAAAATAGGATGGTTTGGGCTGCGGTTCAGTTACTATAAATACAAATCATCAATGGCAATAAGGTTGCATCATTTCTCACATAACAAAAAGTCTGCAAATCCAGGATTGGTTAATTGAACAGCTTTACAATGTTATCATGCTTCTTCCTCTTTCTCTTTTTTTCTCTTTTATCCTTTTCTTTTTCTTTTCTCTTTGCTTTGCTTTTCCTTAATCTTTCTTTTCTGTCATCCCTACATACTGCATCCCAGTGTAGACTTCATGTTCTAGCTGTTTCCTTGTGATCACACAAATTTCAGCAGCCCAGGTAAGGTCATAATCGAATATCATAATTTCATACCTTCTATCTCTTTTCCAAAAGTTCTTAGCAGATGTCCCGTCCTGACCCATTGGCCAGAAAGGCACCATATTCTTATGGCATACTCCTATTCTTAATTTGTCTGTTCTAGCTTACATTGATGCAGGTTATTTCTCAGGGCCAGAAATTTTCTTGAAAGCCAAGGTCACCTGGCATACATTTTATTTTATTTTTTTTGCTACCAAGAAAGAAAGGGGAAATAGGAGGATACATGGAAAACTACCAATTATGTATGCCACAAAATATCCTCAAGTATGCATTGAAAAATACATGTGAAATTCTATCATTTTGTTAAATTTTACAATAACTTTTTCTGCTGCATGTAACTCAACTGGGACTTGTCATTTGGCTTCAGAAGAATTCTAGAGTAAACACTACTACAGTAATCACATGTTCTATTTTTTAATAAAACATCTAATCTGAAACAAAATACGTTCTCCTATGTAAATGAAATGCAAGGAAATAAAAATGTTAGATTACTTAAATTGTAATAAAGAGAGATAATGAATATATCAATTTTAGTTGAGATAGTAAAATGATTTCTAGAGAACTGAACATATTTCTCTTATTATCACCAAACTGCACATTTTCTATATATTTTTGCTTTGAAATTTAAAGAGCCCACCTGCCTATTTTTCAGCTTTATTGTTTTAAGCTGTTATTCTATTACTTTTAAGATGCTAAAATTTATTATTTTAAGTGCTATTCTATTACTTTTTTTTGCTCGTGACTGCTTTATTGTCAACAGGCAAAATCTAGAAATAACCTAAAAGCCCATAAAAAAGATGAATAAAGTAACAGCAGCATATGCAAACATAAGGATGTTATCTAGACTGAAAAGTGAGCTATTTGTATAACATCACTGAGGAAAGTCTAAGTAATTATGAAACACAAAGGAAATCAGGAAAAAGAAAAGAGTAAACAGTTTGATTCCAAATATGTAAACAAACAATGTGATGGTTTCCATTGTAAAACAAAGTACAGTTGTTACCTGGAGAAGTGGGTAGGGTAAGGAGGGTTATAATAGGGCAGGAGGTAAATATACCATGACATGTATGGTCATTATCAGGATTATGATGATTCATATCTTTGTCAAAACTTGTACACTCTCAAATATATGCAGTTTATTAGTATCTGTAAAGTAAACCTTTATACAGTTTTAAAAATTGGCTCAAGGGGCTCCTGGGTGGCTCAGTGGGTTAAAGCCTCTGCCTTCAGCTCAGGTCATGATCTCTGAGACCTGGGATCGAGCCCCACATTGGGTTCTCTGCTCAGTGGGGAGCCTGCTTCCCCCTCTCTGCCTACTTGTGATCTGTCAAATAAATAAATAAAATTTTTTTAAAAATTAAATAAATAAAATAAAATAAAAATAGGTTTGGCAACCCTATACTGACAGTACCACCTTGTTCCCATGCCCTCCGGACATCAGCCTTTTATATTTTATTCTGTTATATTCTTAATATTTTTATAATAGAAGATGAGAATACTTTAGAAATGGTGTGCCACCTGTCTTTTACTGAAGTACCAAAGTGGAAAGTTAAGTGAGGGAAGATATTGAGTGTTACCATCTTTCATGGCTGGAAGATACCTATAATGAGATTTTGATGATGTAATAACAGTAAGCATGGAGAAAATTGCATATTTTGGTATATTTAAATAGGTCAGGTGTAGCAGAGGTAAAGAGGGTTTTGTTTTGTTTTTGTTTTTGTCTTTAAAGGAAGATCAGTAGACTCTGATCAACACACCTACATTTTCCAGGCTTGAATTGTTGAGGGCAAAGGATGCCACAACTAAGCGCTTTACCAGATAGTACATGCGCATGTCCTTTTGTCTCATCAGAATTCCATTATAAATTCACACTAATTTCTCCTAATTATTTTTGGGAAATGATCACAACTTAGAATATTTATGATAGCTAATATATAGCACTTGCTAATTCTATGACCTAGATATATCTTTCAATCTATAATCAAGAAAGATAGAAAATCTTTACCCCATACACCAGAAGAGGAAACAAAACTCAGAGAATAAATAGCAAAACAGAATTTAAAATACAGATCCGCCTGAGGCCAAAGCTGTTCTTTTTTCTTCTACCTTTCTTCTTTTCCTTTTCTCTTTCCTTATCTCTCTCTGTCTCTCTCATTTTTTTTAACTTCATCACACTATTATCTTTAAAAAAATATATTTGTTTTAACTTATTTACATACACTTTGGGTAAAACTAGATAAGATCTTAGCAATGGTGATAGAGGAGAAATGGCAAACCTTATACTTGGTCTGTGTGCAAAGATGTTTACCATTAACCTTATGGTGGAGTAATCTGGTACCATCTAACAGAGAGGTCAGTGATAACATCACCAGGAATTGAACGAATGAAACTCATGTGCCTCCTGAGAGAAGAGCACAGTATTGTTTCTAAGTATTCCTGCCCAAACTATATGCCCTGAATCTAATAGTGATGGACCATTAGAAAAACATGAACTGAAGGACACTGTACTAAATGTATGGCCTGTACACTTTAAAAATATCAATACCATGAAACAGAATTTAAAACCGAAGAACTAGTCCTATTTAAAAGACCAGAGAGATATGACAATTGACTGCAGTACATGATCCTGCAATTTTTTTTTTTGCTCTGAAGGACAATATTAGGACAACTGGTGAAATGTAAATAATGTCTATATATTAGATAGTACCACATTGAGGTTAATTTCCTAAAATTGATGCGTGGCTCCGATATTGTAAAAGATTTTTACATTATTGGCCCAGTTTTTAGGAAGTATATACTGAAATATTGTAGTAAAGGAACTCTAAATCTGTAACTTATTCTTAAGTATACTAAAATGTTAACATATGGGGAAGAAAATTAATGAAATACTCTATTATTCTTGTAATATAAGTTAAATATATACATCTGAAACTATGCCAATGTATTTGAGAAAAATAAACAATAAATTTATAGCAATAACTTTTCCTCTGAAAGAATTAACACTTCTTTCTGACCTCAAATTATTGGATGTCACATGCAAATGGAAATGCAATTGCAAGATGCGAACCTTTGTATTAATTAACAATATGCATCATTATTTCTTCTGAAATTTATAAAACTTGTACCACTCAAAACAATTGCTAATGTTAAATTCTACTTTCTATCACCATAGGAAGCTCTTTGTACATATTTCTCACTCTGTTCCTTCCCTAATTTGCATATACTTTTCTGATATCTGTAGGCACATTTTAACCTCATTGGAAGTCTCAGGAGGCTGAAGAGATTGCTGTCTTTATCTAAGCAACATGGCAACTGATTTTACACAAAACTGTATCACTTTGTTCCAAGTAATCAGGACCCATTGCTCTGAAAGAAAACCAGGAGAATAATGAAATGTCATGTACTATCTCTGGAAAATGTGGGTCAAAATGTAACCTAAAAATATGCACATACATAAACTTCCCTCTCAGATATATTTTTAAAATTGCATTTTAAACTTAGAAAGACTGACATTAAAACCATTACAAGACAAAAAATTTATTGTAAATGGTTGAAAAGAGAAAATAAAACTCTTTCGTGCATGATTTAAGAAAGCACCGTCCACTCTACTGAGGCAAGTAATTCATGTGAAAAATTAGATTTTAAGCTAACATATTTTATCTTTCCAACACATTCTGTATCTCCATGTAGTTATACATATGCCAACTAAGTCATACTCCCATGAAAATAAAATATACTTAACCAAAGGCATGGACCTTTATATAAATTTAGGAGGAGGAGACCAAGAAGCTTAACTAATTCTTGCCTTACAGGGGGTGTTTCAAGCGCACACATTGTGCTTAGTAGCCTTTGATCTCCTGTGAAATTTATATTCATGACAGTCTAACACAGAGAAGAGTGAATAAAGTGAAAACATAAAGGACAATGGCCCAGGGGAAGCATAAAGATATAGTTGTATTTTAATATTATTTTTCTATATAACAACAGTAATAATGTCCTGGATTTCAATTTCTTTTTACATTCAAGTGCCTCAAAGACCTTAGTAAAGTCAAAAAAGCCTGCTGGCCATGCAAGTTAGTCAAGTATTATTACACACATTATAGGAAGGTAAATCAATAAATAGTAAAATCTTAAGATTATTCCAAAGGAAAATATTCTCTGTTAGTTGCAAATATTTTAGCTACATCAGGTTATATCCAAAGAACAAATGATTAGGGAAATTATAGAGTCAGACACTAGTAGGGGGGAGACAAACCTCTCTTAGGTGGAAAAAAAAAGCGACTGGCATTTTTTTCTTACTAAAGTAATGACAGAGAAGGAAATATCGGGAACATACCATAAATATATATTTCTAGAATATTTTAATCATTGGAGCTGCCTGGTGATAGGGCTTGTGCCATGGCATAGAGAATTGGCCATAGGAAAATTCCATTTTTTGTTTTTGTTTTTAACAGACAATAAGGAGATGGCGACTAAGGTGGTGAAGGAGGAAGCTATGATGAAACTACTTTGTGCTACATGTCAAATATGTGCTTAAAATACAAAGTACCAAAATTTGACATAAAAGTTAATTCAAAAATATTAAGTGCTGGAACACAAATTAAATATCCAGAAGATGCATAATATTACAAGCCAGGTCTTAGAATTGGCAGGCTTAGAACTAAAAGAAAACAATAGTAATTAAAATCAGTAATTAAAATAAGACTTACAATTAGATCAAACTGATTAAATTCAAGTAATTCTGCATATGATATTTACTCCATTTAAAGTTTAATTGCTGGGGCGCCTGGGTGGCTCAGTGGGTTAAAGCCTCTGCCTTCGGCTCAGGTCATGATCTCAGGGTCCTGGGATCGAGCCCTTCATCAGGCTCTCTGTTCGGCAAGGAGACTGCTTCCCCTTCTCTCTCTCCCTACCTCTTGGCTTACTTGTGATCTCTCTCTCTCTCTCTCTCTGTCAAATAAATAAATAAAATCTTTAAAAATAAATAAATAAAAATAAAGTTTAATTGCTAAGGGTGCCTGGGTGGCTCAGTTGGTTAAGTGACTGCCTTCAGCTCAGGTCATGATTCCAAGGTCCTGGGATCGAATCCCACAGTCATGCGCCCTGCTCAGCCAGGAGCCTGTTTCTCCCTCTCTCTTTGTCTGCTACTCTGCATGCTTGTGCTCTCTCTCTCTGTCAAATAAATAAATAAAATCTTTTAAAAAAATAAAGTTTAATTGTTTAGAAGTTTCCTCAGTTTATTGAAAATGCTAGTCATGAATATAAAAAGGAAAAAAGTAGCATGGTAGGAAATCCAAAAGCAAAAACAGTCACAAGTTTACAGAGAATGATAGGTATGTGATGTATGACCATTTATATGTAAAATATTTAAAGAATAATGTGATATTATAATTATTGGTAAAATATAGATAGTATGCCAGACCCCATTGAAAAATAGTTATTAGCAATTTAATATCCTATTATAAGCACTTGGATAACAAGAAAAAAAAGAATTTTTTTATAACACCAAAAACAGAGTTTAGGCTTGGAAGGCCTGATTAAATTCTAAGAAATCATTACATTGAACCTTTTATTTAGAATGTAGAATATCCATAACGTATTCCCTCTGATAGTATTTATAAATTTTCTGAACATCTATACCAACAAAAATAACCTTCCATTTGAGCTTACTGACTATCATTTCAGACACCTCTCTTCGTAAAGTACGGTATCTTCAGCATACTTTATTTTTGTTTTATTATTTTTTAAAGATTTTATTTTTAAGTAATCTCTACACCCAATATAGGGCTCAAATTCAGAACCCGAAGTCAAGAGTTGCATGTGCTACCAAAAGAGCCTGCCAGGTTCCTGTTTCTTTTTATGTTTATCAAGCTAATGCTTCCTTTAAAAATAACTAAAACTAGGCAAAACAAACATTTTAATTTTTCTCATGATTTTAGTATTTTATTATAAGCAGAAAAGTAATATTTGCATAATTAATTTATCTTAAGAATCCAAATAGGAAAAGTTTCCATAACACCACATTATTTAGTCCAATCTCAGTTACTTCCCGGATACCTTTAGAAGAGTTAGACACTTCCATTAAAGTTGTCACAGTACGGGGGTGCCGGCTGGCTCAGTCAGAAGAGTAAGCAATCTTCATCTCTGGGTTTTAAGTTTGAGCCCCATGTTGGGTGTGGTGATTACTTATTAATTCATTAAATTTTAAAAAATAGTTGTCACGGACCTTCTCACCTTATTGAAGTCTTCATGTACAGTGCTATCACTTCTAATCTCAGAGTAAGCATCCCTTTTTAATTTTCTTTTCTAGGTCCACCCTTTTACAAAGTACAGATCCTGGATCTCTGCCTTTCCTTCATGTAGCTTGGAGTCACCTGATTCCACCCTAGACAGTTCCCCATTACTGTTTGATACAATGTTTGTATTATAGCAGTTATCCAATAAAAGTTTAGTGAGTAACCTAATAAGTGAATACTAGGGCACCTTGGACGGTGGTCATGTGATATATAATATCCATTTTGGCCTGTTCATTTTTCATTCAAAGTCTTTCTTCTTGCTGTTTTATTCATTGCAATTTACAGCACTAGAAAGAGCACAGACTTTAGAGTAAGATCAACTTAGATTTCAACCTGTCTGTAATATTGCTCTGGGATTTGGAGTTATTTAGCTCCGTACCTCCATTTTTATCTCATAGCTAACTAAAACATTTTTATAGTCTACCTTATGGGTTTGGAAATGGATATTTAATCAAGGAATGTGAAGTCTCCTGTGTCATACAGTGAATATGTCATGAGTAGAAACTCAAACTAAGATTTTCTGTTTTTCCAACCTGTGTTCTTTCCATACCACCCATCTCTATTTTGTTACCTTGACTTGTTCCTTTTTCTGTCTTTCATGGTTTTTCTCTTTCATGATCATTAACTCGCTTACATTCATTTAATATCTATTCACTACAATTTCTACTAGGAAATTATAGCATTTTCTATATGTTTCTTATCTCCTCTCAATTATTTTTTTAATGTATTTTGCTTCGATTCCTGCATACCTTCACTTTCTGCAGGCATATCTTCCAGCATTTCACTGCGCAATATTTTGCTAGATGGGCCATTTTTAAGAAACATTGATGTCGGAATTATTCCAAGTTGAATTGTGTTTAATTCTTAAATTTTGTAGTGACTGTTCATTGTTTTTGTTTTTTTGTTGTTGTTGTTCACTGAAGTTTTTATTCTTTGCACTTGTTTTCCCTTTAGTTATTGACTAGTTTTTCCACATACTTCACCACTATGTGCCATTCAAACAGGAAAAAAAAAATGACTAGATCTAGGGGAATCAATCGGTACTGCAAGATTGCCATTGATAACAGCAAGGGAAATTTATCTAGTGTTTGGGTTCTTTAGCTATACTTTTTTAATCAATGGCTACATCTTTCTCATTGTTGCTTTCTATAAGAAGGAAGGTCAAATAACTCCTTCAGTAATATTGCTACATCTTTCTCATTGTTACTTTCTATAAAAAGGAAGGAATAAACAACTCCTTCAATAATAATAATAATAATATTATTATTATTATTCCCTCAAGAGAAATAAATACAGCAAAGAATGAATCTTCCCTTTTATGATGCCTATTGTTTTTCCCTTTACAACACACATACTATTATGAAGAAGACCTTATTTAAGCATTTGGAATCTTCTTGAAATATTGTTCTTAGAACAAAATAAAGATAACTTGGCTCAAGAACATTTTAGAGAGAAGAAAAGCTTAAAAATACCTGCAATCATCCATGCACAAAGTTAGAAAGAGCTGCATTTCATAGTAGGATAGATAATGGAAAATAAGGAATGTATTCAAGAAGTATCTTAAAGAAAATATTCTCCAAAAACTGGCACCAGAAAATAAGCTAGAATCACAGGAAAATAATTAAGAGGGCTAACATTTGAATTTGCTGTTAGAGAAATGATAGATAGCAATACTGTATCCAAAAGGATAAAAGCAGATTGAGGAGCTAATGTTGTAAAACATCACTGATAAATCCAGAATATTATATTGGAGGAGAATATTGATTTCTCTGTAAGTTTGATAATTCTATATGTTATTTATTGAAGATAATTATTTATAAATTTTGCACATGTACGTATGTCATATTATTTTGCATGTCTTTGTTTCTAGGAAGACTATTTTTGACTGTGTTTATTTTTCATACTTGTGTCTCATCTTTGTAAGTTACATTATCATTTTTCCCCAAATTTTTTTCCAATTGACTAAAAATATGATTTACATAGTAATAGTTTATGTTATGTGCATATTTTTGAAAAGCATTTTTCTGCATTTAGTTTGCATATTACTCTTATTTATGTGTGTTGTAATGCAAGCATTATGAACATGAGCAATGAAGTATTAAAATGGTGGTTGTGCATCTCCATATATTGCAGCTGTAAATTTAAATTTTGTTCTTACATATTTTAAGGGGAGCTTTATGCTAAAGTTCATCATCATATTTATAACTACCTTCTGGATAGTTATATATGCAATGAACACTTGAAGCTTTAACATTTATATTTAAGCTCATCCCTTAGCTATATCATTACGATTAATGATGTCCCTTTTATAACCATGAAACTACCTTCATATTCCCAGTGATCCAGGCTTGAAATCTGGAAATAATTATTTTACTTATAATTCTGTCACTGCTCAAATCTAATCTACTTTCTACATTGCTTATTCCACATTCACACTTTCTATTTTTAATGCATAATTTCATTTTGACTCCTGTTAATTAAAACTCTCATTCAGGTTCATCAATAACTCCATCTTAAACAATTGTGTTTATTCACAAATTGTTTGTCTTATATATTTTCTTTGCCTCCATTCCTCACTTTAAGAACAATAACAGCTAATACTTATTAGGTATTGAAGCATAATGCCAAGTGCTTATGTGTATTCTCTCATTTAGTCCTTACAACTTCACACAAGAGGTACTGTATTTTATCATCTTTTATCTGCATTTCAGCGTTAAGCTACATGTAGACTAGAGAGATAAAAGGCTTCCTCAAGTTCACAAAGCAAGGCAATATTGCTGCTCGGATTAAAACCCAGAAATCTGACCTGAGTGAATACTCTCAAACAAAATACAATAATGCCAGTTTACAGTGTTTCCAGATTAATCTTTTTCAAATATTTTCCTGACATAGACAATATATTGCTTAAAAGTATTCAGTGATATTCTGTTGCCCAGTGATGAAATTATGGTCCTAAGCCTGATTTTTATCCTGATTCTTCCTTTCCTTTATTGTGTCCCTAGATCATTCAAACACATGTTTGCATTCCCTTCTCTATGGCTTTGCTGAAACTGTTCTCTCCAGATTTCTCTTGTTTCATGGACAAATAGAAATCTTTCATCACCAGCTTCCAGCTCTACCTACCTCTTCTGAGACCGTTTCTGTATGCCTTTGTCATTTATACACTCATATGTGCTATTTTCTTTTCTACCATAATGGACTGTTAGCACCTCCAGGCAAATACAGTATCATTTATCTTTGAACCCTCGACAACTGATAGAGTATCTTCTGGAGAAAATAATTGATGATTATTTAGCAATTCGAATGATTAAATGCTTTCTGAAATTACAAATAAGATACACTAATGCAAAGTGAATATTGACAACAAAATCCAAAGCATGGTGTGTGTATTGTGTACTTAATTTTGATAGCTAGCAAGAGGTAAACCTATACTTTGTCAAAGGCAAAAATGTTATACACTTTGATGTTTTTTAATTTCTATGAAATCAAAATGATTATTTAAATTAATAGTATTTGCTAATTAAAAATGAAAGGAATCCAACCTAAATTTAATTTACAATGTTCCCCTAAACCCATGGCTTTTTGATATCACCCTTAACCTACTACAATTTAACTTTAAAACAACCATGTAAATTTAATTATGTGTTAGCTCCTAAGGGATGCACTCATATATCAGTTTTCATCTCTCATGAGCAGATCATTTGCAGTTAAGTTACAAACCACTGAAAATCAATTTTTAATGGAAATATTTGTACAACCTTAATTGCAAATGAGCAAAAATTCAGGTATAATACCAAGTGGCAGGTTATTAACTGTAACTTCAATTTTATGTTCTTTTGACACAAGATTATATCAGCCATAAATAAGTGTGCATTTGTCACACAAGTCACACTTACCTGAAGATTATTTATCAAAGAAAATTTTAGTGGGCCCAGCACTGAGTCCATAGGGACCCTGGAGGAAATTCTGAGCTACTTAGCAAGAAGACATTGAACCAAAAAAAACTGTGCTAAATGATGTTAAAGGTCTAAAGGAAAACCAGAGAAGCAAGGAAATGTAGAGTTAAGTCGCCACTCCATCATTAACCATACCAACCAACTTAGAAAGCCTTTTCAGTATAATATACAAGCTATCTCAAAAATCGGTAACAGCATTGGAATATTTCTGCAACATGACATGCTCCTCATTCGTTGTCTGTATTTCTATAGTTTAAAATTTTTTTTAAAAAAATTCACTTGATTATTTACTTCAACAAGCTGAAATTCAAATGAACATGACCTATTATTAATCAGAAACCACTAATGACAGGTGCAAAAATATGGTTTTCCTCTTATGAATTGAATGATTCAGATTCCTTACCTAAGTAAGGTTCTATTAAAGTCCAGCTTACAAACATAAACATAACAGAGTTACCTTAAATGAAAAATTATCCTAAGGTTTACAAATAAAACAGTTATAACTGTGAGGCTTACGCATTTTTCTTTTGGAAAAAATAAGCTGTACTGCCATTAAAAAATAATTTAGTCATTAATTTTGCTACTACTCATTGATAATCTGTTATATGAATAAAATCTTTAACATTACTGATTATTAGTACTAATTTAGATGATTTGCATTGGATATAACAGTTAATTGTTCAGATGAATTAAGTACCCAGCACTTTAGAATTAAAATAACATAATATTTAAAAATTATAAAAATAAACTGCTTACCTCAAAATAGTCACTGGGTGATATTGGAATTTCAAACTATATACAGTTTTTATTGAGTTCCTTTTCAGTCCTACATCTTAGAATATATTTTTTTAAACACTAAGTTGTAATTTAGTCAATTACACACACACACACACACACACACACACCCCTGATAAAAAGTTTCCTAGGGAATTTTATTTTTTGTTTGAGAAGTACCTAATTATGTTTAAACCGGAGGGAATTCTTTGGTTTTAAAATGAAAAAATATGAATTATATTTTCACAAAGACCTAGGAAATGTGTTTGAAATTTACCTAAATTTAATATACATTTGAAAGACAGTATGTAAAGTTCCATGCACTGGAAATTTTTGTTTTGACTTAGAATGTGAGCTTCACAATGTAAAGGTTTTCTTGGGTTTGTCCTTCTGTTATAATCCTGCAACCTAGAACTGTTTCTGGCACATAATAAAGCCTTCTTGGTATTACTATAGTATACCAATTATTATAATTACTATAACATACTATTATATGTATAGTATATATCCTATATACTATTATAGAATTATTAGTAGTATTAGCTACTTTCTGATATCAACTACCATTCTCTAACAATAAAATATGTTTGAAAATTCAGTCTTGTCCACGTTACCCAGAGGACAGCCTGAACTATTTAATCTTACTGACACATTTCTAACTAGAACTTCTAGTTGCTTGAGGCTCAAGTTGAAATCCCTTGCCTTTCTAGTATAATATGAGTTTAATCTTTACTGCCAATTTTGTTCTAGCCTGAACATGAATTATTTTTGCAACATTTATCATCAGGGAACCTAACTGTTTTACAAAAAGCAATATATTGAGTGTGATTGTAAAATGAGTATCAGTATTTATTTGATATTTTAGAATATATTTTTGTACTTACAGCAATTGAAGAAGACCTATATTTTCTTTTAGTAACTTTTTTTTCCCGATAACTAAGAAGACATGTCTTTCAGTCAAAAAAAAAAAAAGAAGTGCTTAAGTGAAAAGTAAGTTGATTCTTATAAAACAAAAACAACCTTTGAAACATTATTTAAAAATTGCAAATTTAGTGGCTCCTGGGTGGCTCAGTCAGTTAGCATCTGCCTATGGCTCAGGTCATGATCCCAGGGTCTGGGGATTGAGCCCCTGGGGGACTCCCTGCTTAGCAGAAAGCCTACTTCTCCCTCTCCCTCTGCCTGCCGCTCCCCCTGCTTTTGTGCAGGCTCTCTCTCCCATACTGCTCTCTCTCTCTGTCAAACAAATAAATAAAATCTTAAGAAGTAAAAATAAAAAGAGCAAATTTCCTTTTGACTTTAAAGTACAAAAAAGGCCAGTAATAAGCAAATTAGTTGTATTTCTGTTGTTGCTATTAATAGTGTTTCATTGGTGTCTCATTTCTAAACTTTTATCCACCTTATTTAAGTTTTTTCTTATTCAGTAAACAGTGCTCTTTTGCTCTCTCCAGGCTTCTACTTTGTAAATCTTCAATATGACTTAAGGTGGTTTGGTGTCCAGTTTACTTCTTACATAAAGAAAAATGAGCCTTAAACTAAACTAAATTTAACTAAACTTAAACTAAACTTAAACTAAAATAGTAAAACCCTACAACTTAAGTGTCAATATGGACTGGCAAAAAGTACATTGAATAAAATGGCTGTCCAGAATTGTTAAATGATAATACTGGATAAACTGCTTATAAATAACCTTTCTATATAAAACCAACTTTGGACATAGACTCAAAGTATTACTTCTTTTTTTTTTTTAAATTTTATTTATTTATTTGACAGAAAGAGAGCACAATCAGGGGGAACAGCAGAGGGAGAGGGAGAAACAGGATCTCCACTGAGCAGGGAGCCTGATGTGGGGTTTGATCCCAGGACTCTAGGATTAAGACCTGAACTGAAGGCAGACACTTAACTGACTGAGCCACCTAGGTGCCCCCCAAATATTACTTCTTTAGGGTTCATTGTCTATCACAATATTAACAAACAATACAGGAGAAAAAGCAAGACAGGATACTCTAGTTTTTAAAAACCAAGTGAAATAAAACAAAACTATAGTTTAATCATTTAAGCTTAAAATTCATAAAATTCTTCCATGCATTATTGTTATATTAAAAATGGTTTTATTTATGTAGTCACTACTTTCTTTGGAGGGAATGTCTTACTAGAATAATTCTTTTTTTTTTTTTAATTTTTTTATTAACATATAATGTATTATTTACCCCAGGGTACAGGTCTGTGAATCATCAGGCTTACACATTTCACAGCATTTGCCATAGCACATACCCTCCCCAATGTCCATATCACTATCCCCACCCCCACCTCCCAGCAACCCTTAGTTTGTTTCGTGAGTTTAGGAGTCTCTTATGGTTTGTCTCCTTCCCCATCCCATCTTGTTTCATTTCTCTTCCCAACCCCCCCATAACCCCCTGCCCTGCCTCTCAAATTCTTCATATCAGAGCGATCATGGGATATTTGTCTTTCTCTGACTGACTTATTTCGCTTAGCATAATACCCTCTAGTTCCATCCACATCGTTGCAAATGGCAAGATTTCATTTCTCTTGGTGGCTGCATAGTATTCCATTGAATATATATACCATTTCTTCTTTTTTTTTATTATATATATTATATACATTTTATTTTATTTTATTTTATTTTTTTCTCCCCAAATTTGTTTATTTTAATTTTTCAGTGTTACAAGATTGATTGTTCATGCACCACACCCAATGCTCCATGCAGTACGTGCCCCTCTCGATACCCACCACCAGGCTCACCCCCCCACCCCCTCCCCTCCAAAACCCTCAGTTTGTTGCTCAG
>CM052799.1:164083909-164166839 GCA_028533885.1 Nasua narica | reverse complement strand
TTTAGTTTTTGTTTGTCCTGGAAGCTTTTTATCTCTCCATCTATTTTCAGTGACAGCGTGGCTGGGTATAGTATTCTTGGCTGCATATTTTTCTCGTTTAGGGCTCTGAATATATCATGCCAGTCCTTTCTGGCCTGCCAGGTCTCTGTGGATAGGTCTGCTGCCATTACTAGAATAATTCTTAATCATCAAGTGCATTGAGGTAAGAATACTCTTTTCAGGTGACTTAGGGAAAGGATGTGGGTTTACTAGAATCTGAAATATTGGGATTATAGGGTATGCACAATTTTGGAGAAGCATATTCAATGATATGATTGTCTATCTATATAAAAATCTAAAAAAATTAGACACAAAGGAACTTTTGAAATGTTCTTTTGGTATGTTCTATATGTTAATTGTTCTAGTGGTTACAAAACATAGTGTTTTTTTTTCAAAATGTGTCAAAATATACACTTAATATACATGCATTTTTATATATAAACCATATTTAAATAATGTTTTTAAAATATTACTATTTTTATTTTTTATTTTTTGTAGTGAATCCTTATTTATATCATCTTACTAATTCCTTTGTTCATCACCATTATTTAAAAAATCACCAACCTTTCTGTTTTAAAACCCTTCTTTCTGAAATGTATATTTTAGTGGTTTTCTTAATAAAGGCCTATGAGGAGTAACATAATCTTGATCTGGAAAAAAAATCTTTAATTCCTCTCATTCTTGAATGGCTGGTAAAATGAGAATCAAATTCTAGATTGACAGTTATTTTGAATATATTATTTTGAATGCATTATTCCACTGTCTTCTGGCATGTATTGTTATAAATGAGAAATCTGTCAGTCTGTCAGTCTTTTTAAAGTAGTCTTTACATTACTATTTTTTTGTCTTTGATGTTTTGCAATTTCAGTCTGATGAGTCTCAGTGTGAAATTGTTTTTGTATTTCCTGTTTGAAACTTGATGTGATCTTTTAATTTGAGGACTCATGTCTTCTATTCTGGAAAATGTTCAGACTATTTCTATGAATAGTTTCTCCTCCCCATTTATTTATTTCTGGGATTCCTAACTGTAAGTGTTGTTAATTGCAAGCAAAATAAATAAATTGCCTGATTAAAGAGGGAAAAAATGATGGCGGGGGGTGAAAAAATGGAAATCAGAAAATGAGCAGAAGTCTAGGAAAGCAAAGTAATCAGCGCTCAGACAAGAGCATGCTACAAAAAGTGCCTGGAAAGTCCTCTGCCTCCATTCCTGAGCATTTGACTTGGTAGCTTAAAAAACCACCACCACCAATGCTGGACATTAAACTGGCTTTACAGCCTGCTCCACAGAATTCTGGACTTGGGATAAGAAATCATATATTTTTTTTCTTTTCAGTGTTTGTAGTGAGATATAGACTCTACCTTCCACCAATTCCAAAAATGTGGGACGTTTCTTAATACAAAGTAGTTTCAGACCTTCAGGTCCCTGAGTAATAAAAGAGTAACTACAGTTCAACATTTTGGATATTTTTCTTCAAAAAAATATTTTTAAATGTAAGATACCATTCTCTAATATAAACAAAAATGCACACCCTCTCATCAACTCTAAAGCTTGTTATTTCTGATCTAAATCTCCATTCTCCTCCATGTCATTTTATGATTTTAGATCAATATACTGTGATCTATGAGCTAGAATATTAATTTAAACATCACCTAAACTGTATAAAAATTAGTGGAGAGAATAGTGCATATTTTAACATAAATGCAAAATTTGTTAAATACAGTGCTAACATACCATAGATACAAAATGTGGGTAGCTATTACCGTTGTTCTCACTACTTTTATTTTCAAGGCAACTGTGAATATTTATGAGCTCAGTTCAACTCATTTCTAAATAATTTTAACTCATGGTTTATATCACATCCCAATTTTATTCCAATATTAATTTTTTAAATGATTTTATTTATTTATTTGACAGAGAGAAAGAGATCACAAGTAGGCAGAGAGGCAAGCAGAGAGAGGAGGGGGGAAGCAGGCTCCCTGATAAGCAAAGAGCCCGATGCAGGGCTCAATCCCAGGACCCTGAGATCATGACCTGAGCTGAAGGGAGAGGATTAACCCACTGAGCCACCCGGGCGTACCTCCAATATTAATTTTTAACAATTTCAAAGATACCTAGATAATTTCAATGCCTCAGCTTCTCAGTTATTTGAAATATTCTTATGTATTGATCTTGTCCTCCAGTCTCTCAATATCCATTAGTTGCATCAGTCTTGAGGTCATATTCTACACCTTATAATTACCAATAGCCATGAACTTTCCATAATTTCAGTTTACATTCTACTACCTAAACACCATCTATTATTTTCCAGATGTCTTCCTCCTATACCAAACCTGTCTCTACTGCTTTCCTATACAGGGAGCTACTAACAGTGTTTCAGATAGCAGTTGCTCTGGTAACTTGAACCTTGAAGTTAAGACTTGTAATAAAGTCTCCACTAACCCATGATCTATGTACATGTACCTCTCCTTGTTGTTTTGAAGTCCATCAGGCAAATCTCTAATCTAAGACGATTGCATTAAGTGCAAAAGTTAGTAAGATATGCTCTTTTCATGTTTAAACTAGTTGAAACCCAGGTAGACTATTTTTACTGAAAGATAGTCTCCTAGAAGAAGAGTAAGTAATGTCACAAAATTTTTAATAAATGTTACTATGACTTAAAGTCCTGGTGACAGAGAAGATGCTGCAGTCTCGGAGGATGATTATCCATGTTAGGAAGTAGTAAAAGATTTGGCTTACTGAAATGTAGCTCTTGGAGCAGATGTTAGAAAACAGAATGTTAAAAATATGTATTGGTTACTAGTGACAGACAAGAGAGAGATGGAGAGTTGACTTCAGAAAATAATTAGCTCATTCATCAGTAAGTGTAAAGAGGACAAGCACTAAGAAGGGACAGTTTCCCTTCCCCTCCCCATTCTTTTATCACCCCCCCCATAAAAAGATAAAACTAAAGAGGCCTATTTCCAAAGATTAAATCAGGGTATGGGCTTCACATTTATTATTTTTCTTCCCAAGTGTATTGAAGTATAAGTGAGCTATAACAACCTCCGTATTTTCAAAGTACATATTAAGATCAGGTTTGATACATGTACAGGATCCAAGAAACCACTGCTGCAAATAAGAAGAGAAGCAATGCCGACACCCACAAAAGTTTTCTTGTGCTTTTTGTAATCCATCCCTACTTTTTACTCCTTTTCCAGGTAACTGGTGACCTTTTTCTGTCACTTTTAAAACCAGTAATTGGATTAGGGTGTCTCAGAGCAGAGATCAAGCTAAGAATGTAGAGCTTACTTGAGTTTATATCCTTTCCAATGTACAAAATGCCTCAGGAGAAAGAGAATACGTATGTGACTACCCCATTAAAGCATCAAAGGTTAGATAGTTAGAAAGTTATAGTCAAGAAGTTGTAGAAAGAAATAAAGAAAAAAACTCATGAATTAGCAACCAAAGAAACAAAGATTTGTGAGATTCGTACCTCAAAAATTAAGTTATGTATTATTTCTGGCAGATCAACTATATATCAGAATTAAAGAAGTACAATCGCTTTAGATTTTTTAAAGCATTGTGCTTTCAAAAAACAAACTAGCAGTTTCCATGGTTTGGGACTGAAAACAACCTCTTATTTCCCTAATCTTAGATATCCAAATAGCTAATTGAGTAACTTGCTGTCAAGGAGAGTTTGGTTTTCTCTAATTTCCAGAAGAAAAATCAAAGATTACCAAAAGATCATTCCCCATTGCTAGGGTTGTGAAACCTCCAAATACCTGTCTTGTAAAATTTTGGAAATGACTGTGGTATGCTTCAGTGCTTAACAACCAGTTCTGTGGGGAAAATAATCCTTATTTGTAGTATTGGCCAATTGCCCTGGTATAAATATTCCCAACAAAGTCAATTTCAAGCTCCCAATATGATGCCAACTGACTTACAAATTACCTGAAAATTTAACAATTGGGATTTACAAGCCAATGTAATCTGACACCAGCGCATTATTGATGATCTCTCATTCTCCTCTTTATCAAGGGAACTACGTATTGTGGTTACATTTTCTTTGTTTCACCTCTGTGTTTAGAATGCATGGAACTCGACCAGTCCTTTCAATTTACTGTCACCAGATCAAATACGTAGACTGGAGAGCAAAACTACCATACAACACACAGAGGTCTTCGCCTTTGAGACTGAAATTATAACTAGCTATAACTTTCCGGATTTTTCCTTTGTAAAGGGGTAATGGTATGTCACATAGAGAAAAAGAGCGAGTTAAGTACTTGGAGAACAGGTGAACACACAGCAGTGTCACCAATACTACTGGCTGAATATTTTTGGTACCCAAAGATTCAGGAACATAGCAGGAATACAGGTCCTTGTGACATGCTTATTTCACCTCTCTGACTTCTCCAATTACTGTCCCTCTTGTCTCATCATCTTGACCCGGTCACATTGGCCTCCTTGTTGTTCTGATATCTGCTAGGCACATTCCTACTTATTGCATTGGCTATGCACAAAGTTCCCTCTGCTTCAAACAGTGTTTTCTTAGTAATCCACCTGACTAACCACTGGTTGTCTTCAAATCTGTATTCAGTTATGATCTCATAGGGGACTGCTTTAACCATGCTAGCTCCCAAATTCAGACACTCTGGATTCTCTTACTTTTTCCTTTTTTTGTCTCCCTCATATCTATCAGTTTACAATATATTATACAACTTACTTTCTTATGATATTTATTGCTTCCTTTTGCCTTACTCCCAATGAGAATGTAAGTTCTGCCAAGGAAAGACTTTTGGTAATTTAAATTGTATTTTTTTCTGTATTGCATTTTTTTCTGTAATTATCCCAAAGCACTAGACCTATCCTTTACACATAGTAGAAACTTAATAAATATGTATTGAATATATAAGTAAATCCTATGTGTAATTTAAAACAAAATAGGCCAGGGGCAACTGGGTGGCTCAGCGCCTTAAGCGTCAGGCTTTGGCTTAGCTCATGACCCCAGGGTATTGGGATTGAGCCTCGTGTCAGGCTCCCTGTTTGGTGAGAATCTGCTTCTCCTTCTCCTCCCCACTTGTGCTCTCTCTCACTATCTCTGTCTGTCTGTCTATCAAATAAATAAATAAAATCTCTAAAAAAAATGGACCAAATATATTCATCTGTCCTCAAGTACTGGGTTATATATCATTTCAGGAACTTGAAGATAAGATAAGTCATGCCTGTGGTGGCAGAGGTCCCTGTCAGTCTTGGTGAGGTGAAGTCTCTCTCAGCTGCTGTATAGCCTCCATTTACTGTGTCATCAGAGTCACTTTGTTTTTTTTTATCTCAAAACCTCAAGCACTGAAGTTTTAGGGGAAGTAGGATGACTAATATCCTCAGAACAAATCATTCTATTCTCATGAATATTAAGAATCTCTTGTATACTTCAGGCCTTTTATTTCAAAAGGGATAAAACTATTCTCCTTTTGTTTTGTCATTCAAATGCTCAATTGCTGCAGGTACCTTTCCACACATGTTAGGTTGAAAATTCATCATACATATGAGTGATATCATTTCAAGTTTCATTTTTAAAACTTCCTTTCCCTTTCGTTTGAAAGGCCCTAGGCTGTGAAATAACTCAGATCTGGAATTTGGGTAAAATCATCTGAACACTGTGGTGGTTTAAGCCTGACCTCTTTAATCATCAAAGTCTGGAATATTCCTTTGGCTATAGTAATTAAAAGGAACTTGAGGCATCTGGGTGGCTCAGGTGGTTAAGCATGGGACTCTTGGTTTCGGCACAGGTCATGATCTCAGGGTAGTGAGATTGAGCCCTACATTAAGCACTGCACTAGGCAGGGAGTCTGCTTGAGCTTCTCCTTTCCCTCTCTCTCTGCCCCTCCTCAGCTCTCTCTGTCTCTCTCTCTTTTACTCTAATATAAATAAATAAATCTTGAAAAAAAAAAGAAATTAAAATGGAACTTAAGGAGATATCCATATATTTTTGTCTTAGAGGTACCATGGTCAATTTCCTCATGACAAGCATCCTTATGGGTTAGACTATTTGATCATTATTTTGACCTTGCTGTCCAATATCTTAACTCTGTCAGTTTAGCATTCTACTATGTTTCTGCCATTCTGGGATTGAGCCATTTCTATCAAAAGATCTTCCATCTCCACCACCACATCTACCAATGTCTCTAGCCTGTTAGAAACTACCACAACAATGCTTTTAATTTCTCAGTGCTTTTGTGAAAAGACAGTCTTCTCAGCTTCCAAGGAGAAAAATATAGTGGTAGTATAGGTATGCTATATACTATAATCCATTCCAGTAGTCTTTTATTTGTATTTATCATATCATTTTAAAGATTTTATGACAACTTAATCTCATTTCACCTCCTCACAGTGAGCCAACCAAACAAAGAATTAAAACTAGCTGCTTATATTAGCACATTGAACCCAGACTGTCTGGCAAATACATCTACATGATGGTTTCCTACTCTGAACACAATTGACATTTGGGTTGATTTCTTTTTCTTTCTTTCTTTCTTTCTTTCTTTCTTTCTTTCTTTCTTTCTTTCTTCTTTCTTTCTTTCTTTCTTTCTTTCTTTTCTGTAGATCACCCTTGTTCATTGTAAGATATTTAGTAGCCTCCTTCACCTTTCCCCACATTTTTTTTAAGATTTATTTATTTGAGATAGAGAGTGAGGTGAGGGAGGGGTAGAGGGAGAGAATCTCAAGCTGACTCCCCACTGAATGTGAACCCAATGCGGGGCTGATCCCAGGACCCCAAGATCATGACCTGAGCTGACATTAAGAATTAGACACTTAAGCGATGGAGCTATCCAGGCACCTCTGGCCTCTCTACCCATTGATGGCAATGGATACCTGGACTGACAATCAAAAATATCTGCAAATGTTGCCAAATGTCCCCTTGAAAGGGCAAAATTGCCTATGAATGAGGACTACAGAATGAAATCAATACATTTAGCTGAAGTCATTTATTTATTTATTTACATGTCGTGGTCAAGCCCTGTCAGAATACATATCCATATATATTCCCCATAAATGTTCTAACATAAATCGGTTGTGTCTTGTAATTTCATTTGTGTTCTATATCTCCTCTAGCTTTATTGGCCTCCCGAAACATGCTAGAAGGTGACTGTAATTATATATCTGCTAGATGACTAGAGCTTAAGGTTTGGCTTTCTCTTCATACGTAACTTCCTGAGGTAAGACCAGTCAGAACCATTAAATAATACCTTACTGTCTATGGTAGGTGGGGCAGTTTTGGTTAGCAAGGGAAGCACAAACATGTATTTACTTGTTGGATTTTAACTTTTTAACTTAACCAATGGATTTTTAATATCTGTGATATATTGTATCTTTAATATCAGCAATACATGTATTACTTGTGGTAAAATACTTATAACATTTACCATCTTAATTCTTAAGTGCATGGTTCAGTAATGTTAAATTAAGAATGTTGTGAAACCGTCACCACCATCCATCTCCATAATTCTTTTCATTTTGTAAAACTGAAATTCTGTACCCATTAAACAATAATACTCCATTGCCTCCTCCCTCCAGACCCTGGTAACCACCATTCTCCTTTCTGTCTCTATGATTTTGACCACTCTAAATATTTCATTTAGTTCATTTAGATTCTTGTGACTGGCTGATTTCACTTAGGATGTACTGAAGGTTTATCCATGCAGTGGCATGTGTCAGAATTTCCTTCCTTTTTAAGACTCAGTAATATTCCATTGTATGTATACACCACATTTTGCTGATCCATTCATCAGTAAACATTGGGTTAGTGGAATGAATATAGTTTTACAAATACCTCCTTGAGACACTACTTTCACTTATTTTGGTTATATACCCAGAAGTAGAATTGTTGGATTATATGTTAATTCTATTATTAATTTTTTGAGAATCACCATGATGTTTTCCTCAATAGATGTACTATTTTATATTTTGCCAAATGTGCACAAGGGGTTCAATTTCTCCTCATCTTCACTACCACTTATCTTCCGTTTATTTTATAACAGCCATTCTAATAGGTATGAAATAGTATCTCATTGTATTTTTGATTTGCATTTTCCTGATGACTAGTGATTTTTAGCATCTTTTTACATGCTTGTTTATCCTTTGTATTTCCTCTTCGGAGAAATGTCAATTCAAGCCCTTTGCTCATTTTTGGACTGAGTTGTTTGTTTTGTTGAGTTTTGGGAGTTCTCTACATATTCTGAATATTAATCCTTTATCAAATATATTATCTGTAAATTATTCTCCCACTCTGTGTATTTCCTTTTTGTTCTGTTGATAGCATCTTTTGATGCATAATTTTGAAAAAAAATCATGAAGTGCAACTTTACTATCTAATTTCATCCCTTTGTGAATAGAGAAGATGTTTTATATGCTATCTTTTTTTCTTTTTTTAGATTTTTTTATTTATTCATTTGAGAGCTGGGAAATTGACAGAGGGAAAGGAAGAAGCAGGATCCCTACTGAGCAGGGAACCCGATGTGGGGCTCGATCTCAGGGCCCTGGCAAAGCCAAAGGTAGACATCCAACCAATTGAGCCACCCAGGCACCTCTGAGATCTTTTTTTAAAATTCTTTTTAAATTTGTGGACTGACATATGATCTATACTGGAAAATGTCTTTTGTACTTTGAGAAGAATGTGTATACTGTTGTAATTGGGTAGAGTGTTCCTGTATGTCTGTTGGTTCTAATTGGTTTATTGTGTTACTTAAGTCCTCTATTTCCTTATTTATCTTCTGTCAGGATATTCTATTCTTTATTGGCAGTGGGGTATTGAAGTATTCCATTATTATTGTCAAATTATTCTACTTTTCATTCCTGTCAGTTTTTGCTTCATATATTTTGATGGCATCTTTTAGGTACAAAAATGTTTATAATTACTATGTACTCTTGCTGATTTGCACTTTTTATTAATATATAACATTCTTATTTGTGTCTAGTAGTCTTGTTTGATTGAAAGTCTAATTTGTCTACTATTAGTAGAGCTACTCCTGATTCTTTTGGTTACTGTTTACATGGACTATCTTCCCATTCTTTTACCTGCAATCTGTTTGTTTCTTGGAATTTAAAATGGGTCATGCATACATAGCATATACTTGAATCATGTTTTCTTATCTGTCCTGTCAATATCTCTCTTTTGATCATAGGATTCAATCCATTTACAGTTAAAATAATTATGGATCAGGAGGGACTGACTTTTATATACCTTACAATTTTTGTCCCTCATTTCTTGCATTCCTTTTTTCTTTTGTGTTTAGTTACATTTTTGTGGCAAAATGTTTAAGTCCCTTTTCATTTGCTTATGCTTATAGTCTATTGTTATTTTCTTTTAGGTTATTACGAGATAAGCTTAACATTATAAAGTTATAACATTTTAATTTGAATTTATACCAGATTCCCTTTAATAACATATAAAAATTTTACTTCTTTAACAGCTCTGTCCCCACTCCTTTTGGTTGCTGATGTCACAAAATGACATCTTTCTTTTTAAAGATTCATTTATTTATTTAAGAGAGTGAGAGCACACATGAGCAGGGGGAGGGGCACAGAATAGGAGAGGGAGAGGGAGAGAATTTTCAAGCAGACTTCCCACTGAACATGGAGCCCAACACAAGGCTCAATCCCGGGACCCCAAGATCATGACCTGAGTTGAAATTAAATCAGTCCCCCAACTGAATGAGCCACCCAGTTGCCCCACAAAATTACATCTTTACATACTGCATGCCATAAAATATAAACTACTAATTATTTTATATGCATTAGTCTCTTAAATTCTGTAGAAGGCAAAATGTGAAGTCACTGAAGAAAATTACAGTAATATTAGCTTTTAAACTAAGTATTGACTTTAAAAATTGTCTCTTACATCATGTAGAAAACAAAATTGGAGTCACAAGCTCTTGTTACAAAAACACTAACTATTACAATTGCCCATGCATTTACCTTTATTGAGAACTTTATTTTTGCATATTGCTGCAAGTTACTGCTAGAGTTCTTTCATTTCATGTTATAGTACTCCCTTGAGCATTTTTTGCAGGGACAGTCCAGTTTTAAAAACTCTCTAAGCTCTTGTTTATCTGGGAATATCTTATTTCTCTGTCACTTTTTTTAGGATTAATTAATTAATCAATTAATTTATTATTTATCAGAGAACGGGAGAGAGAGCACAAGCGGGGAGAGTGGCAAGAAGAGGGTGAGGGAGAAGCAGGCTCTCTGTGGAGCAGGGAACCCCACGTGGGACTTGATTCAGGACTCTGGGATCATGACCTGAGCTAAAGGCAGATGCTTAACTGACTGAGGCATATAGGTCCCTCTCTTTGTCACTTTTCATGGCAATTTTGCTGGATATAGAATTCATAGTTGACAGCTTTTTTGGTGTGTGTGTGTGTGTGCACGTCTCACTGTGTGTTTCTGAGTTCATTTCACCTTTTTTTTTTAAGGTTTTATTTATTGATTTGACAGAGAGAGAGCGATAACAAGTAGGCAGAGAGGCAGGCAGAGAGAAAGGGGGAAAGGGGGCTCCCCACTGAGCAGAAAGCCCAATGTGGGGCTCGATTCCAGGACCCTGGGATCATGACCTGAGCCGAAGGCAGAGGCTTTAACCCACTAAGCCACCCAGGCACCCCTTACTTGGCTTTATTAAACTTCTTGAATTTTTAATAATCATATCAAGTTTGAGAAATTTTTAGCCATTAGTTCTTGTAATATTCTATCTGCCTCTTTCTCTTTCTCTTCTCCTTCTAGGAATTTCCCAATGCATATGTTGGTCTTGGTTGCTGGTGTCCTACAGGTACTTTAGGCTGTTTACTTTTCTTTAGTCAGTTTTCTTTTTTTCCCTCAGACTAAATAATTTTCATTGTCCTAACCTCAAGTTTGTGGATTCTTTTTCATGCCTACTCTACTCTGACTTTGAATTACTCTAGCAAATTTTTTGTTATAGTTATTGTAATTTTTAGCTCCAGAATTTTTTTGGCTTCTTATTTAGGTTTTCTATCTCTTTATTGATGATATTTCCATTTTTTCCATACATTGTTTTCTTGACTTTCTCTTCTCTTCACTTTCCTATAGGTCTTTTAGGACCTTTAAGATAGTTTAAAAAATTTCGTCTAGTATAGCTGCCATCAGGTGTTTTTAAGGAACATTTTTTGTTGATCTTTCCCTTCAAATGGTCGATACTTGCCTTTTCTTTGTATGCATTGTGGTTTTTGTTGTTGTTGTTGTTGTTAAAAACTGAACATTTAATAATATGGTAACTGGAATTCAGACTCTCTACTTTTCCCAGGGTTTGCTGTTTTTAAATCTGTGAATATTTTGAAAATATTTATTTCAATAACTTTCAAATATTTGTTTGAATATTGTTCATCACAAGATGAACATTATTGTTCATCACAAGAAATAAATATATATATCATATACATATATTATATTTATTTATTTGTTTCTGGAATAACGACTCTATGCTGCTGCTGTCGTCATTAACATTATTATTATACATTGAGTTCAAATTTATTGCTATGTACTTCCTCATTTATCCAAGTTCCCTGAGTTCATATTTGCATTTATCAGAAATTAGTAATTTTACAAGTTCCCAACATGTTCTCATGTAAATTAATCTGAAGTTCCTGCATCCTTCAGTAATATGAATTTAGAATTCATTCCCAAACATGATGTATATTTAGGGCTCTGACTTCTCAGTGTCTCTTTACTTCTTTATAATTTTGAATGGTTAGCAGTCTTCTGGGATAAAACAAGGAGTTCTGCCAGCTTTTTATAGCTACTGCCTTTATGTGCTAACACAGATGCAGAATTTATAACAAAAGATAAAGTACTTGTTTCATGTCCCTATGCAGATGCTGACACCCTTAATTACAGTTCAGATCTTTACTTCTGATTTACCTGTGATTTTTCTGGACTTAAGCCCTACTCACAAATCTTGACTATGATACCATGTTTTCTGCTTTTCTGTTTTAATGTTTTCCTTCTTGGTTTGAGCTAAGGCTTTTCTAAAATTATTATATATTAATTGCTATATTGTTTTAGTGATAAGATGAGGCGTGAGAGCCTCTCACACAAACTTTAATATGTCATATCAAATAGAAATCAGCATTAGCAGGGCTTCAACTGTAATATGTACTATATTATATTTAAAATTGTATGGGGTGCCTGGGTGGCTCAGTGGGTTAAAGCCTCTGCCTTCAGCTCAGGTCATGATCTCAGAGTCCTGGGATCGAGCCCAGCATCAGGTTTTCTGCTTGGCGGAGAGCCTGCTTCCCTTTCTCACTCTGGCTTCCTTTCTGCCTACTTGTGATCTCTCTCTGTCAAATAAATAAATAAAATCTTAAAAAAAATAAAAAATAAAATTTTCTGAGATGCCAAGAGTAAAGAATTTGAGTCACATCCCAGAGATAAATTGATGTAAATTTGAACAATTCGAATATTAGTCTACCAATTCTAGTATTTCAATAAGCTTGTCATAGTTGAACTTTTTTTTTACTCAATGGGTATAATAAATAATGTAGATTAACAGATGTTAGTCTATAATTGCAAAGTATTCTTTAGAGATACACATTTTTCTTTTCAATAGATGTTTATTGGGTACCTACCATGTACCAAACACTGTTTTAATTGCTGAGGATATGTTGATAAGTAATACAGAACTATTTATTACTTTCAATAAGTTTATATTCTAATTTGAGACTTAGAAAAATTTGTACACACACACAGAGTACTATACAAAAATACAGTGTAATGATAGATACTGATAGATACAGGTTATATAAATAATTTTAAAAAGGTTAATTGGGAAAAGACTAAAGGGGTAGAAAATAATTATAAGTAGAATGATGAAGGAAAACTTCTTGATATGTAAATTTGGAAAGAATCTGAATCAATAGGGGAAAAAGTCATTTGAAAACCTATGAGAAGGCTATTCCAATTAGAAAGAACCAAAAATTTATATGCCCTGGTGTAGGAACAAATTTTGCATGTTAGAAGAAGATAAAGGACATTAGTATGAATACATGGAATAAAGGAGAAGTATTTTAGAATAGAAGTTTGAAGATGTACCCAAGGATCATGTGTTAGTCAGAATCATGGGCTCATGAATATGTCCGCATCCTAATTCCTGGAATCTATGAATAAGTTGTGTCACATGCAAAGGGGAATTAAAATTACACATAGAATTACAGTTGCTCATTAGCTGACTTTGAGTTTAGGAATTTATCCTGAATTATCTGGATGGTCCCAATGTGATCACAAAGGTCCTTCTAAGTAAAAAAGAGGGATGTGGGAGAGTCTGTGTGAGAGTGATACAAAATAAGAAAGATTCAACTGGCTATTGCTGGCTTTGAAGATGGATGGAGGCTACAGGCCAATGAATGTGGACATCCAAGAGAAACTTTAAAAGGCAAGAATATATATTCTGTCCTAGATCCTCCAGAAAGAACATAGCCCTCCAGATAACCTGATTTTAGTGCAGGGAGATTAATTTCGGACTTTTAATCTTTAGGGCTATAAGATAATAAATTTGTGTTGCTTAAGTCACTGTTTTGGGATGCTTTGTTATAGCAGTAATAGGAAGCTAATACAGGTTCTATCATCTAAGTCCTCACAGTACTCGGATTTTTGTTCTAATAGTATAGAAACCCACTAGAACACATTAAGCAGAAAAATAATGCAGTATGATTTACAAATTTATAGTATTCTTTCTGATCACGGAGAATAGACTACATGGAATTATTAGTGTAAGCAAGGAGACTAGTTAGAAGATTATTTCAATATTTAGATAAAAAGAAATGGGGATTTGGACCAGGACTATACCCATAAACTTGGTGATACATAGTTACATTCAAGTTATATTCTAAATGTAGAGCCATCTGTAATATTGATATGAGCTGCACTTCATAGGTGGTTACACAAATACACCTAAAACTGGTAACAGAAAGTTGAGAAAAGGATTTGGAAATATATGACTATATGCTATTTAAAGTTAGGGAACTTGATGTGAATACCTTGGTATACTATAGATGAAAATGTGATAGAAAGACTAAGCCTTGGAGTACTCTAACATTTAGAGTTCAAGACAAGGAGGAATATCCAGAAAATTCAAAATATAAAGAATGACTTGAGAAGTAAAAGGAAATAGTAGAGTACCTATACTAGAGACCAAGCGAAAAAGTATTTAAGGGAAATAGGACTGACCAATCATGTCAAATACCACTGAAAAGCAGGCAAGATGAAAATTCAGAACTGATTATTGTCACTTAGGGTTATTTTGTGACCTTACCATATATATACTTGGTAGAGTGATGGAGACAAAGTCTTTTTGCACTAGCTTTAGGAAGGAAGGGAAAGGGGGCAGAAGTAAAGCTGGTTGTTAATCTTTTAAAATTTATTTACATATCAAGTATGCTTATTCCCTGATAAATCCAGAAAAAATTTGGGGGAAGTAAAAGAACACTTAAAAATAGAGTCTTAAAAATACTTAAAAATAGAGTATTTCAGTAGAAAAAAAGAAGTCTTTACTAATATATTCACGTTTTGGAATACATTCCAGTATCTGATGACAATATGAGTTTAGGAGAATAATTTAATTGTTGAGCCCAGAGAGAATTGGGCTGTAATCTTAAATGCCACTTCTAACTTTTAATAACTACTGCCCATTCTTCCACTTCCCCATAATTAACAACTCCTCTTTTGTACCATCTAACAAAAAGAAAAAAAAAACATTATGACTCAGTTTCACAATTAATTCAATTTCATAATCTCAATTCATTTTAATAGCATTCCTAAAGTCTAAGCCAACACAAAAATGGTGTTCTCTGTTTATCTGAAGATTTTTAAACAACCACTTATTTAACAAATGTTTCTGATAGAAATGTGTTGAAGTATTATATGTATTAATTAGAACTTAATTCATTTGAATCCTATTTATTTTAGTTTTAAATGCCAAATGTGTACTATTGGATATAAAAGTTGATTTTAAAAGATTTGTGTTTGTATGTTTATTTGACTCAAATATTTACATGTCTAGAATATAGAAAACATCTAATTTTATAACTTCAAAATATGCTAAAATAGATGAAAGTGCTAGCATGCAGTATAGTTTGCTTATTAATGCAAAATTTATTTGCATTTCAAGGTGTATGTATTAAACATGTTTATAATTCTCTTTGTTTTACTTTTTAAAAATGTTTTGTAGCATTTTAAATGCCATGGTGAGTTAGAAAAGACATGGATTATGTTTATGCAAAATATAATAAAACTAGTCAACATATTTTTTCTTCCATTTGACAGTATTATAGCTTGCTTACAAGAAGAAATGTTCAGCTTAGGGCAAATTAAAATAGTAATGTTGTTCATAATATTCCTTAGAAAATATACCTGTAGAAATCATAGTATTCTAAAGAAATTTCTACCTCATTCTTTCCCAGCTTCCCTCCCAGAAAATGTTATTTTGAAACTTTTTTTATTATAATTCATTGATAATGGCATACAAGTGGGAATGAAAATTGACAGCTATGTTTACCAGTGTTTGGCATCAACATGGGTGCTAGCTCTTATTACATTAATATTGTTTTACTATCACAGAAAAATATTGTATGTCTCAATATTATATTAAATATTGGCCAAACTATATTGTAGTAAAAGCCCATAGTTTGAAATCAAATTGACTTCAAAATATGGAACCTTTGCTATATAGCCATATAAAAATAACATTAGCAATTTAAAATTATTGAACAGTTGCAATACCTTATGTACTGAACTTCATTCATTTCAAGAATCATGGCATTATGCAATAATTCTATGAAATATAATAAGAATGATTCCAGTATTGGAGTTAGTAAATAACAGAGAAAGTTAATGTTAGAAAAACACAGCTTTAACTATTTGTACCTCCATCTTTTTTTCATCCAAGAATTGAAAGGAAAGAAATTGTAATAATGTTGTTATAGGTTCTGATGTGTATTAAATAAATGATGGTTACAATGCATTAAAATAATTTTCAACATTTGCTGAGAAATAAATTATATCAAGAAATCTTAGGTTAAACATAGAATATTACAAATCACACTGCTAGAGTTACATCAAAAATAGTAGATTAGAAGTTCCAAGCCTTCATAAAGCACTGAAACATCTGAAAAACAAACAAAAAAAGAGAACAAAAACAGAACCAAATAAACAGAAACTACTGAACTAAAGACTGGCTAAAATAGTTTTATAAGAGCTCTGGAAAACAAAGGTCTATAGCAAACACATGAAAACCCACTCAAGAAAAAGCCACATTCAAAATAGTAGGAAATTTCATGTTGTTATTACTGTCTTGTCCCACCTTCCCAGCATGGTGGAGTCTCATTCTAGATAAGGCACCAGTTTAGTTCCTAATACACAGTTCTGAATGGGAAAAGCCAGAGAAGACATTATTTGTAATATTCTTATCTGTGTAGGGACTGTTGGAAGGACTGGGCTCTCTTTCATCTAACTTAAATTCAGGCAAAGAGGTTTGGAGAAGTGGTGTAACATTTATGTCAGACAGGAGGGAAGCAGTGGGTGCTCCTTGAGACCCCTGCAGGGAGACAAATATCCAGAGACTGGGATAAGAGAATACAGGTAGAGACAGACTATAGATCATCTAAGGAGCGGAGGAGAAGCTTTAAGGAAACTGGGGAAATAAGACATTTAAAGATAGCTACCTATATGGAGAATTAAGAACACGTGCAAGTGCGCGCGCACACACACACACACACACACACACACACACACACACACACACACACACAAGATGCATGCTCATAAGGACTTGAAAAGATCTTAAGCTTTCATCTTAGCTAATCCCAAGGATCAAAGTATACTCTAGCCCTGCAAAAGGCTCCCTGCTCAGTGGGAAGCCTGCTTTTCCCTCTCTCACTGGCCCTGCTTGTGTTCCCTCTCTTTCGCTGTGTCTCTCTCTGTCAAATAAATAAATAAAATCTTTAAAAATAAAAAGTATACTTAAATAATAGATAGAGGTTTTTCTCAACACAAAGCCATTTTACAGAGTGGTACAGGTGGCTTTTTGTTCAAGTGACTTGTCTTTTTCTTTTCTTTCTCTCCTTTCCTTTTTTTCTTTTTTCGTTTCCTTTCTATATCAATTTTTTTTTTAATTTTATTTATCTGACAGAGAGAGAGATCACAAGTAGGCAGAGAGGTAGGCAGAGAGAAAGGGGAAAGCAGGCTCCCTGTTGAGCAGAGAGCCTGATCTTAGGACCCTGAGATCATGACCTGAGCCAAAGGCAGAGGCTTTAACCCACTGAACCCCCCAGGCACCCCTCAATTTTCATATAAATTATAAAATAAACTTGTGACTTTGGAGAGAAAAAAAGACTTTGGGGATTTTTGAGTTGATTGAATCTGTAAATCAATTTCTGAAGTTGTGGACAATGATAATATCAAATATTTCAAATTTGAGATTTCACTAAATTATTACTCTTTAATTTCCCTCTACAACATTTGATGATTTTCAATATATATTTTGCACCCATTTTATTAAATGTATTACTAAGTATATTGGTTTCTTGGAGCTCCTATAATAAATTACTATAAACTCATTGTCTTAAAGTAAGAGAAATTTGTATTTCATAGCTTTGGTGGCCAGAAGTCTAAAAGCAAAATGTCCGCAGCCCTGCACTCTCTCTGGTGGCTCTAGGTTAGCTTCTGTTCCTTCCCTCTTCCAGTTTCTGTTGGCTGTCAGCATTCTCTGGCTTATTGCAGCATCACTCCAAACTGCTTTCATTTTCACATTGTGGTTTCCTCTGTAATTCTCTTAAACAGACATTTATCCAGTTATCAGTGTGTTTAGGTCATCTGGGTATTCCAGGATAATCTCATTTTGAGATCCTTTATTCACTTACAACTGCAAACACCCTTTTTACAAAAATGTAATATTCGCAGTTTCTAGGGATTTGAATAAGGACATATATTTGTGAGGTGAGCCTACAATTTAACCCATTGCACTATTTTCTGTTTTTTGGGGATAATAATGTTTATCTTTTATTTTATCATAATATCGGATAGCTTTATGTAAAAATGCAATAAATGAAATTGATTTTTGTCTAGTAGCCCTTTATCATAATACTTTGATAAACTCACTAATTAGTTCTACTTAAAAAAAATTAAGTAATCTCTACTGAGATCGAGTCTCATGCTCTACCTACTGAGCCAGCTAAGAGCCCCAAATTAGTTCTACTTTTTATGTATCCTGAGATTCTTCAGGATAATGTATATAAACATTTATGTCAGTTGTGAATAAAGATAATTTTACTTCTCACTTTTGAAACTTTATATATTTTTTCCTTATTATATCAATTACATACTCCAGTAAGATTTTAAATGAAAGTGGTAAAAGTTAACGTACTTTTTGTTTCCAATTATAATGGGAAAGTGTTCAATATTTCACTATTAGGTATGCTAATTATAGTTTATGTAGATGCCCTTTATTATGTTGAAAAACTTCTATTCTGAGAAAAGTTATCAAAACAAGATACCAATTAGTAACTCTACATAATGAAATAGTTTAAAAAATGCTTCTAGGTGTTTCGTTTCCTTTCATGCTTATGGTAGATATGCAAATATATACAATTTTGTGTAAAATAACTTGACAACATAATTTCATATGTTTTACCTAGTGATTTCAATAGAGAAAAATGAGTTAGAGAAAATATTTCTATGGAATGGTTAAAAGGAAAATTAAAATATTTTAAGAATAGGTAAAAGATGAAATAATGAAGGCAGCAGATAATGAACATCATTTTGAGATCTCTGAAAGAAAGATAGTAATGTAGTTTGTGTTTCAAACTACTCATTAAGACTTCATGAGCTTGCCAATTTCTTAAATACTCTGCCTCCTCAATTTTTATACCTGGTGAAATTCTACCTTCAATTCAAATGTCAGCTTCCAAATAAAAATGAGTAATTTCATTTTGAATGTGGGCTGCAAACATTTTGTTCCACACTGTAGTTTTGTTAGAGTTCATTCTAGCACAATAGGAGTCTGTGGCACAAAATGGCTAAGGGGATGCTTTGTGCAGCCTACCTGCCTGAATTAAAATCTTAGCCCCATAGTGACAAAAATGTTGTGTGATCTTAGCCAAGTTTTTGAAACTCTATGGACTTTACTTTCTAGTTTGCAAAATGAAATTAAAAAAAAAGTAGTAACATCATGGTGAGCATAAGGATTTAACTACTTATTGCATGTGAACCCTTTGCTCAAGATCACTCCCTATTTTCACTATTATTATTGCTCATTTGTATTTCAGCCCCACATACACATTAGACTGTGAAATCCTTGAGGAAAATAATGGTCTTTTAATTTTTCAGAAGTTTAAAATTTAGATAGGCCTGTTACCTATTTTTCATGTGAGACAATGCTTCAAATTCAAATATATTCAGGATGCAAATATTCTTAATGTATTCAATATATTTAATTAATTTTTGATAAGTTGTAGCCATTGTCAGTGATGGTTTTAGAAATTTCTCTAGAAATCAGTCACTTTAAAATAAATGCATTCTCTATGAATTATCAGATGGACTTATTCAAATTTGAGGAATAATTTGGAACTATTAAGAGTTATCACAATAATAAGTTTTGATTCCAAAAAAAAGTAAATTAGAAAGTCTTTCAGTTTTACAAAGCCTTATATATATGCCTTTCTAAAATATCCCTAATACTTACATGATATATAGGTATCTTTAGTGAATCTACTGTCTCACTCAGAGATCTGATACTTTTATTGCATAAGCCACCATTGAAAGTGATTTAATACTTCAGCAGGTTTGAATGTTTTTAAATGATTCTCCAAATTTGGCAAGACCTACTTGTCCATCTGTAGATTAATTCCTCTGTGCAAAGTGCATTGTTCACGTGTGAGCCATAATGTGCACACAAATATTCAACTTAATTAGAACTCTCAGAATCTTTGAAATTAGAGACACCAGGAAAGCATTAATTAGAATCAAATAAGATTTAGAATATCTGGTGTCAGTTAGCTCAAACTGTTTCTGGTGTTTCCCCCATATATACTGTACTAAGTTAACCTGCAACTGTGGAGACCACCATCACAATTAGGGTGATGGGGAAGATTTATACTGACCCCTAGCCCACACACTCAGAAATTTTAATTTGATTATTCTGGGGAAGAGCCCATGCCTGAGCAGTGAGTGAGTCTAAGGTTCACTCCATGTTAAGCCTGTTGATATAGATGAGCTATCCTTCAAGTTCAGACTACAAGCCCAGTGCCTACCTTCCTCCAAAATTTTATGGTAGGCAGAATTTGTAAAATGTCCACCAAGGGTATCCCACTCTGATCCCTAGAAACTAAGAATGTGATGACATATCAATTTGGTGATTATATTATATCATATGGCACAGGTGACTTTAAGAAAAGTAGAATATCTGATAGGCTTGATCTAATCACGTGAGCCCTTAAAAGCTGAGAACTATCTCCAACTGGTAACAGAAGGAAAAGTCAGAGGTTCGAAGAACAAGAACGATTTAATGTGCTTTTGTTGTTGGCTTTGAAGATGGAAGAAACACTATACAAAGGAACTCTGGCTGATAGCCTTTAGAAACTGAGAGTACCCCTTGACTGAGAGCTAGTGAAAAAAGCGGGCCATCAGTTCTACAACTCTTGAGGATTCGATTCTACCAACAACTTGTATGAGTTTTGAAGCAAATGCTTCTCCAGATAGGAAGCTAGCCTGCCTCAGACCCTGGATTTGGTTTTATGAGATGCGAAGCAGAGAACAACCAAGCTCGCTTGGATTTCTGACCTACAGAAATATAAGTTAATGCATGGGTGTAGATTTAAGTCACTAGGTTAGTACTAATTTGTTACTCAAAAATAAAAATAAAAAACCCTTATTATAGACCTCAGAAAATACTTTAAAACAGATCTTTAGGTCACTTATTCCAGTTTTCATAAATCAGTGTTCGAAAGTTAAGTTTGGGGGTTACATCTCTTCGACTATCCTGTATCTCAGTAATGACCTCTGTTCAGCTGTTCAGCCACTACCTCCCAGATACTTCTATATTCCACTTTCACTGAGTTCATCAGCCCCTCATGAAGGAACTCTTGTTGCTTCTTTCATAAATGAAAATTTTTTCTTTCTTAGAGACCCCGTTTCTTTCTATACTCCCCAAGTGTGGCTTTCCATTATTGCTTCTAGCTCAATTATTTACCACTTTCTAGAAAAACAAATAACAAATGCCACCATCACAATAAAATATAAAGCTTTGTGATCCCTGACATTGTTTAGACTCTCTCCCCCCACCAATCTTTCCCTCATTCCTAACAATTAACATCTGCTAAATTCTTAGAAACTGCCTCTCTTCCACAAAAGACATCAGTCAGTTCTTTGAATGGCTTCTTACATTATACAGATAACTTTTCTTCTGATAATTTTGTCCCACTGTTTCTTAACGTTCTGATTTGTGGACTTTATTTTTTTTTTCCTAATACCTCTTCAGGAACAGAAACTTTTGATTCCCCTGCTGCCATTGTAATTTCTAAAACTGTCAATTCAAACACGTATCTTTTTGAAAAAAAATTGACTTTTTTAAGATTTTATTTGACAGAGAGAGACACAGAAAGAGAGGGAACACAAATAGGTGGAGTGGGGGAGGGAGAAGCAGGCTCTTCGCGGACCAGGAAGCCCCATGCGGGGCTCAGTCCCAAGACCCTGGGATCATGACCTGAGCCAAAGGTAGATGCTTAACGACTGAGCCACCTAGTTGCCCCCAAAATTTGACTTCTTTAATCAAAAGGAAAATCGTAAATAACTTTTCCTTTCATTAGGACACTCAATACATGGATTGTTCTTCTGTAAATCCTTTCTTCATGTCTTATCCAGGAAAAAGTTTAAAGGACATTCATCCATTAGCAACCTAAATTACCTTGCCTTGCATAGCAAAAACAGTAACTGCAGAAGAATCTGTTTATTTCTGTGCTTTGTTATATAATAGTCAGAAATAAAGTATTTTTTTCAAACATGATAAATGTTTGAATGCAAACATGCAAAGTCAATACCTTAAATGTAACAGTTTGATGCTTTATTTCTATAGTGCATACTACTAAATTTTTGTGTTCAAACTTAATGTCTTAATTTGCCAAAACGATGAATTATAAATTTTAGCATTATTTATAAATACCTAAACTTATTCCACTCTGTCTTCTCCATGCAGGTTTAGGATGAGAATGCCTTCTTCTAATCTCCATATGTCTACAATTTATTTTCTTGTACAACACAGGAGGTATTCTTCCAAATACTTTAGGTGATTGTTTTAAACTCTACAGTAGATTATAGTTCTCATTGTCACCTCAAGAATTTAAAATTCAGTACTTTCATTTGTACATTCAATACCTCCGTTTCCCTCAGAAGAGGATCACCTGTCTTTAAAATAGCAAACAAACAATATTGAGCACACATTTGCCTCCTTTTGCCTAACCTGTCTTCTTCCTACTATAGATGAATTTATTCTTTCATTAACTTCCCTGACACCCCTAATCTGATTTCAACCTGATTTATAGTCTTATTAAAGTTACCAATGAACAATACTTTTATGACTTTGTATTTAGTATTTCATAAGAGTTCTTTGTTTGTTTGTTTGACTTTTTAGGAATATTTGAAGCAAAATTCTTGCTTCTGTTGGATTCCCTTACAAAGTTTCCTAATTTTCCTCCTATCACTATGGTCAAACTCTGTCCTCTTTGCTATCACAAGTTCATTTATTCAGGCATTAATGTTTGGGTTCTTAGAGATTTTATCTTGAACTTTCTTCTCAATGTATACAATTTCTCCTGGGTAGGTTCATTTACTTGGGTAAACATCCATATCAAAATGACTCTCATTTTTTAAAAAAGATTTGTATTTATTTATTTGACAGAGAAAGACACAGCAAGAGAGGGAACAAAAGCAGAGGGAGTGGGAGAGGAAGAAGCAGGCTACCCACTGAGTGGGGAGCCTGATGCAGGGCTTGATCCCAGGACTCTGGGATCATGACCTGAGCTGAAGGCAGATGCTTAATGACTGAGCCACCTAGGCACTCTCACATTTTATATCTCTAGCTCTTGTATTTTCTCTGAGCCCTGAACACTGATCAACCTCAAGCTTAATATTGGGAAACTAAATTTAACCTTCCTTACCCCTTCAACCTAATTCATAATTTAGGCTATTGATTTTCCTCCTAATAACCTCTAATATTTACCCACCTCTCTAATTCTACATATTTTCTGCCCTAATTTTATCTTCCATCATTTCCCTTCCACTTGAATTTTTTCCCTGGTTTAACAAAACATTTCTTGATCTAGAAATTAAGTTTGGCCTTATGCCAGTTTGTTGCTGATGCCTTTTAAAAATACATTTTTTGTCTTTGGAGATCCATTGTTTTTCATATAGTGGACATTTTATTTTGAGATTTTTGAAATCTTAGGTTAATTTTCTGTACAGATTAGCATTAAAGTTATACAAGTTTTTTTTTTTTTTTTTAAGATTTTATCTATGTATTTGAGAGAGGGAGAGAGAGAGAGAAAACATGAGAAGGGAGAAAGTCAGAGGAAGAAGCAGACTCCCTGTGGAGCTGGGAACACGATGTGGGACTGGATTCGGGATTCCGGGATCACGGCCTGAGCCGAAGGCAATCACTCAACCAACTGAGCCACCCAGGCACCCTAAAGTTATTCAAGTGTTAAGTTAATGTTTATTAAAACAACTCTAGAAATAGATATTCTTTAAGCATTTAAATTCAGCTTGTAAATTATCATATATTTACAAATCTAATGAAGTAAACTATATTTTGGGGTACCTGGGTGGCTCAGTGGGTTAAAGCCTCTGCCTTCAGCTCAGGTCATGATCTCAAGGTCCTGGGATCCAGCTCTGCATCGGGCTCTCTGCTCAGTGGGGAGCCCGCTTCCCCCTCTCTCTCTGCCTACCTCTCAGCCTGCTTGTGATCTCTCTTTATGTCAAATAAATAAAATCTTAAAAAAATTAAAGAAAACTGTATTTCATCTTATTCATGTTTGCTTACCTCAAGTTAAGCAGATTATATTCCTTAAGATAATAATTCTTAATTGACAACTTAAACTTCCTCATAGTTGAAACTTTAAAATTTAATATATTGAATTTTCTTTCACACAGTTCAATTTTGTATGACATGCTAGTAAAATTTTGTAGTGATTAAATATCTCTTAAGCTTAATATATTGAATTTATAAATACACTGAATTTAAAGTTGAAATAGTCTAATGCTATTTACAGACTAATCAAATAAATTATCTTATATATTTTAAGTTCAAATTTAAAAGAAATACAGAATTCCATATTTGACATTAAAATCTGAAAACCGAAAAGGCTGCCAGGCTGGCTTAGTTGTTTAAGCATCCAACTCTTTAGTAAGTTCAGGTCATGATCTCAGGGTCATGAGATGAAGCCTCCTGTGAGGGTTCTATGCTCAGTATGGAGCCTGCTTGAGATTCTCTCTCTCTCTCTCTCTCTGTCTTCCTCTGCCCCTCCTCCTGCTCAGGTGCTTGCTATAAATAAACAAACAAATAAATAAATAAAATCTTTTTTGGTTTTGTTTTGTTTTTTGTTTTTTTCCCCCCAAATACCTTTATTTTATATTTTCAGCATTACAAGATTCATTGTTCATGTACCACACTCAGTGCTCCATGCAATACGTGCTCTCCTCAATACCCACCACCAGGCTCACCCAACCCCCCACTTCTCTCCCCTCCAAAACCTGCAGTTTGTTGCCCAGAGTCCATAGTCTCTCATGGCTCATCTCCCCCTCTGATTTCCCCCAATTCACCCTTCCTTTCCTTCTCCCAATGTCCTCCATGTTTTTCCTTATGCTTCACACATGAGTGAGACCTTATGATAATTGAATCTCTCCGCTTGACTTATTTCACTCCGCATAATCTCTTCCAGTCCCTTCCATGTTGATAAAAAGTTGGGTAATTATCCTTTCTGATGGAGGCATAATATTCCATTGTATATATGAACCATATCTTTATTCATTCATCTGTTGAGGGGCATTTTGGATTGTTTTTAAAATCTGAAAAACAATCCGAAACTTAATGCATCAGATTCTCTAAATTTACAAAGTTACTATTATGTTGTATAACAAATTTAAACAGATTCCTCTTGAATACAAAATTGCTAATACTATGGGAATTTTTATTTTATTATCCTATTTACTAATAAGGTTTTCTGGGATTAAAATCGTATAAATAAAGAGCTTGATCATTTCAAGGGAGCAGAGGTTGTCACTCTAAACAAAGGAGGGCTTGTGAATCAGTTAACTAGCCAGATAGTGTGATGCACTTATTGGGCTTCAAAAATATATATTTTCACAGTTATTCTACCATTTTCTATGTAAGCAGGAATACTTCAAGCATATATTTTCAAAAAGAATTGATTTCAAAATTTCTCTGAGTTCAGTTTTCATCATTACCTATTTCTTCTGACTGATTTATCTAAAATTTAATTCTGAAATAATAAATTCCTTCACTTAACTCTTAATTTCCAGTTTAATTATTTTTAAAAATGTTTAACAAAAATATTCTTAAAAATAATTTGTGCATCACCCAATTTCAACAATATTCTATTTTTATCTAGCCCCCATTACCACTTGCCTAACTTTTATATGTTTTTATTTTTGTTGTTGTTTTTAATCATTTTAAAACAAATACTTCATATTTGAATTGGATTATTATTTCTCCCTTTTAGGCAGCAGGACTCCACCCTTAAGGATATTTGAATTATATATAAATATTTTCTGAATTTTCTTATCCTTCTGGTCCTGGGATTAAAACAGCAAAGTCATGATAATGATGTACCACTCCAACCCAGTAAATCTCCTATTTTTGTTACCATGTCCCCTTAAGTCCTCAACCCTGTTTTGTCTTATTTCTCATTTGGATTATAGTTTGTCCAATTCTTTGTGGTGAGATAGGGTTTGAAGGTCATGGAAGTAGTGGCGATTCAAACATTAGCAAAAGCTGTTTCTATGCTTCCACTGTGGTGAGGAAAAGAAAGCAAAAAACTAACCCTAGGCTGACTCAATAGAAGTTTTTAGCCAGTAGAAATTTTCTCCCAGCCTCTTCTACTCCTTTCTGAGTATTGGGAACACCTCAGGCTGCAGCATAGAACCCTTCCAGGCAGGCACTGATAAGATGAGTATCAGGATATATTAGAAGTTTATATAAATGGAATAAAAAATGTGTACTCTTAATAATATAAATATTTAAGGTTAACACAGGCAAGTATTTTTATAGTGTTGGCAGGTTTTAGTTTATTAGTAATGGGAACATCTTTAAAGTTTCCTTTCCTCTTTAAGGACACAGACAATATGTAGTAAATTATCAAAATAAATTATTCCTTTTTATTACTCAAAAATAGGAAAACAAAAAATGTGCACTAACAAAATTATTTGAAATTCTCCTCAATTCAGGACATATCAATACCTCATTACTTAAAAAAAATATGAATACTAATACATTCTACGGGTTTATGACATTTGTTTATTCATTTGCTTGA
The DNA here is from genome assembly GCA_028533885.1 of Nasua narica. Lineage (NCBI taxonomy): Eukaryota > Metazoa > Chordata > Mammalia > Carnivora > Procyonidae > Nasua > Nasua narica. The sequence goes on along the minus strand of CM052799.1, from coordinate 164,140,223 downwards.
TGAAGGACATCTGATTTTCCCCCCAGAGTTTACAAATAGAGATGCTATGGACATTCATATTCAAGTTTTTGTCTGAAAACATGCCTTCATTTCCATTGGATAATACCTAGAAGTGGACTGCCTGGATCATATAATAGGTAAGAGTATAACTTTTAAGACAATACCAAACAAATTTTCAAAATGATTGCACTACTTTGCATTTCTACCACTGTGTACAAGAATTTAAATTCCTCCACATTGAACCTACCAATAAATCAGTCTTCTTAAATGTTACCATTCCAATAGATCTGTAGTAGTATCACATTATGAATTAGTTTTCCATATCCATAATGACTAGTGCTGTTGAGCTCTTCTTGCATTTATTTGCCCTCTTCTGTACTAAAATGGCTGGTCAGATCTTTTGGCTGTATTTTTATTGAATTATTCATTTTCTTTTTAATTTTGGTGTATACTTTATATATTCTGAATAGAAGTCCTTAAGATATGTGCTTTACAAATATTTTCTCCCAGTGTGTGGTTTATCTTTATATAGTCTTAACAGTAACTTTTAAATAGCAGAAGTTTTTAATCTGATGAGATCCAATTTAATAATTTATTATTTTTTTAATAATCAATGCTTTTGGTGTCATACCTAAAAAAAAAAAAATCTGTGTAAACCAGGGTTATAAAAATGTTCTCCTAAAATTCTCTTTAGATTCAAAGATGCTCCCTAGAAATTATATAGTTTTAGTTTAATATTTAGGTCTATGATATTTTGAGTTAATTCTCGTATATGTTGTGAAGGATGTATCCACATTTACTTTTTTTGTATATGGATATCCAAATGTTCCAGCATGATTGGAAGACATTTCTCAATTACCTTTATGCCTTTCACAGACATCAATTTTCCATAGGTATGGGACTATTTCTGGACACCTATTTCTGTTTCATTGTTCTATTTGCTTACCTTATGCCACTCTATTGACTACTATAGCATTAAAATAAATCTTGAAATCAGGTAGAAAAATCAAATTTGTTCTATTTCAGAGTTGTTTCAGTTATTCTAGGTTATTTGAATTTCTTTATGAATTTTAGAATAACTGTCAATTTTTTTAAAAAGGACCATTTAGATATTAAGTAGTATTACATTGAATCTAATTGTTAATTTGTGGAGATTAGTTATTATAAAAGTATTGAATGTTCAGACTCATGAACATGTATTTCTGTTTAGGTCTTTAATTTCTCTTAGGTATGTTTTATAGTTTATAGTACAGTGGTTTTCACATCTTTTGTAATTATTTTTATTTCCTATTTTTAATGTGCTTATAAGTGGTTTTTGTTACTGTTTTTTTTCCTTTTTTTTGAGTTTCAGGTGTAGAATTTAGTGATTCACGATTTACATACAACACTCAGTGATCATCATAAAAGTGCCCTCCTTAATACCCATCACACATTCAGCCCATCCTCTCACCCACTTCCCCTCTACCAGCAACCATCAGTTTTTTCTTTATAAACTATTTCATGGTTTGCTTCTTCCCCCCTCTCCCCATGTTGATCTGTTTTTTTTCCTAAATTTCACATGTGTGAAATCATATGGTATTTGTCTTTCTCTGACTTATTTTGCTTAGCACGATATGCTCTAGCTCCATCCATATTGTTGCAAATACAAGATTTCATTCTTTTTTATGACTGAGTAATATTCCTCTGTGTGTGTGTGTGTGTGTGTGTGTGTGTGTGTGTGTGAGAGAGAGAGAGAGATTTTTTTTTATTTCATTTTCAAATTTCTTGTACTAGTATAAAGAAATACAAGTGATTTTTGCATATTGATCTTGCATCCAGCAACCTTGTTAAATCTACTTACTCTAATAACTTTTTTGGTAGATTTCTTTCAACATTGATAATTATGTTATTTGTGAATAAAAGCCATTTTACTCCTTTTCAATCTGGATTGAATTTTTTTCTTTGCATTTTTCCTTTTTTTCTTGCATTTTTTCCTTTTTTCTTTCTTCAATGCCCTAACTAGAGCTTCTAGTGCAATGGTAAATAGAATTAAAAAGAGTAAACATGCTGGGTCATATTCCTAATTTGAGAGAGAAAGCAATCAGGTTTTCATGATTTAATATAATAGCTATTATACAGGTTAAGGAACTTCCTTCTAAGTGTGCTGAGATGTTTTATGAGGACTTTATTCTCATAAATTATCATAAGCTCTTTATGAGAATTTGAATTCTGATTGTGTGTGTGTGCAAATGTGTTGAGATGACAATGTGATGCATTTTAAAAATTTTAACATGGAGTTATGGACTAATTTTGCCCCCCGAATATTTCATATGGGGGGTCCTAATCCTAGTATCTTAGAATATGATTGTGTTTGGAGATGGGGCCTTTAGAGAGATGATTAAGTTAAAATGAAGCCATTAGAGTGGGCCCTCATCCAGTCTGATTGATGTCCTTATAAGGTAAAGAGAATGGAACACTGAGAAAAAATAAGAATACCTATGCAGAGAGGAAAGACCATTTGAGGACAAAGTGACAAGTGCCATCCAAAAGCCAAACAGGAAGGTCTCAAAGGAAACCAAATATGCTGATACTTTGATCTTAGATGTCTAATCTCCAGAGCTGTGAGAAAATAAATTTCTGTATTTAGACCTCCATGTCTTAAATCTTGATATGGTGGTCTTAGCAAAGTAATACAAATGATGAATTACCATGATTGATTTTTAATACTTTATTTTTTACAGCAGTTTTAAGTTTACAATAAAATCTAGAGGGAAGAACAGATATTTCCCATTCATCCTTGTTACAGATATAACCTTCCCTGTTATCAAGATCAGTGGTACTTAAAACAAGCAAACCAACCAACCAACAAACAAAAAAACCCCAAATTCCATAGTTTATCTTAAGATTTACTCTTGGTGTTGTATAGTCTATAGGTTTGGACAAATGTATGACATATATTTATTATTATAAATTCACAGAGAGTAGTACTCTGCCTATTCATCTTTCTCAGTATTCCAACTTGTAGCTTTACTTTTTTCCAGAATGTCATATAGTTCGCATTATACAGATTATAGGCTTTTCAGATTGGCTTCTTTCACCTATAATATGCATTTAAGTTTATTAAGATTTGATGGGTCATTTCTTTTTAGTGCTAAATCATGTTCTATTGTCCAATATGCTATAGTTTATTTATCCACTTACCTACAGAAGGACATCTTGGTTGTTTCCCAGTTTGGGAAATCATAAATAAAGCTATTACAGACATCCATGTGGAGGGTTTTGTGTGGACATAGGTTTTCAGCTCTTTTGGGTAAGTGTCAAGGAGTATGATTGCTGAATAGTATGAAGAGAGTATGTATAGTTTTTTTAAGAAACTGCCAAACAGTCTTCCAAAATGACTGTACCATTTCATATTCCCACCAGCAATGAATGAGCATTCTTATTGCACCACATCCTTGTCAGCAATTGCTTTTGTCAGTGCTCTGGTGTTGACCATTTTAATAGGCATGTAGTAGCAGAGCTTCCTTTAATTTGCATTTTCCTGATGAGATGTGGTATGGAGCATCTTTTCATATGCAAATTTGCATTTGTGTATCTCTGTTGGTGGGTTAGGGTCTTTAGCTCATTTTTTTTTTTAAGATTTATTTATTTGAGATAGAGAGTGAGAGAGAGAGAAAAATGAGGGGTTAGCAGAGGGAGAGGGAGAAACAGGCTCTCTGAGCAGGGAACTCAACGCAGGGCTCAATCTTAGGTCCCTGAGCTCATGACCTGTGCTAAAAGCAGACACTTACCTGACCCAGTCACCCAGGTACCCCTTTAGCCCATTTTCTTTTAAAGATTTTATTTATTTATTTGACAGAGAGAGAGAGATCACAAGTAGGCAGAGAGGCAGGCAGAGGAGAGAGGGGGAAGCAGGCTCCCTGCTGAGAAGAGAGCCCTATGTGGGGCTCAGTCCCAGGACTCTGAGATCATGACCTGAGCCAAAGGCAGAGGCTTTAACCCACTGAGCCACCCAGGCGCCCCTAGCCCATTTTCTTAATAGAATTAAAAAAAAAAAATTTAAGATTATTTATTTATTTGTCAGAGAGAGAGCAAAAGCAGAGGGAGCAGCAGGCACAAGAGTAAGCAGGCTCCCTGCTGAGCAAGGAGCCTGAAATGGAACTCAATCCCAGGACCCTGGGATCATGACAGGAGCTGAAGGCAGTTGCTTAACTGACTGAGCCACCCAAGTGTCCCTTTAATTTTTTTTTCTTTTTTAATCTATGTGATGGACTAATTAATTTTTCAGTGCTGAATTATCCTTGCATAACTGAAGTAAATCCCACTTAGTTGTGGTATATAAGTCCTTTTATACTTTCATGGATTTTATTTGCTAATATTTTGTTGAGGATTTTTATATTACGCACATGAGAGATACTGGTTTGCAGCTTTTTTGTAATGTCTTTTCTGATTTTGGTATTAGTGTTATCCTGCTGTCATTAAACAAGTAAGAAAATAACACTTCTGCTTCTGTTCTTTTGTAGAGCATAGAGTAAACTGGTATAGTATCTTCCTTAAATATTTGGTAGAATTCAAAAATGAACATAGTATTGTATTTGGGCCTGATGCTTTCTGTTTTGGAAGGTAATTAATTATGGACTCAATTTTTTAATAGAGGCTTATTTATATTACTTATTTCTTTGAGTTTTGACAGATGATATCTTTCCAAAAATTGGTGCTTTTCATCTAGTTTATAATTGAGGGCATGACTATTCATAATATTTCTTTTAGTCTTCTAATGTCCATGGGATCTGTAACGATGTTCCTCTCCATTTGATAGTTTTTATCCTCTGTTTCCTCCCTTAACCTGGCTAGATTTATCAATATTTTTGGTCTCTTAAAAGAACTAGATTTTGCCTCAATGATTTTTCTGTATTGCTTTCCTGTTTTTCAGTTTTATTGATTTCTCCTTTAGAGTTTTTTTTCCCTCCTTTAGCTTTTTTTGAATTAAATATGCTCTATTTTTTCTGGTTTTCTAAAGTGGAAATTTAAGTTATTGATTTTAGCCTTTTCCAACATGCATTCAATGCTGTAAATTTTCCTCAAATCCACACATCCCACAGATTATAAGTTGTGCTTTCATGTACTTCAAAATTAAAATACTTTTTTAATTATTTTTAATTTCTTATAAGATTTTTCTCTGATCCATGTGTTATTTAGAAGCATGTTGTTTAATCTCCACATATATTGAGATTTTCCAGTTAATTCCATTATACTAGTGTAATCACAGTGATAGAAAAGCAGACATTGTATGATTTTTGTTCTGAAATTTACTAAGGTTTGTTTTATTGCCTAGAATATGGTCTGACTTGGTGAATGTCCCATGTGAGCTTGAGGAAAAATGTGTATTCTGTAGTTGTTGGATGAAGTACTCTATAAATATCAGTTTTATCCAGTTGATTGATATTGTTGACTTCAACTGTCTTTATTGATATTTCTGCCTGCTGGGTCTGTATCCATTTCTAAGAGAAGGGTGTTGAAGTTTCCAACTATGGTAGTAGATTCATGCGTTTTTACTTGCAGTTCTATCATATTTTTCCTCATCTAACTTAGTGCTCTGTTGTCAGGTGCAAACACATTGGGAATATTTATGTCTTCTTGGACAATTCTTGGTTTTCTTAACGTATAAATTATTTACATTATGGGATAAAATCCACTTGGTCATTATGCTGTCATTTTTACATTGTTGGACTTGTTATCTTGTAAATTATTGAATTTATGTTCATGAATTATTTGTCTATAATTTTCTCATACTGTTGCTATATAGTTTTGGCGTCATGTCAAAGCTAAATTAGTTGGAAATTACTTCTATTTCCACATTCTGGAAAATTTTTGCGGAATTCTTTTTTCTTGAAACATTTGGCAGATTTTGAAAGTGAAAGTAAGCCTAGGATTTTGTATGTGAGAATTTTTTTTCTATGCATCTAAATGCTTCTGTAGATATAAAACTATTCAGGTTAATTGTTCTTAAATGAGCTTTAGTCACTTGTTTCTTTAAGAAACTTTCCATTTCATGTAAATGTTGAATTTCTTGACATAAATTTGTTCACAATATGCCTTTATTTGTTCACAATATGATATAAATTTGTTCACAATATGCCTATATCCTTTTAATCTATATAAAATTCATGGTGATGTAGTCTTATTCCTTACAATATTTATTTGTGACCTGAGTGGGGTTTTTTTTAAAGATTTTACTTATACTGGGGAGAGAGAGAGAGCAAGCATGTGAATGGGAGTGAGCAAGATTGGGGGGAAGGGTGGAGGGAAAGAGAGAAAAAGACTTCTAGCTGACTCCATGCAGGCCTTGATCCCAGGACCCAGAGATCATGACCTGAGCTGAAGTCAGACCTTTAACCAACTGAGCAACCCAGGTGCCCCTTAATAATTTTTTAACAACTGCCTAAATGTAAGAATTTAATTGATATTTTCCAAAAATTATGTCTAGAAAGTATTTAATTTTTTCTTGTTATTTTGTGCTTTTTTATTGATTTTTGACTCTGATTTTTTTTTTCTTATACTTTTTTTTTTTTTTTAGAAAATTGCATTTGCTGTTCTTATTCTCATTCTCAAATTAAAAGTAGAATTCATTGGAGTGCCCGGGTGGCTCAGTTGGTTAAACATCTGACTCTTGGTTCTGGCTCAGATCATGATCTCACGGGTTGTGATCAAGCCCCAGGTGGGACAATAAGCTCAGCAGGGAGTCTGCTTGAAGATTTTTCTCCCTCTGTCCCTCTCTTAACTCATGCATGCGTACATGTGTGAGCATGCGTTCTCTCTCTCTCTCTAAAATAAATAAATCTTTAAAAGTTATTTTGTGTTATACGTATTTGCTATATAATGTTCTAAAGATATTTCCTATATTGTGGTTTATTTTTTCTTCTTTTGAATTTCCTTCTCCCTTGATTCCAAGTTAGATTTTGCATTGTATTACTTTAGTTTCCAAATATATGGGAAAATTCCAGATGTTTATCCATTTTTGATATCTAATTTAATACCATTGTGGCCATAGAACATTTTTTAAATGAGTTGAATCCTTTCAAATTTAATGTAACTCCTTTTGTGGCACAAAACATGTTGTATTTTGGTAAATGTTCCATGTGCATTTGAAAAGAATGTGTATTGGTTTTGAATGTCGTGTTCTACTAGTGTCATTTAGCTCAATTTGACTGATAGTGTTGTTGAAATTTTTACATCCTTTATATCTTTACTGATTTATTCTCTACTGTTTAGTTAATTTAAAGAAGACTATTGAAATTCCCAACTACAATTGTGGATTTGTCTATTTCACCTTATCATTTTATCAGATTTTTTTCATGTATTTTGAAGCTCTGTTATCAGGTGGATAAATATTTAGGATATAATGTCCAGTAGATAAATTCTTTACCATTATGAAATGAGTTTCTTTGTCATTGGCATTATTATTTATCCAGAAATCTATTCTGTCTGTTATGTCTATAGTAATTCTAGCTTTCTTTCACTCAGTGTGATATTTGTTTTTCTATCTTTTCACTTTCAACTTAGTTGTATCTTCCTTGGGTAGCTTATAATTGTATCATGCTTTCAAATAGCATTAAATCTGGTATTTTCTATATAACTGAGTGTTTAACTGTTTAACAAAATATGACTATTCATAAAGTTAAATTTTCTTCTATCATTTTTCTATTTTCTATTGGTCCTTTCTGTTATTTCCCACTTATTCGCATTTTCTGCCCAAGTTAGTATTAATGGTATAAAACTAATAACATTTATTCAAAATATTGGCTTATTGGCTATTTATTTTGTTTTTTAGTAATTGCCTAAAGTCTTGTAGTATATAATATACAGTATTAACTTATCTTAGTCTACATTCAACTTATATTATCCCATCCCATATATAATATAAGAACAATAGTGTGTTTGCTGTTATATACTTTCCATGAATTACAAAATATTCTTGTTGCTCAGCCTTTATTTTGCTCTAAATGTAGTTTCTGGGCTAAGCTTTTATCCTTGAGTTCATTTTAAGGGCAAAAACTGTGAGTCCTTTTTTTGTTTTTATTTAAAAAGATAGAAAATGGTTTATAATAAAATAATGCATCTTTTAAATAATGATTGCTTATAAAATATACCACTCATTACTCATTATTTTATTCTTTTATTCTGTTTTCTTGTTGAGTAAGATGAACCTTTACTACATTGTTTTATCTACAATTTGTTGAATTTTTCAATTATTGCTTACTACTGTGTAAGGTATATTATTATACTTTTCAATTTGTGGTATTGTTTGGATACCATAGTTTAGATAGTACTCATAATTTTTTCATTTAAGTTAATTTTTTTTAAATAGTAAAATAATTGTCATGGCTTTCCCAATTTCCCAATGGTGAGGCTGGTAATTCTTGCTTATTTATTAGTACATATATTAATTTTATTTAATTTTTGTTATTGCTTTTGTGAAGGGAATAATTTTCCATAATGGCTTCTAACAGTTTATTGCTAGCATAAAGAAACCTAATCATTTAATTCATACTGAAAAAGATAAAAACTTTTTAAATTAAATTTTGTGGTTATTTTCTAAATTATAAACCTGAAAAAAAAATTAAAAGCATTCTTTAACTTTCCAGCAATTATAACAAAATTTAGATATTCTTAAAATACAATGATGAATCAATAACAAAAATATTATAGTTAGGCATAGAAATGAACCCAGAATACTTTTTAGAAGAAATTTAAATAGTTAATAAAATTCTCATTTATTTAATGCTTAAAGAAGTGCATGTTAAATTTCATATATATATGTATGTGTGGTATAACAAAATAGATAATAACTTTCATATTGACAATTTAGATTGGTATAGGTTTTCTAAAAAGCAATTTGGCAATACGGATCAGGTACCTTTAAAAGTTTATATCCTCTGGCATGTTAATTCTCCCATTTATAGGACTCACTTTTATGAGAAGAAAATGAGAAACGAATAAATTATTTGTTTCTACCATTACTTATATGGCATTATTTATATTACTTTTAATAAAATCAATTGTATGTAATGGATTATTCTCTCATTAAAATCATATTATTGGTAATATTTAATGAACTAATTATATGTTCATGACCCACATGCTGTGATATAATATAAACCCACATGGACACATGCAAGTTTGTATATTAAAATATTACTACACAAGACAATTATAAAGATGCTTGCCTATGACTTCATTCTAGTCTTATTATAGATATCTCTATACCAATATCTTACTAGTGTTGGCCTGTCAATAAAGTAAACTATGGGAACATTTTATTATTTTAACAGACTATTAAATTTTTCAGGTAGAGCTGATATGTATAATTAGATTTTACTACAAATCCATATTACAAATACATTTTATTGGGATCTGCTTGCTTAATTTTTTTACAGATGTAAATTTTTCTATCTAGGAGTATACCAATTTCAGATTTTATAAAGTAAGGCATTGATATTTTTATATTGGCTAGATGGATGTCCTGTTTCATTTTATAGTGACATAAGTGCCTTCAGAATTTCCTGCTTTGTATGGGTTTACAATTATAAAGGGTGTCTTGTAGTACTTAGAGATGACAGTTCTTCTATTGTAAAATTTTGTCTATCTGGGAAGGTTCTCAATTTTTTCCCCTTCATATAGATTTTTCTATTCTATCCTTAAAATTAGTATCTAACCAAATTTGTATTCAAAACTATATTTCCAATGGAATTAAAATTCTTACCATGGAAAATGACCTTCCTTCACAAATCCATTCATTAGAGTAGGCCTGTGTTGCTAAGGCGATCTCTAATTTCATATTTTAGTATAATAATAACAATTTTAAAAAGTGATTTTTCTTAGGGTTAAAGTGCTCTTAGATCCTGAGTACTTTTCTATCAAAACATGTAAATGAGAACCTTAATATATATAGTTAATATTATAGTAATTTAGCATTATATTAATAGCTCAAACAAATTTTTACACAGCACAAAACTACTAACTATACAGAACCAAGATAGAGAATGCTTTTGTGTTTATCACTCTAAAAAAATAGAACTTGATTTATTTTCTATTTCCTAGGGCTCGACATAAGTCAACCTCCTAGGAAAACAACCATGTGTCCTTTTAGGGTAAAATGTCTATTTCAGTTCATTAGTCTATTTTCACCACTACATTGAAGAGTCAAAATAAAATCATTCTTTTTTTATGAAACTTTTTTTGAATGTTTCCTGTAGATGTATTTAGTATAAAATTATAATATATAATAATTATATGCAGAAACATTTATTAATTATGAAATATGTATTATGTGTTAGACACCCAACTCAGAACTATTTTTTATCTGAATGTTTAGGATAGCACTGTTTTATAGTTTCACCAGAAACCCTCAAGACAGAGAGGGTAACTATTAGCATATCAGCACATTAATAATAGCATATTAAAGTAAGAGAGTTTGCCAAACTAAAAGTGTAAAAGGGCAAGGATTCACATTGCCCTCTAAACATTTATCTTAAATCACCCTTCTTAGTCTTTTAAACTTTTAGTTTTGTTAAGAGGATAAAGGTCACCAAATCCAGATAGAGGCATTTCTTAGCAGACTCTTGAAGTGTGTTGATATTCCTTTATCATTGTCTGAAACCTTGAGAAGGGGCCTCAATAAAACCCTCAGAGTTTGATATGTGCTTCCTGGATCTTGGGGGACTTGTGGGCTGGTGTCAGACATGCCTAACCTAAAGACTGCGTACTTGTCTGTGGCACACACTTTTTTTTAAGATAAAGTTCTTCAAGAACTTGTTTGGATGGATAAGAAATGCAGGGTAGAAGGGTGCTTGGGTGGCTCAGTCAGTTAAGCATCTGACTCTTGATTTCAGTTCAGCTCTGCCTCTGGCTTTGTACTAATTATGGAGCCTGTTTAAGATTCTCTTTCCCTCTGCCCCCCCTCAACTTGCACAAGCATCTGTGTGCATTCTCTCTCTCTCTCTCTTTCTCTCGCTCTTTAACTGGAGAGGGGAGAAATGCAAGTTAGGAAATTAGAGAAAAACTGTCAATCTGTCCTTACCTCACAGTAGACAATTTACCTGGAGCAGTCTAAGCAGGGGAGGGAAGAGAAAATTTGCTTGGAATGGAAGATTTAAATTTTAATTGCTTACCGGATGGAGAAATTAACTATTAAACAAATGCATGTTTTAATACTGGAGGGACCAAATAAATTTTAAGTATCTAAGAGTTATCAGAAATGAAGTTACCTGTTCTAGTTTTCCTCCAAAAGGAGCAAGTGGAGAGATGAATGAACTGTGAGGGAAATGGGTTTTCTGGATTTAGCCAATAATGATCCATATTTATGAAGCATATTCTTTCTCTTATTACCAGGCATTCACCATAAATAGGAAAATGTAATGTCCCCCTGTAATAAATAAGAAAATTGAGGCTCAGAATAATTAAATGATTAAATTAAGGATACATAGTTGGCAAAGATAGAAAAGATTCTGATTGAGTACCGAATACAAACATACACAGTTTTGGACATTTTATTAGATAGATTTACATAAGTGCTTTGCATTTGAAATTTCTTCTTTATAACTATAAGGAAGATTGTAGAGGGCAAATACAGGGGAAGGCTATAAATAGACCCTGCTATATATCTGAAATGTGTCATATCAGGCATTGTAAAACATGGAGACATAGACAAGAGGTGGCTATGTCCGTCTGTCTGTCTATATACCTATCATCTATTGTGGACTATAGTGCACTATTGTGTACTATCAGATGCACTATTGTGCATCTAACATATATATGTCTATATAGCTATCATCTATGTGAAACATGGAGACATAGACAAGAGGTGGATATGTCCAACTGTCTGTCTATATATCGTCTATTACTTTCCTTATTCTAAGAGTGATTTAGATAACAGGCAATACTCACAAATATAATTCTACAAATTAAAAATTTCTAGTCATTAACTTTTAATCAAAATTTATTTAAAATATTTCTTATAAAAATCAGGGTTAAAGTAAAACAAATTCATAAAGCAATTCTATTTTAGATAGACACATTCAGTCTAGTTTTTCAGAATACTGTCCTTGTTTTTTATTTTTTTCTTTTGGAAGCCTAGGGGCTTTAATTCCATATGGTCAAAAAAAATTTTTTTTCAGTTTACTCATCCTTGTCAACATTCAATATAGTGTGCATTATTTTAATTTTGTCAAAATTGTATGTATCCTTGTGGAGTTTTTTATTTGAAATGGGGAGGTAATGTGTAGTGTGAATTTTTACTACATAATAAGTCCAATTTGACTTTAAAACAGTGCACAAAATTTAATACTGAGATACTCCTAGGTACTAGTGGATATAGTTTTGAGTCACTAAAGGTAATAAGGTTTGTTTGATTCTAGCTGTTTCATATTTGGAGATGATTGTGTTAAGGTAAAAATCCAACTGTCTGACTAAGAGAGGTATTTGGGGGATGCAGCTACTCTACCAAGCAGTCATTGTTTCTGTCTTGGTTTCAGAAACACCAAGTTAGCTGTATATTATAAATCTCATTGAAGGGAGCATTTTGTGTGGAAAAAAATTTATTTCTTCATCTAAGTAGTTAAATGGACGTGTATAAATGTTTTTTATTTATAAATATGTTCTAACTCTACATATTTTTCATGCATTATTTGTGAGGATTTTATGTTTCACAATTGAAAAAAATAAATAAGTTTTTAATTGAAAGGGAACCATAAGGATGGATACTAGGGGAAAAAATATACCTATCAAAGCAATTTGAGGGGAAATGGTTGAAAATAGTAAAGATAAAATGGTAAGTCAAACAAAAAGTGATTAAAGAATGTTATTCCAGCATAAGAATACCATGTTCTTTAAACTTCTTAACTAGAATTTGGTAAACATATTCAAGGCTTATTAAAAAAATGATATCTGTTACCAGAAGAAATGTCATATATAAAAGCCCCAAATATGTATTCTTTTAAGAAAGTATCTGAGCAATGTCATTTTATATATAAAATTTCACTGTTGCGTCTCCTGGGTAGCTCCGTTGGTTAAGTGTTCAACTCTTGATTTTGGCTCAGGTCATGATCTCAGGGTGATGAGATTGAACCCCAGGTCAGGCTCATGCTGAGCACAGAGTCTGCTAGAGATTCCCTCCCTCCCACTGCCCCTTTGCCCATGCCCCCCCCACAAACCCTGCTTACTTTCTCTCTCTCTCTCAAATAAATAAATAAATAAAATATTAAGAAAAAACTCTTATTATTTGCTAATATAATTCACTACTTATATTTGTAACATGCTTCAAAGTTTGTCCTCAAAATACATATGCACTTTTAAAAAATATAGCTATTTATAAATTAATGCATTAAATGTAAGAACTGAAGTCAATATTCATGATCAAATTCTGTGTCTACTTCTCATAATTTCTAATTTTTATCAGTATAATTTATATGGTGATTATAGATACATAATATATAATTGTGTAATGACTTTTATAATATTGACATATCTTCATGCTTGGAAAACTCTTATCCATTGTCTTATTTAGATTTTCAGAGGTTAACTTTCAATGAAAAATATTCTATTTTTTTTATTTTTTAAATTTTTTAAGAGATTTTGTTTACTTGTTTGAGAGAGTCAGTGAGTGAGAAGAGAGAGCATGAGAAAAAGAGAGAGATCATGAGCAGGAGAAGGGGTAGAAGGAAAAGCAGATTCCCTGCTGAGCAGGGAGCCCGATTTGGGCTCTATCCCAGGATCCTGGGATCATGACTTGAGCTGAAAGCAGACACTGAACCCACTGAGCCACCCAGGTGCCCATTTAAAATATGTTAAATCATTTCAGGTATTAATACTTTCTACTACTATGGTTCACCAGATTCCATATGATTCTTTAACATTGACAAAATACTAATTTTATTGTTTATTATTTGCAGTGATATTGTTTGAGGTGATATTTGTAAACAAATCTATATGCATTCTATTCACAAGTAAGAAATGCATTGTATGTTATATTGGAAAACAATCAGTTTAAAATATTTAGGGCTAATGATAGCATAGAGCAGAATAACCAATCTGATTGTATGGAAATTACTTGGTAAATAATACACTTACCAACCAGAAGTAAAGAAAGATTAAAGTTAATATGATCAATGCTTTAATTAACATAGATAATAATAGTGGTGATTATCATAGTCTTGAATGCTTATTCTGGGCAACAATAATTCTGATTTTATCTCAATTCTGAAATAATTTGAATAGAAACTCCTGCAGCAAAGCAGTAGAAACATAGTAGGCTGCCAGACAGGACCCTAATGTGGCTACGTTAGATTGCTACCATCGAATTACTCTCAACCAAATAAGTCAGTCTCCTGTGGTCAGACATATATAGATTAGCTTATACAAACCAATGTAAAAGAAATAAAATCTGATAAATTAATATAGAATAAGAAGAAAAAGACATTAGAAGACCAAAAACCTAATTATTTCTTTATCAACAAACCAAATGAGAGGTTAAATTAAAAACAAAGTTGAGGGGCACTTGGGTGGCTTAGTGGGTTAAAGCCTCTGCCTTCGGCTCGGGTCATGATTTCAGGGTCCTGGGATCAAGCCCCGTATCGGGCTCTCTGCTCAGCGGCGAGCTTGCTTCCCCCTCTCTCTCTGCCTGCCTCTTTGCCTACTTGTGATCTTTCTCTCTGTGTCAAATAAATAAATAAAATCTTAAAAAAAAAAACAAAGTTGAGCAAAACCTTTGTATTATGCAAGTTGGTTTCATGCTCTTTGTAGCCTTTGATGTATATAGCAGTAGATGAAAGTATATCATTGTTTTTAAATATAATGTATTAGAAAATTTGAGGTGTAGCAGTGCCAACAGGTCAGGAGACAATTGCCACTGAAAAGACATTTTATTATCCCCAGTTCCCATAGGAGAGGGCATATCACACTATATAGGGCCACATAGGAAAACAAGCTGGTGGCAGGCAGAGATAGGCTGGGGAAAACTGTGGGTAAGTAAGAGTGTTTACTTTGGTTTACATAGGAATCAACAAGTGAGACAGGTGAACCGGCTTAAGATGGATTAATTTCAGTAATTTCAGTGGTCTCTGGGGCATAGGAGCTGTCACTCGTTGGCCGGTACCAGGCCCTGGGATGATCAAGACAAGTATATTATGACAGCCCAAAGTGTGAGATCCTAACAAGGAGAGTGGGTAAGAGTAGGGACTTCAGTTTGGTTGGTTTGTATTTGAAAAGCATGCACTGAGAAGGAGGATACTTCCTGGGGAGGGGAGTGATAAGAGAGGTATTATGCTATGACAGTGACTCATTAATTTTGGGTTGTCCAGAACGAGACATGTCCAACTTGTACGTGTTGGGTAGATAGTTTAAAGAAGTTTAAAGAAGATAGAAACATGGTTAATACAAACTATACAGTTGGCATGAATTCCTTACTCCTAGCTGGACATATTAGACACTGGCTAGACTCTACTAAAGCATCCCCATGACTCTTTTTTTTTTTTTTTTTCTGTTTCCATTTCTGCTCCACCCCTTTGAAAAAAAAAGCTTTCTTTAAAAAAATGTTTCCATGTTTAAAGGTAGACTTAGAAACTTTTGTCATCTCTGATTCTACGTCATCTCTGATTCATTACATTAATTTTACAGTTTTGTTCTCAAAAGGTAACTCTCTAGGTTAAATAATTTGCCCAGAGTAAGTGGTAGTGAATTCCATCCCAGATACTATTCATCCCAAAGATTATTTCATATTGAAAAGGTAAAAGTTATCTGTTCCTAATTGCTCTTATGGCAGTGTATTTTTTATTCTATTTTAATCACTTGTCAGATGTTCATAAATTCCAGGTATAAGCAATACTGAATATCTTTTATTTTGATTCTTAATAAGAATTCCAACAACCCCCTTTTGACATTGTTTCTCACGTAGACTTATTAGGAATTATCAGAAAAACAAAAAAAAAGCCCTAGGGTATACTAAACCTGAAAAGGGGCATATCATCTGGAGGTGTGAGACTTGAGCATTAGTGTTTAGCTAGCTCACTGCGGTGGGTTTTTTTTGTTTCTTCGTTTTTTTTATTTTGTTTTGTGGTGTTTATTCTATACTATTCTGTTTTCATTGTTATTGTTTTTATGTTTTGTTTACTGCTACCACATCATCACTATTGAGACTCCGGCTACTGCGTTATCATGAGTCATTCTCTATAACAGCACTAGATCAGGCTATCCAACACCTGCAGTGGGTTCATAAATTAACTCAACTGAATACATTTGTTTAAGCAAATGTATTTTATATCTTCAGTAATCCAAATATCTGGGTTCTGATGTCATTCATCCTTAGACACATGCTGCTAGAACGAGCCTTCTCCCATAAAAACCATATTCTGAGCTTTTTTTTTTTTTCCCTTGGAATACATTTTTTCTTCCTGTAAAGAAATTTTATTTTGGGTCCTTCACTGGTATCTAGTATTGCTTTCTCACTAGAAAATGGAATTTTTGGCAGATCGTGCTAAAGATAGAGATACAATTACCATACAACCCCAAAATTACACTCTCAGTTACTTACCATAAAAATGGAACTAATGAAACCCATAACTACAAAAAGTTGTACAGAAGAGCTTATAGCAGCAGCTTTATTGATAATAGTCAAAAAATAAAACTAATACAATGTTCACTAACAAGTAAAATGGATTAAATAGTGGGGTAGTGGTGGTAATTAAAATGAAAAGAAACAAACTCACCAAAACATTTGACACCACAAATTCATCTCAAGTGTATTTTGCTGAGCAATAGAGACTATACTATAAAATTAAACTTATATGACATTCTAGAGCAGGCAAAACTAATCCATTGTGAACAAAAACAGATCAGTTTTTGCCTAGGCCAGAGAGAAGGCATGAGAATTGCTTGAAAATGAGTACAGGATAACATTTTGGTGTGATAAAATGTTCTATTTTGATATTGGTGGTAGTTACATGGGTGTATAGACTTGTTAAAATACACTGAAATATATCTTTAGAATGGATACCTTGATTTTCTGTAATTTATACTTCAGAAAAGCAATTTAAAACAATTTAAAAATTGAAAACATGAATTCTGGATAATAAATATTAGCTAATTTGGATGTTAAGTGAATCAAAATTTTTAAATAACATTTTAAACTTCTGAATAGATTTTCATAAACTATTTCTATTACTGGAAAATAATATTTAAAGGAGCTCTCCCTTTATTATTGAATATATAAAATAAACCTCAATTTCTATGGTCATTTTGACCACTATTGAAATATCAGTTAAGTATGCATAAAATGGATTAAATTGTGTAGTTAAAACATATTTACATCCCCAGTACATCTGTATTTATTTTTCAGCTATATCACTAAAACTAAAACTAAAATTAAAAAATAACTCACTTTCACACTTAAAGGCCAAACCTAAACAATTTTATTTTCTAATTGATCTTCATTTACTATGGACATTTCTCAGCATTCGTTTTTTTTTTTTTTTTAAAGATTTTATTTATTTATTTGACAGGGAGAGGAAGAGAGAGAGAGAGAGAGAGAGAGAGAGCGCACATAAGCAGGAGGAGGAGCAGGCAGAGGGAGAAGCAGACTCCCCGCTGAGCAGGGAGCCTGCTGAGGGGCTTGATCCCAGGACCCTGGGATCATGACCCGAGCCAAAGGCAGACGCCCAACGACTGAGCCACCCAGGCGCCCCTAAATCAGCTATTTTAAATGTGTTCAAAGAAAAAAAAATGGATTTGAAGAACCAAAGGAAACCATGTCTAAAGAGTTAAAGGAAAGTGAATGAGAATGGTGTCTTGCCAAATAGAAAACATCAATAAACATACGGAAATCATTTTTTTCAAAGAACCACACAGAAAGGCCACAGTTGAAAAATACATGCAGTGACATTCGAAGTTCACTGGAAAGGCTCCACAGCAGATCTGAGTAGGCAGAAGAATCAGCAAACCTGAAGACAGGTCAATTGGCATTATGGCATCTGAGCAGCAGAAAGAATGAAGAAAAATGAACAGAGCCACAGAGACCCGTAGAACACAACCATTTCCCCACCAATACCTAAAGGAGAAGAGCTCTTTCTTTGAGGCTGGCACGAAGACCCGGTCACGCTCGCACTCTCCAAGGTCTGTGGCCAGCCAGCAGTTGCACAGGAAGTACCATTTCCTTTTACCTGCCATGTCACTGACAATGACCTGGTTCACATACCAAGAAGGGCTGGCCCCCGAGTTGTCGTGCCAGAGCCGCAGGCTGTGCAATTCCCCGAGGGAGGACTGGGTGCTGAGGAGGAAGACGTCCAGTCCCCCTCGCTGGAAGACTGCCTTCCGGGGGTCACAAAGGTGATGGGGCTCACTCTGGCCCTCTGATCCATAAAGGGTGATAACCACCTTAGCTGTTGTGGCAGCCCTTCTTCGATAGCCAGTGGAGACCTGAAGAAGGTAGTGAAGCCGAGAGCTGGGGCCGTTATCGGCAAGGACAGTGACCTTCACCTTCTGCGTGTCTGCGCGATCCTGTCTCCAAGCCCACACACACATGAGTATATAGAATCCTAAAAGGCTGGCCAGCAAAGACACCCCAACAGGGTTGTTGGTCACGCGAAGGAACAGTTCGATCGTGTCCTTAATGTTCACCGTCCGGGGCACAATGAAGAAGTCACTGCTGAAGTAGGCCAGGCGGTTACAGAGACACTGCGTCCTCAAAACTGTGCTCCGTGGCCCAACGTGGCATCCACTGCTCTTCCACGTGCTGTTGCGGCCGTCCCAGAAATAACACTGCGTGACGGCCGTCACCACCGAGAACAGGGCGGGCGTCTGCTGGGCGTCTGCTGGGCGTCTCTCCTCGCTTTTATTCAACACGGCTGTTAAGTGGTAGGTAGCATTCGTTTTTTAGTTGAAAATTATGCTCAATGAATTCCAATGTATTTACCCAGAATTCATTTCTAAAAATATGGTAATTAGGAGCTAAACGCTCAACAATTTAATTTTAAAAATAATTATAGGGGCGCCTGGGTGGCTCAGCGGGTTAAAGCCTCTGCCTTCAGCTCAGGTCATGATCTCAGGGTCCTGGGATCGAGCCCCACATCGGGCTCTCTGCTCAGCGGGAAGCCTGCTTCTCCCTCTCTCTCTGCCTACTTGTGATCTCTCTCTCTGTCAAATAAATAAATAAAATCTTTAAAAAAATTATAAAAAACTTTCTATTTCCTGCTCTGTTTTTCAGCAAGATATATTCATAGCTTTTGGAAAATACTATACTACAGATTAGATTTTAGTATATTTGGCAGAAGTAATTTAAAGATACCTAAGAATTTTCAAGGAACACATTTCCTAAAGAAGCTTTTTAAAGATATATTTTTATTTTCTTCTCTAAATTTTGCTACAAAATAAATTATATGCCAATTTTATAGTTTCTTGAGAGTAAAACCAAATTAATGATAAAGAACATAAACCTGAAACACCAAACTTGGGAAATAAAACATATTTCATAATAAGTATATTCAAATTGTATTTATGCAATTTCACATTAATACATTTTTGCATTCTATTTCAAACAAGGTTTAAATAGTAGTAGTGTTTTTCAAATAATGCCTGTAAGATACTACTAGTGCTGTGTAACTGGCAGTTATTTCTTGAAGACAAAGCATTAAGTGATACTCAGTTGGAATATCATCAGGCCAATAATTAAATCTCACAGCTAATTTAGGTTAATTGGGGTAAAACATAAATTTGAAATATGCAATATGTTAAAAGTAGCATTGTGTCCTTATTTCAAATAACAAGTGCAAACAAACGGCTAACAGCTTCTTGACACAGTATTCTGCTAGGTACCCAACTTTACCGAACACTAAATATTTATGTAAAATAACACATTACTCATATACAAATGAACATCACTAAAACTAGAAAACTGTCTCTTTCCTAGTTTAAATATTTTTCCTGATATATCATATACGTTAACTTTTTAAGCACACTTTATTTTTAACTATGCATATTTAATCTGTTTCCATATTATCACATATTTTAATTTATGGAATCCAAATCACTTGGGGACTTATCCTAGCCCTATGATTTCAGTTCAGTGCAACTTTTAATGAAATCACTCCTCTCATCAAATTACATAAATTTATCTAGAGACTGATAGCTGAATGAAAATATATCTAAATAAATATTCAATATGATTAAATAATTCCTAATTTATAATTAGACTTATGATTTGCAGGAAATAGTTTTGATTACAAGGTTCAGTTTCCATTCCATTCCATTTCCCATTCTGGGGCACCTGGGTGGCTCAGTGGGTTAAAGCCTCTGCTTTTGGCTCAGGCCATGATCTCAGGGTCCTGGGATTGAGCCCTGCATAGCGCCCTCTGGTCAGCAGGGAGCCTGCTTCCCCCTCTCTCTCTGCCTGCCTCTCTGTCTACTTGTGATCTCTCTCTGTCAAGTAAGTAAATAAAATCTTAAAAAAATAAAAATAAAAATAAAAAAGTATTCTGTATGAAGTACAATTCTTATTTTTGTTATATCACTAATTTAAATGTTAATGGATAATGGTGATGCTTTTTTTCTCTATTGAAGAGATAACATTAGGTCTGAAATATTCCCTCTCTTCCCACACAGACTGTATTTCTTGTGGATCAGTTTTAATTTTTCCACATGTATTGGTATTATACTGAGTGTTTTATATGTAGAAGTGTGTGAGATGACATTCAGCTTGCCTTCTGGAGGCAGGTGAATTTCTAACACCTGTAGTCTTTCAGTGGAGGGAATCTAATGTTTTTTCTGTCTGAATCTGCAGCCTGACGCCCTCTCTTGGGAAAAAGATCAGACTATATCCCAGGAGAAAGATGTGACCAGGTTCTTAGCAGTAAATATTTCTTCTAGATATTAGTATACCTGAAGAATTTTTTTTTTCAGTGATAAGGAGCTAGTCATCTAGGTGTTAAGCTTTTGATAATGCATCTTAAAAGACTAGTATATCAGCCTGAGTTCAATCACTAGTTTAAATAAGGGGAGTTTAATATAAAGAATGATCAAGTCATGATAGAATAACTATGATGATGGAAAGAAATTACCAATTCCTAACTTCTGCCCTACAGAAGTTAGGAAGTCCTTATGTGGCGTGAAAGCAGAAATTCACCAGGTTCCAGGAAAGCTGAGGGAATGAAGTTGTTAGTTGTAATTTAGGTAGATGAAAAATCAGATATCTTTAATTAATTTTCATAATATTAAATAAACCCTGGCATTCTGATGTGACCCTGAATGAGAATGAGGATGGCTTCATCCATAACCAAGATAAAATAATTCAAAAACCTGGCAGAAAGCGTTTTGAGTCAGAAATATTCTGACTGAGAAGAAATGAAGTTATAACCTTTTCATACATAAATTTCGTGGACTGAGACAAGCTTTGTCTTTATAAACATCTGTACTCTGTGATACATGAGGTGGGAATTGTTAATACTTGTGAAGACACATATATTTATTCATCTATTTCTTGAGTTTCTTTTCTTGGAACATTATATATAAATGAGGAATAAATATCCAAATAATATAAGGCTCTCAAAATGGTTACAATATAAAAGGGAAATATTAGTCAAAAAATTTTAATGTATGTGTGTGTATATAAATATACAAATATACATAAATATAAGTATAGACATCATATATTACATGCACACAAAACTCAAAGTCTCTGGGTAGAGGACATAGTTTATTTCTCACAACAAATTACAGCAACATCTCATATCATATCCCATGTCCCAATCCCCATAGGGGGATGCCAAAGGGTCTGTTATTTTCTGTATGTATAGTGAGGTGCATCACATGAGGGAAATCCAAGATTTTTAGAGACTGAGTTTTTATTGGGCTGCTGGCACATTTATTTATCCTCCTTTCTACTGAGACAGAGAGAGAGCAAATCATCTGTGGGGAGAGATGAGAGCCATTTACAAGCTTAGTATACTAAAATATAAACAAATGTCTCTGGAAAAAATGATTTTTAGTACTAAATCATTTAGTACTATTTTTAGTACTAAATGACTTTTGTAAATCATTTAGTAAATGATTTACACCTCTGAGTAGATGCAGCTCTGTATTTCCTGGAGGGATAACGTTATCTCGTTTCCAAGACAGTTTGTCACTTAAACTTGTCCTTTTCTCAGATAATCTAAACCACTCAGGAACATGAGAAATCCATGAAAAATTGTCTTCCAACAGAAATCAATAGGTAAAACTTGTTAGAAGTGCAATCATGCAGATAGTCACAAAGTTGGTGCTCTTAAAGTCACGTATGTGTGGATGGTTGGTGGAAAGGTACATAACTTGTGGGTTTAGTCAGAGGTTTTGGAGGCATAGTTATTCAAGATATTGAAAAACAACCAGGGGTCACACAATTAAGAGGTTAGGTTAACACTGTTGATGTACACCAAATACGTAGGCCCTTGTAGGCATCAATAAGATTTTGGAATTATTGTTTAGAAGGAGGGCAATAATTAAATGATTTTATAATTAAGGCTATGTTGACCAGATAAGTTATTAAAAGAGTATTTTGCCTATAACGAATAATTAATTTTACATCTAATTGATCAAAAATGAGTATGAAAAAACCAGTTAAATCTAACGAGGAGTTTATTACCATATTCTTGGTTAAGGTAGCAATTACTTTGCTTGGTGACTCTAGAGATGGATTGCTTATCTCAAATTCAGGCACAGAGATATACAAAATCTATTATGATGTTAGTTTTCCCATATATATGTTAACATTTCTGGAAAAAAATATATTTTATTCTATTATAATCTCAGATACACATAATACCAAAACCTCAACCATATGTATACGGATATGATGTGGGGGAGGGGAAAATCAAACCAGAGGTCATAAAGGGCTGGTGAGAAGTTCCAAGTGGAGTTTAATAATGATCCACTGCAACTGAGTGGGTTCACTCTGTACCGAGGAAACCATTTATATCTAGCATGACTGATGTGCTAAATCATCATTTAGAAATCAAGGAGTTAGTAAATAGGTGGGAAAGTTCTGGTTCCTTTTGACTTGTTCAGTTTAAAGCAGGGAGGGAGTCTGTGAACCTCTGGAAGACAGAGGAACTATTGAGTCCATCAGAAAGAGTGGTTAAAAGGATGATATAGGATTGATATCCCTACCAAGTGCTAGGCTTTAATATAGGGTTTTTTGCATTGATGGAATAGGAATATTATCTAGGAGCCACAGGCAAAAAACAGCCATAGGGCAAGCTACCTGCATAGATTACCCAAAAACACTGCAAAATTAAGTCATTACTGAAAAATTCTTTGTTCTCAAAGGAGGCTTATGTTCAGAAGATTATTTAGAGTTTATTTATCGGTTTCAAAACTAATATTCAATTTATTATTTATAAACCCCAAAACTAGTCTTAAGCTTTTAAGTTGTATATGAAAGTTGTATTTCTAAGTCTAGTAAAATTTCACTACCTGTATTAATAGGCTTTTGAACAGTGGTCACATTTACAGACTTAGTTAATTAAACACCTTCAATATTTTAAACTGCATTTACAAATTTAATATATTCAATTTCTTTTTAAGTATTCCAATTGTCTAATTAACAAATAAAACCTTCCTGAATACTTAAATAACATATAAATTTAATATGGTAAGTTAACCATAAGTTTCCTTAAATATTACAATACTGAATATGAAATTAGTAAACCTATACTACTTTCTCAATTATGCTTATTAAAATTGAAATTATAAGCTTAATCAGTTTGAATGCTAAAAATGTCAAAAATTCTACAATAAATTGTAAATGCTCGAGTAGCAAATATACATAATTTCTCAACTTAATATAAAAATACTAACATTATAAGTTTGTTTTAATTCATTTCTGTACTAAATTCTAAATCTCACAGGAATTACTACTAATAATTCACTAATAAAAATAAGGATCTTAAAAAATGTTGGGGTGCCTGGTTGGCTCAGTGGGGTAAGCCTCTGCCTTCAGCTCAGGTCATGTTCTCAGGGTCTTGGGATCGAGCCCCACATTGGGCTCTCTGCTCAATGGGGAGCCTGCTTCCCCCTCTCTCTCTCTGCCTGCCTCTCTGCCTACTTGTGATCTACTTGTAATCTCTCTCTCTATGTCAAATAAATAAATAAAATCTTAAAAATATGTTGACTTCCTCAAGCAAAATTGGGGAGGGGGCTTCCTGAGCTTATTTCTTAGAGATTCAAACTGGCCCATAATTTATAATTATGAACATCAATATATTTTTCTTCTTGACCTGACTACCATGCTGAGATGTTTAAACCATCATATCATAAACTAAAAACATAAAGAAATGGGTGGTCACATCACTATATTTGAGTCATCATTACTTAATATTCAAATCAAATAATAGTCCGTAAAGGCAACCCCACTGCCTCTAAAACTTATTGATATAAATAATCTATTTATGCTTCTTTCATTATTTTGTCATTTTACCTACTAGAGTCTTAAGGATGTCAAAATGGTATCCAGTTGAATTCTGTATGTTTCCCAAAGTTTTGTCTAGTTTTGCAGTTATAACTCCTAAAGTCATTCTGAGAAAAAACCTACTCAGAGTCTTTGCTATGCACTGATAATCTATGATCTGGGCAATATCTTGAAATCCAAAGCTTCCCAGCTACCAAGAATGCTACCATATTACCGCTTCTGTAGTATGCTGTAGAGACCCAATGACTGAAGAGACTACATATGGGGAAGTAAGGAATAGGATATGAGTCTTAGGCCTCTAAAGTATTTACTAGTCAGCCATAACATAGATGTGTTCCAGTAGTACTTTACCATAAATGGCAAATGGCTAATTTGTAGCTGAAAATGAATAAACTTGAGCACATGATACAGAGCATGTGCTTTTTCTATTAGGTGGAATTTCTGTTTATGGAGTCTTTGGAAATTTGTTCTAGAACAGAAAGATACCTAGAAGGATATCTATTCTATTGTTTCCCTCTTATGCTCTGCATTCCTTTGAGTTTGGAGCTCTGTTTTTCTATGGTTTTGCATATTTCTGTCATGGAATTCTACATGACCACACCTTGGAACTCAGTTATCCATCCTCCCTTTTGAAGATGGGTCTTAGAAAGACATTGATCCAGTTTGTATAATCCCTCAAGGTATAATACATACATTTTCTTAAGTATTTCAGAATAGGATGTTGCTAAGGTAACATTAGTATCAATAAACATTCTGGCTTACAGAAACATCTTCCCATATCCAATTTTATACCATGGCCTTTAATCAGTTCTTAGAAAAGAAAATAAGGGTGGAGTGGGGAAATCTGTATCCTAAAATGTGTTCTTATAATTACAAATTTATTTTCTATTTTCTAATTTCTCTTTTTTTCTGAGGATCAAAATCAGCAGGAATTTCCAGAGCTTAATAAAATAGACATCTATTCATTGCAGATCCTTTTCTTATGTGTGTAAAAAGTTCAAATAGACTATGCTTTAATGAAATGCTAAACTCTTGACCTAATTGCTTTTGATATTTCTAAAATAAATGTTGAACTGCCTGAGATTCTTTGAGTTATCAATCTGAATCAGATCTTGTAATATAGCCGCCACTGCTAGCTATGTTTGCACCAAATGAACTGAGCTGTCATATCTACAGTTGAAAAAGACTTCAAGAAAATCCATCCAATTATTTCTATTAGCTTCATAGCTATTTCTTTCCTTGCCCCGTGATCCACATCTCCAAAGTGTATATTGCCCAAGAGTACTTTAGTAAAGAGTATGTGTCCAAATGTTTAAATATATTTTCTTCTCAGTTAGAATATCCTCAAGATAAGTAGAGGAAAACAAGTCAAAAAAAAAAGATTTTTTGTTTTATTGTAATAATGTTAAGTGAAATATGGTAGAATACCATAATGAGTATCTGTATTTTTTTGGCCTTCTTGAAAACTACCATTTGTGTATTACCAAGGCAAAATATGAATGATATATTTTCATAAGATAATTTCGAGCCTTTAATGATAGAATACAGTTTGTAAATATTTATTTGACATGATACATTTCCACCTTTTACTTTGAACGATAGATAATGTGATTTAGGGTTCAGGAAAGATATGTTTGTTTATCTATAGACATTTAAACTACTCTGTCTTTCCATTATTCATGAGAGAAATTTGTGTGATGACAGGTAAAAATGTATTCATGATTAATATGATCTATAAAACCCCAATGATCTTCTGCATTTAAAATATCAAATCTTATAGCACATATTCAAAATTAAATCTAAAATGTGTTGTCTTTTAGCAATACCCACAACTTGGATAATAGTTGTCTTGAATTTAATGGGATACCCTCCAAAATAATAATCTTATGATTTTAGCATAAGCTATTTATCATATATTGTTAAGCACCTACTATGTGCTTGAACATCCATTTATCAGTTACATGAAAGCATTTTTATATGGAGATCATGCAAGTGTATTTTTGTGAAAAGTGAGTTGGAATGCTAACTTTTCTGTGAAACAGACATATTAAATGCTCTCCATTAATGTATTTCATATAATATATTGAGAAAAAACATAGATGTTACAGTCTAAAATATAATTATTCTAAAAATATGAAGTTACTTTCCTTCTAATCCCTGGCATTTGGTTCCTGCTGATGTCCTATCTGGTATTCCAACCGTTGTATCTTAATGGTCTGTATCTGGTCTGCTAAATTTAAAAAAAAAATTATTTGTTAATGAAAATATTAATTGTTACTAGATTATGAGTATGGCCTTTATTCAGGTATTTATAATGTATTTCTACTTATATGTAATGGGAAAAATTTCTTCTTATATTAAAAACAACCATCCTTTTCACTTTAATTTCTTATTCTTGGAACATCTTTTCTCACTCTGGCTTGATTGTTCTTTTTCTTTCTCCTCATTCGTTCATTTGTTTCTTTTATTTTTTAAGCCAAAAAAAAAAAAAAACCACACCTCATCATGGCAAATTTTTAATTAAATTTTTTTGTTTCTTTAAAATTTTTATTTAAATTCTAGTTAGTTAACATACAGTTTAATATTGGTTTCAGGACACTTATATATAACACCCATTGCTCAACACAAAAAGTGTCTTCAATATCCATAAACCATTTAGCGCATCCCCTGCCTACCTCCCTTCATCAACCCTCAGTTTGGTCTCTATAATTAAGAGTTCCTTATGGTTGCTCCCTTGTTTTTCATCTGTTTTGTTTCCTACATTCCACATATGAATGAAATCATATGGTATTGTTCTTTCTCTGGATGACTGGTTTAACTTAGTGTATTACACTGTAGCTCCATTCATATCTTTGCAAATGGCAAGATTTCTTTCTTTTGATAGCTGAGTAGTATTCTATTGTGTGTGTGTGTGTGTGTGTGTGTGTGTGTATTATCTATTCATCAGTCAATAGATTTTAGTGCTTAATCCATAACTTGGTTATTGTTGATAACACTGCTATAAAAATCGGGTTGCATATGCCCCTTAAAATCAGTATTTTTGTATCCTTTGTGCAAGTACCTAGTATTGTAATTGCTACGTCATAGGGTAATTTTACTTTATTATTTTTTTTAAGATTTTATTTATTTATTTGACACAGAGAGAGAGAGAGAGAGAAAACACAAGTAGGCAGAGAGGCAGGCAGAGAGAAAGGGGGAAGCAGGCTCTCCGCTGAGCAGAGAGCCCGATGTGGGGCTCGATCCCAGGACCCTGAGATCATGACCTGAGCTGAAGGCACAGGCTTTAACCCACTGAGTCACCCAGGCGCCCCTACTTTATTATTTTTTTAAGATTTTTTTTTTTTTATTTGACAGAGAGAGAGAGATCACAAGCAGGCTGAGAGGCAGGCAGAGGGGGTGGGGGGAAGCAGGCTCCCCGCTGAGCAGACAGCCCGATGCCAGGCTTGATCCCAGGACCCTGAGATTATGACCTGAGCTGAAGACAGAGGCTTTAACCCACTAAGCTACCCAGGCACCCCAGGGTAGTTTTATTTGCAACTTTTTGAGGAACCTCCATACTGGTTTCTACAGTGGCTACACCACTCTGCATCCCCACAGTGTTAGGAGTTCCCCTTTCTCCACATCCTTGCCAATGTCTGTTATTTCCTGTGTTACTGATTAGCCATTCTGATAGGTGTGAGGTGGTAACTCATCATGGTTTTGACTTAATTTCCTTGATGATAAGTGATGTCGAGGATATTTTCATGTGTCTGTTTGCCATCTGGATCTCTTCTTTGGAGAAATGTCTATTCATGTCTTGCCCATTTCTTAACTGGGCTTTTGGTTTTTGGGTGTTGAGTTTGATAAGTTCTTTACAGATTTTGGCTACTAGCCCTTTATCAGATATGTCATTTTGCAAATATCTTCTCTCATTCTGTAGGCTGCCTTTTAGTTTTGTTGACTGTTTTCTTCACCATGCAGAAGATTTCAGTCTTGACGAAGTCCCAATAGAACATTTTTGCTTTTGTTCTCCTTGCCTCAGGAGATGTGTCTAGTAAGAAATTGTTATGGCTGATATCAAAGAGGTTGCTACCTGTGTTCTCCTCTAGGATTGTGATGGTATCCTGTCTTGCATTTAAGTATTTCCTCCATTTTGAATTTATTTTTGTGTATGGTGTATGAAAGTGATCCAGTTTTGTATGTGGCTGTCCAGTTTTCCCAACATCATTTTTGAAGACACTGCCTTTTTTCCGTTGGATATTCTTTCCTGCTTTGTTGAAGATTAGTTGATCATATAGTTGTGGGTCTATTTCTGGGTTTTCTCTTCTGTTCCATTGATCTATGTGTCTGTTTTTGTGCCAGTACCATACTATCTTGAAGACTACAGTCCTATAATGTAGTTTGAAGTCCAGAATTCTGATGCCTCCAGCTTTACTTTTGTTTTTCAAGATTGCTTTGGCTATTTGGGGTCTTTTGTGGTTCCATACAAATTTTAGGATTTTTTGTTCTCACTCTGTGAAAAATGCTGGTAATACTTTAATAGGGATTGCATTAAATGTGTAGCTTGCTTTGGGTAGTATAGACATTTGAGCAATATTTGTTCTTCCAATCCATGAGCATGGGATATTTTTCCTTTTTTTTTGTCATCTTCAATTTTTTCATTAGTGTTCTATAGTTTCCAGAGTACAGATCTTTTGCTCTGTTGCTTAGGTTTATTCCTAGGTATCTTATGGATTTTGGAGCAGTTGGAAATGAGATTGATTCCTTGATTTCTCTTTCTATTGCTTCATTATTGGTGTAGAGAAATGCAGCAGACTTCTGTACATAAATTTTCTAACCTGTGATTTTGCTAAATTTGTATATCAGTTCTAATAGTTTTTGGGTGGAGTCTTTGGGGTTTTCTGCGAAGAGTATCATGCCATCTGTGAAGAGAGAAAGTTTGACTTCTTCCTTGTTGATTTAGATATTTCTTTTTGTTGCCTGATTGCTGAAGCTAGGACTTCTAGTATTATGTTAAATAATAGTGCTGAGAGTGGACATTCCTGTCTTGTTACTGAACATAGAGGAAAAGCTCTCAGTTTTTCTTTATTGAAGATGATATTTGCTGTGGGTCTTTGTTATTTGACCTTTATGATGTCGAGGTATGTTCCCCCATCCCTACTTTGTTGAGGGTTCTTATCATAAATGGATGTTGTACTTTGTCAAATGTTTTTTCTGCATCTACTGAAAGGAGCATATCATTCTTATCCTTTCTTTTATTAATGTGGTGTATCATGTTGATTAATTTGCAAATACACTACCACTCTTCAGCCCAGGAATAAATCCCACTTGATCAGAGTGAATGATTCTTTTAATATACTGTTGAATTTAATTTGCTAGTATCTTGTTGAGAATTTTTGTATCCATGTTCATCTCAGATATTGGCCTGTATTTCTCCTTTTTAGGGGGTTTTTATCTGGTTTTGGAATCAAGGTAATGTCGAACCCATAGAATGAGTCTGAAGTTTTCTTTCCATTTTTATTTTCTGGAACAGCTTCAGAAAAATAGGTATTAACTCTTCTTTGGTAGAAGTCCCCTGAGAAGCCATCTGGCCCTGGAATTTGTTTGTGGGAGATTTTTGATTACTGATTCAATTTCTTTGCTGGTTATCAGCCTATTCAAGTTTTCTATCTTCCTATTTCAGTTTTGGTAATTTATAAGTTTCTAGGAATTTATCCATTCCTTCCTGGCTACCCATTGTGTTGGCATATAATTTCACATAATATTCTCATAATTCTTTGTATTTCTGTGGTGTTGGTTATGATCTCTCCTCTTTCATTTGTGACTTTATTTATTTAGGTCCTTTCTCTTTTCTTCTTGATAAGACTGGCTAGGGGTTTATCATTTTTATTAATTTTTTCAAAGAACCAGCTCTTGGTTTTATTAATATGTTCTACTTTTCTGTTTTGTGTTGTATTGTTTTTTTTTTTTCTATATCATTCATCTCTTCTCTAATCTTTATTATTTCCCTTCTTCAGCTGGCTCTAGGCTTTATTTAAATGCTTTTCCATATATATATCTGAGACTTTTCTTGCTTCCTGAGAAAGACCTGTATTGTTATATACTTCCCTCTTATGACTGCCTTTGCTGTATCTCAAAGGTTCTGGACTATTGTGTTTTCATTTTCATTTGCCTCCATGCATTTTTTTAAATTTATTCTTTAAATTCCTGGTTATCCTATTCATTCTTTAGTACTTTCATATGAAGTTCTTTAACCTCCAATTATTTGTGGTCTTTCCAATTTTTTCTTGTGATTGAATTCAAGTTTCATTGTGTTGTGGTCTGAAAATAAACATGGTATTATCTCAGTCTTATTGTACTTGTTGAGGCATGATCTATAACCAGTTCTTGTGATCTATTCTGGGGAATGTTCTATGTGCACTTGAAAAGAATGTGTATTCTGCTTTAGGATGAAATGTTCTGACTATATCTGTTAAGTCCATCTGGACCAAGGTATTCCTCAAAGCCATTTTTTCCTTGTTAATTTTCTGCTTAGATAATCTGTCCATTACTATATGTGGGATGTTAAATTCCCCCACTATTATTGTATTGTTATCACTGAGTTTATTTATGTTTGTTATTAGTTGAATTATATATTTTGGTACTCCTATGTTGAGGACATAAATACTTACAATTTTTAGAGCTTCCTGTTGGTAGACTTCTTTATTATGACATAGTGTCCTTTATATAGTCTTTGGCTTAAAATCTAGCTTTGTCTAATATAAGTATGGCTACCCTGGCTTTCTTTCGATGTGCATTAGCATGACAGATGGTTCTCCATCCCCTCACTCAATGTGGAGGTGACTTTAGGTCTAAAATGAGTCTCTTATAAGCAGCTTATTGATGAGTCTTTTTTTTTTAATCCATTCTGATACCTTGTGTCTTTTGATTGGAATATTTAGTCCATTTGCATTCAGATTGATTTTTGGTAGATATGAATTTAGTGCCATTGTATTGCCAGTAAAGTTGATGTTTCTGGAGATTTTCTTGGTTCCTTTCTAGTCTTTGTTGGTTTTTGTCTTTCTTTCCCACTCAAATAGTCCACTTTAATATTTCTTGCAGTGCTGGTTTAGTGATCACCAACTTTAGCTTTTGTTTGTCTGGAAAACTCTTCATCTCTCCTATTTCAAATGACAGCTTTGTTGAATAAAGTATTCTTGGCTGAGTATTTTTCCCATTTAGCACATTGAATATATAATGCTATACTCTTCTGGCCTGCCAGGTGTCTGTGGAGAGATCTGCTACTAACCTGATTCGTCTTCCCTTGTAGGTTAGGGATTTCTTTTCTCTTATTCCTTTTAGAATTCTTTCCTTATCTCTGTATTTTGCAAATCTTACTATGATATGTCCTGGTGTTGACTGACTTTTGATTTTGATGGGAGTTCCCTGTGCCTTCTGGATTTGGCTGTCTGTTTCCTTCCCCTGATTAGGGAAGTTTTTAGCTAAATTTGCTCAGATAAACCCTCTGCCTCTTTCCCTCTCTTCTTCTGGGACTCCTATGATATGAATTTTACTTTGCTTTATGGAGTTGCTGAGTTCCCTAAGTCTACCTTTATGATCTAGTAGTTTTCTTTCCCTCTTATTTTCAGCTTCATTATTTTCCATAATTTTATCTTTTATACCATTTATTCATTCCACTAATTCTTCCATCCTTTGGTCATTACATTCAGTCAGTTTTGCATCTCATTTATAGCCTTTTTTATTTTGGCCTGACTAGTTCTTAGGTCTTTTTTCTATGTGGTATGAGTCTCTCTAGTTTCTTTCATGCTTTTCTCCAACCCAGCTAAATATCCTTATGATTGTTGTTTTAAATTATGGTTCAGGCATGTTACTTATATCTATTTTGATTAACTCCCTGGCTGGGACCTCTTCTTGTTCTTCCATCAGATCCCTGCCTTCACCCTGTGTTCAGGCTGTTTGTAGCCCCAGCTTTTCTTTTTCTTTTTCTTTTAATTTTCTTTTCTTTCCTTTCCTATCCTTTCCTTTCCTTTCCTTTCCGTTTCTTTCTTTTTTTTTTTTAATCTCAGGCACATGACTGGATTTCAAAACTCCAAATTTTAGGGACATGACATGGTGCAGACCCACACAGATCTTTTGGGATAGGGTCTTGCCATGCTGTGGCTAGTATTGATTGGTCCAAGAAAAGTAGTTGCAGGACCACACACAGGGGCTTGGATTTTATGGTAAGGCATAACAAAAAGCCAGCATCCAGGTTTGCTGCCCTTAGCAGGTGTCTCTGCTCCTATGCTAATGAATGGGGTAGCTCAAAATTGCCTGATGCGGGGCCTTATATAATGGCCACTCTCTGCCTCAGGACCCTGCAGAGGACTACAATATACTTCAAGAAGAGGAACTGTCTCTTCCAGTGAGACGCAGGGATCCTCAAAACATGCTTTCCACTCCTGGGCTTTTGCCCTCCTTCTCCACAGGGCACCACTACATCCACCAGGGTCAGTCCTGCCAATAGCAAAGACTTCTAAAACTTCAGATTTAGAGCTCTGCTGCTTAGAAAAACTTGTGATAATCAGCCCCTTTCTCTTTCCCAGTCAGTTGTTTGGGGAAGTGTTTTTCTTGTGCAATCCTCTGTACGCTGCTTTATCTGTCTCTGTTTCCCTCTCTCTCTCTCTCCATGATCAGAGCTCCCTCTCCTCCACAGCATCCATGATTCTTTTTCTCCCCCAAATCCCATTTCCACACCTCCTACTTACCACATGGCGGCCGCTTTTCTACCTCTAATTGTGCAATTTGTTCTCTTGGTCCTCAGGTCAATTTCCTAGGTGTTCAGAATGATTTGATAATTATTTCGCTGTTTTTGAGGGATGAGAGAAGCATAAGGTTCTCCTACTACTTAACCATCCTAATTCCTCCTTCCTTATTTTTTAAAAAAGTTTGAATCACAATATTCAAAAAATTAGATACATTTTTATGTATAAAATGTATACACAAAAATGTACACATCTTGATGAGGTTTTTTTTTTTTCTTTAAACAGTTGCATAAATCACTGTTCATCTATGAAGATTTATCTGAATCATTCTTCACAGAGATAATTAGCTGTTCCATTCTTTGTATTTTAATAGAATTTATTATATTCCTTTTACCATTTCCCTCTATTCCTATAATTTTACCTCATTTAACACACTCCATGAGGTAAGGACACTACCATCTATATCTGCAAGGTATTATAAATTTGTTTGTCCAGGTAAATAAATCATATAAATTATTTATATGAATTTTCTTAAAATATAATCACTGGACTCCAAAATATTTAAGTAAACCAAGCACACTGAGACTCTATTCCTTAACATTGCTGGAGCAACTGACATCTTATCTATTAAATAAAAATAAAAAATAAACATTTTATCATCACAAATTTGTAGAAAATTTAGAAAACAATTTAGAATATGGGAAAATAGAGAAAAAAACTTAATCTCATCAATAGTGATTATCATTGCATATTTTACACAGTTAAGATAATATGACTAAACCATTTTATAGTCTCATTTTTTAGCGAAAATTACATTTCTGGGTCATGAAGTCATTCTATAATTTCAAACGTGTATGTCATAGTTTATGTACTATGACTTTTATAAACATTCCCCTGACTCAGATAGACATGAGAAAAGGAGGTGATAGCCAGATACTGAAGAGTTTGAATTTAAAATGGCCTCAGTTCTACACCATTGATTTTCAAGTTATGGCCCCTGTATACCTATAGGTCTAGAAATATATTTTCGTTTGTCTTGAGTTGTCTGTAAAATTATTTTAACCTTAAAATATACTAAGAGTCTGGAACATCTGAGGCTGACCACTTTTAACCAAACACAAAGGGAATTTGGGTGCCATGTTTTATCTGTGTTCATAGTCATGTTAACTCTTGATGGTATTTTAATTTCAACAAGTTACTAAGGAAACAGCCAAGATAAACTTGAAAAATAAGTACCCAAAGAATAAATTATGTCATTCTACACTTTAAGATCAAAGAAATAGGGTGTATCTTAGTTCATGGCTCTTGTATGGCTTAGTGTATCTAGTGTATCTTAGTATCTTGTGTATCTTATGGCTTGTGTATCTTAGTTCATGGCTCTTGTATCTTAGTTCATTTATCTTACTATACATTTCCTTTTTTTAATACTTAGACTTTAGGAATTGGTCTATTTCCCAAGTAGTTCATTCTCTGCCAACAGGAGTGTTTTTCTTTTCTTTTTTAATTTTCCCATAACCTAACATTTTTCTGAAATTAAACAAATACACAGCATTCTAAGGATTTCAGTGTCACTATTTTGGAAAGATAAACAAAACCAAAAAAATTTCCCCTCCTACTCACTCCATTAACTATTTTCTATATTTTCAAACATATGTAGGGGATGAGAGAGAAGAAAACAAGTTAATGTAAGAATTAGAATGCACCTTATTAGAGGAATATTGCCTGATTGGCTGGCATAGATCAAGATCTGCATTATTTTGGATCTTTCATGAAGCAGACACTAAGACAGAATTAGATGTGCAAGATATATGTTAGATACTACAGGGAGAGATCCGGGGAAGCTATGAAAGCCTTTGGACTGTAATTCTGGTCTGACTTTATATGAAAAAGGGGAAGAAAGGAAGGAAGAAGGATTGTCAATACTTTAGAATGCACTGCAGGTATAAAAGAACTCAGAAGAGACATTAGAGAATTCTCTAGTCAACACTACTCATCAGAGAAGTCCTGTATTCCTTAGCAATGGACCTGCCTTAACATCTCTTCTGTGCTTAATGATTGGCTAAGAACAGCCCATGGGACCCATATCTTCACTGTGAACATGGTGATAATATCAGAGTGCAGTAGCTAGAGCTATCACTTAATCCCACATCCTGCAGTTAGAAATCTGAGACATGCATTGTTATGGCCTCCACAAGAACTGTTGAGGAAAACGTAGTAAAGGTGTTGCAGATTAGGAATATAAAGAAGGCTAGGCACCTTTGTAAAAAGATTGCCAGTGGACTTGGGAAAAAGAAAGTCGTGGAGGGGAGGCAGCATTAGAGAAGAAGAATGTCTAAAGTATATTATTTCCTTTTTTTCCCCTATCTATACACTTATTTCAATATAATAATAGTGTTCTCTATAGATCTTGAGATGTCTGCAATATCAGGCAT
The DNA here is from genome assembly GCA_028533885.1 of Nasua narica. Lineage (NCBI taxonomy): Eukaryota > Metazoa > Chordata > Mammalia > Carnivora > Procyonidae > Nasua > Nasua narica. The sequence continues at coordinate 164,104,605 of CM052799.1, read as the reverse complement.
AAGATTACATTTCCAGCCTCCAGCTTGCATAAACATAAGAAAAAGAGCAGAAATCCCCTCATAGTAACTATTGGGAAACTCTTACAGCCTCCGAGTTAAGGGATCTCTTTCAGGCAGGGAACCTAAAGACTCTAGGTTGTATGCAATGTGTAAATTCTTTTTGTTTTTCATTGTAAATTTTAATGATAAATTATGTAACTCACTCATTCTTCCCTCTCTTCATTTCCAGAAGATTATTATTAAGTGAAAATTCTCCTAATGTTTGCTAGATCAAATATATATGAGGATTTAAAAAAATTTTTGCCATAAAATTTTAATATCTAGAGAACTTCCAGTAAGATTGATAGTTTAACCCCTCACATATATAAAACCTATAACAAACTGGAAAGCAGTCAGAAGAATAGAGTTAGAGTTTATTCTTTAAAATACTGCAACCAGATGTGAGAATTGAAAGTCTGTGTCTTTCTGGTCTGAGTGCTCTCCCCAAACCCCAAGGCTGTTATAAAATAAGTAGAAGAAACTTCATCTTTATCAACTGAAAGTGCTGGCAAACAGGGTTTAGTGTTAAAAGAGTCACTGAAAAGTTAAAGGCCAAAGTGTGGCAGTTAGAGAATGGCAGAAAGAGTAAGATCCAAAATGAGTGTATAAACGTGTCCATATTCCTGGCTGTGGTCTACAATACATACTCATGAGTAAGACAGCAGAATGGACAGCAAAACTCATGCAAAAGAAAATGAAGACTTTACTTTTTCTTTTTAAGATTTTATTTATTTATTTATTTATTTATTTATTTATTTATTTATTTGACAGAGAGAGAGATCACAAGTAGGCAGAGAGGCAGGCAGACAGAGAGGGGGAAGCAGGCTCCCTGCTGAGTAGAGAGCCCAGTGCAGGGCTCAATTCCAGGACACTGGGATCATGGCCTGAGCCAAAGGCAGAGGCTTTAACCCACTGAGCCACCCAGGCGCCCCAGGACTTTACTTTTTAAAGACAGAGTTGTATTGAGTGAAATCTGTAATTTTATTGTTTTGTTTAGTTTTTGTTTTTTTTTAACTGAGTGTAATTCCTAACTGTGCACCATCAAGGCAAAAGACAGTAGAAACTTTAGAAGTTTAAGATGTCAGTGGACAGATTGTGAGGCTGGCAGAATATCTGAGCATCAAGGATAAATGTCTTAGCAAAAATAGCATAGAGAGCATAAAACAGATTCCAGGGCCATAGCAATCCATGATCTCTAATGTCCATTTTTCAATCCAAATACCTACATCAAAGAAAAGGGAAAGTGTCTTAACAGGGAAGAAAGATAACCAACAGACACTGAGTAGACCCAGATTGAATTCATCAGATAAAAATTTTAGATTGGGGCGCCTGGGTGACTCAGTGGGTTAAAGCCTCTGTCTTTGGCTCAGGTCATGGTTCAGGTCATGTTCTCAGGGTCCAGGGATCGAGCCCTGCATCAGGCTCTCTGCTCAGCGGGGAGCCTGCTTCCCCCCTCTCCCTCTGCCTACCTCTCTGCCTACTTGTGATCTCTCTCTCTGTCAAATAAATAAATAAATAAAATCTTTAAAAAAATCTTAGAGCAACTTTTACGTAAATATGTTCAAAGAATTATGGTGACATATGTACAAAATTAATGGAAACATATTTTAATTTCTGAATAGTTGTGGAATATCAACAGACAAATGAGAACAACTCAGTAAATCAAGTGTTGAAAAGTACAGTGGCTGTAAAGGAAAAATGAACAACATTTGCTTAATATCAGATTTCAGATAATATAATAGATCAGCAAACCTAAAAACAGGTAAAAAATAAAAGTGCACAATCTGAAAATATAGAAAAAAAAGATTAAAGAAAAAAAATGACAGAGCTTCAAAGACGTAAGAAAATGTCAAGTATCTAATCTATGTAATTGAAGTCCCAAAAAGAGAAGAGCAAGAAGAAGGAAAGAAAAGTAATATAAAGGCCAAAAATTTCACAGATTTGTCAGAGCATATGAATTTACAGATCCAAGAAGCTCAACAAAAAGCAAGCAAGATGAAAACACAAAAATGATAATAAATGTACTAAAAACCTAAGAGAAACTTTTAAATAGTTATAGAAAAACAAAAAATACATTTTTCTGTATATGCTGGGAAACATTATTAATGATTGAGTTTTTATCAGAAATTAATCAGATCAGAAGACATAAAAATAACTATTCGAAGTGCTGAAAATAACAATAAGAAATTATTATATATAAGGACACCTGGATGGCTCAGTTGGTTAAGCATCTGGATTTTGACTTAGGTCATGATCTCAGGGTCATGAGATTGAGCCCTTGTTGCTGACATGGAGTCTGCCTAAGATTATTTCTCTCCTTCTCCCTATGTCCCTCCCACAGTGCATGCTCTCTCTCTCTCCCCCCCAAGGAGAAAAAAAAAACTATAAGTAATAATATACATGATATTTATATTATTTTTAGCCCACTATCATTTTTGTTATTACTACCAACCAAAATTTCTATATATGGTGAAATTATCCATTAAAATAAAAGCAAAAGGAAGCATTTTTTACATGAAGAAAAATTAAGAGAATTTATTGCCAGCACACCTGCATGCACTAGAAAGCTCAATTTTCTCTAGCTGAAGGGATATGTCATATGGTGTCAATTGTGATACAAATAAATGTGTGAAAAGCTTTGATAGTAGATTTATTGGTAAATAGGCACAATTGAAAATGAGATTAAAGACAATTTGATTTACTATGATATCAAAAATAAAACAAACTTTGCAATAAATTTGAAATAAAGGTGTATTTCCTCCATATTGAAAACTAGGAAACATTATTAAGAGAAAACAAAGAATTAAATAAATGGAGTATTATATCACCTCATAATGGAAGATTCAATGGTATTAAAATGTCAGTTCTCCTCAGATCTGTAGATTCAATACATTAAAACTCTAGCATTTATTTGCAAAGGCAATCAAACTAGAATAATAAAGAGCAATTTTGCAAAAGAAGAGGTAGTTGTAGAAAATCATACGATTTGATTTCAAATTTTACTCTAAACTTTAAGTAATGAAGATAATGTGTCATTAGCAATAGTTTATCTATATAGCCCAATGGAACAAAATTGAAAACACAGGAACAGGTCGATTTATATTCAATTGATTTTCCACAATGGTACTGGAACAACTGTATAGTTGCCAAATTTTTTAAAATTATCTATAACTTTTTACATTCATATAAAAACATATGAATAATCCAGTTTTTCCATATTCTCATCAGTATTTGGTGGTGTCACTATTTTTCTTTTGAGCCATTCTGGTAACTGTGCAGTGATATTTCACTAGGGTTTACATTTTCATTTCCCTAATGGCGAATGTTGTCAAACATGTTTTCATGTGCATATTTTCCATCTGTATGTCTTCTGGAAAAATCCCATCATATTTTTTTACCCATTTTCTAATTGCATTATTGGCTTTATTTTTACAGTTGAGTTTGACAGTTCTTATTCTACTCAAGATACTTGTGCATTGTCAAATATATAGTTTCCAAATATTTTTTCAGCATATAGCTTGTATTTTCATCCTAAAGAATCTTTCAGAGAGCAGAATTTTTCTTAAATTTTGAAAGTCCAGAATATCAGGTTTTCCTTTTATAAAATCATGTTTTATGTTCATCTGTAAAAATTCTTTGCATAGTTCTAGTTATGGAAGATTTTCTCCTATATATTTTCTCAAAGTTTTATTTTTATATTTTGTTTAATTATATGACTGTCTCCATTTGTTCAGGCTGCTATAACAGAAATACCACAGACTAGATGGCTTATAAGCAACAGAAATTATTTCTCATAGTTATGGGAGCTGGAATTCCAATATCAGAAATCAGCATGGGGCCCCTGGGTGGCGCAGTTGGTTGAGCGACTGCCTTCAGCTCAGGTCATGGTCCCGGAGTCCCGGGATCGAGTCCCACGTCGGGCTCCCAGCTCCATGGGGAGTCCGCTTCTCACTCTAACCTGCTCTCTCTCACTCTCTCTCTTTCCTAATAAATAAATAAATAAAATCTTTTAAAAAAAAAAAAAGAAATCAGCATGATTCAGTTCTGTGAAGACCCTCTTTCAGGTTTTAAACTGCTCACTTATTGTATCCTAGCATGGCAGACTGCAGAGTAAGCTTTCTCATATCTCTTATAATAAGGGCACTAATACACTCATGAGAGATGTGCTTTCTTGGCCTCATCTAATTCATTACTTCCCAAAGGTACCACTTCTTAATACCATTGCATTGTGCATTTATATTTTAATATTTCAAAATATGTTGTTTTGGAGATACAAAAACATTTAGTCCATAAGAATGATTTATTCTTGTGTAAAATAGGAGACTTACATTCATGTATACTATTTTAAAGATGTTCAATTGCTCCAGTACCATTTGAGATCATCTTTCCTCCCTTGAATTGATTTTGCACATTTGTCAAAAGTCAGTTGTAAGTGGAAAGTTATGTCAGCAAGATGGTGGAAAAGGAAGACCTAGATCTCATTCCCTTACAAAGACAAAATGTTATGAGAACTCCAGAAACCATTTAAGAAGTAGCAGTGCTTCCAGCATATTCCAGCAAAAATAGCCACAATGAAATAGGAAAAGATGTTTTATTTTAACCATGTCATCTCTTCCTAACACTTGCATGGTTCAGAGCAATCATAAATTACCCTTTATGGCTTCTCTATACCCATCTCTATACCCTTCTCTATACCCTTTGTGGCTTCTCCTTTGGAAGACAAAGAGAAGAGTAAAATATACGTGCATATACACAACAATCCAGCTCTTCAGAAAACTTTCAGAAGGACTCATTTGTGTTTTGCCTGATTCAGATTACTTAGAAGAAATCAGCATACTTTGAATACTTTGCGACTTCTGAAAACAAAAAAAGAGCTCACTGGCTTATTGCAGCCCAAAGGACCTAACGTGTTGTGCATTAGAGAGAGCAAGAGAGTACAAGCACCAGAAAAGAAACTAGAACACATAAGCCTAGAGAAGATGCATCTTAATAAAAGATTTGAGGGGCTGCCAAAGTCTCTACCCAAGATGGCTGGTGAGGGTCTTTTTCTGTTTGAAGTCAGTCTTTAAAAAGAGTGGGAGAGGTAGCTGTTTTTTCAAATGCAAATTTACCTCACATATAACAAAAGAGAAACAGTAAAGCATGGCCTAGCAAAAAGACAGAAATAAATCTCTATAAATCAACCCTAAAGAAATAGACATTTATGAATTATTTGATTAAAAAAATCCAAAATAATCACATTAAAGAGGCTCAATGCACCACAAGACAATGCAGAAACATAAGTAAATTAAATCAGGAAAAGTAAGCATGGGCAAAATGAGATTAATAAGGAGCTAGAAACTATCAAAAAAAGCAAAGAAAAATTCTGGAGCTAAAAAATACAATAATTGAATTGAAAAATAAACTAGAGTTTCAAGAGCTCATTTGATCAAGCAGAACTCAAAAAAGTGTATTTGGAATTATAGAATCAGAAAAACAGAAAAAAAAAAAAACTAAGAAAAGTTAAAAAGTCCAAAAGATTTATGGGACCCCAGCATGCAGACCACTTTATATATTATGGAAATCCAAGGAGAAGGGAGAGAGAAAGGGGCAGAGAAAATTTGAAGCAACATTGGCCAAAAATTTCCCAAACAGAAGGAAGGAAATAAACATACAAATTCAAGAAGTTAAGAAGATTTCAACTAGCACACACAATGAAATATAGTGTAATCTAGCTGTCAAAAATAAGAAAAATTCTGAAAGCAGGAAGAGAGAAAAACTTGTCATGTAGAAGGGAACTCTCATAAGATTATCCTCAGGTACCTCAGCAGAAATATTACAAAAAGGGAGTGAGAGAGTGTGCATGAGAAGGGGTAGAAGCTACGGAGAGGGAGAGGCAGAGAATCCCAAGCAGACACCCCATTGAGCATGGAACCCAACTCAGGGCTCAAGTCTCACAACTGGAGATCATCACCCAAGCCAAAATCAAGAGTCATTCGCTTAACTAAGCTACCCAGGTGCCCCAAACAACTCACTTTTAATATAGTTACAGATTTAAAAGTTCAAAGCATACAAACAATAAAACTATGTTAATTGATATAAGATATAAAAAGAGGTAATTTGTGGCATCAGTGGGGGGAGATATAAAGGGTAGAATTTTTTTGTTCTGATTGTATAAATTTACTATAATTAGTGTATTACTCTAAGATTTTTTAGTTAGTCCCCATGGGAACCACAGAGAAAATACTAATAAAAGATTTACAAAAGAAAATAAGAGAAAAAAAGCCAAAAGCATGTAAACACACACAAAAAGTCAATGAAACACGGTGCAGCAAGAAAAAGAAATGACAAAATCAGTAGAAGATACATAGGACACAATTAGCAAAATATCAATAGTAATTCCTTCCCTATCAGTAATTATCTTAAATGTAAATGGATTAAATCTCGCATTCAAAAGACATATAGTTGCTGAATTGATTAAAAAAATGATATCCAACTATATCATGTCTACCAAAGAATTATTTTAGATATAAAGATATACATACACTGATAGTGAAGGAATGGAAAAATAAACTCCATGCAAATGATAATGAACTGAGAATGGGGATGGCCATTGTTATATCAGACAACATATATCTTAAGTCAAATACTGTTATGGGAGACAAGGATATTATAAAATGATAAAAGGGTCAATTCACCAGGAAGGTATAATAATTTTAAATATGTGTGACTTTTTTATCAGACTGTCTCTTAAATATATAAAACAAACTTTACAGAATAGAGGGAAGAAATCATAACACAAAGTGGATTTTAATGCTCCACTTTCAGTAATGGATAGTTCAATCAGATGATCAAAAGAACTTGAACATTATAGATCAACTGGAACTAATAAATATATACAGAACACTCTATCCAACAGCAATAGAATGCACATTCTTCTCAGGAGTATATATTCTTCAGGGTAGATATGCTACACCACAAGCAAGTCTTTACAAATTTAGGAAGATTTAAATCATACCAAACATCCTTTTTGACCACAGTGAAATGGAACTAAAAATCAATAGCAAAATGGAAACTAGAAAACTCACAAATATGTGGAAATTAAAAAATATATGCCTTTTTTAAAGATTTTAAATATTTATTTATTTATTTATTTATTTATTTATTTATTTATTTATTTGACAGAGAGATCACAAGCAGGCAGAGAGATAGGCAGAGAGAGGGAGGGGAAAGAAGGCTCCCTGCTGAGCAGAGAGCCTGATGTGGGGCCTGATCCCAGGACCCTGGGATCATGACCTGAGATGAAGGCAGAGGCTTTAACCCACTGAGCCACGCAGGCGCCCCCTCCCACCTTTTCTGTTTCTAACTGAAGTCCTAGAGTGTACAAACTCCAGGTTGACCAACTGAAGGAACACTATGGAAGACTGGTAGAAATATCAAGAAAGCAAATACCTGACATAGTGAGGAAAAAAAAAATTTTTAATTAAAAAAATTAAAAGTATTATATATATCATGACCAAATGGGATTTATCACTCGGAATGCTAGGATATTTCAACATATGAAAATCAATCAATATAATGTACACATTAACAGAATGAAGAATAAAAAACACAAGATTATCTCAATGAACAGAAATAACCTTTGAAAAAAATCCAATCTTCCTTTAAAAAAAATAAACTCCTGAGAATAGGAGGAAATTCTTCAACATACTGGAGGTCATTTATGAAAAAGCCCACAGCTTATATCAGTTCAATGGTAAAAAACTGAAAACTTTCTCTCTCAGATCAGAAACAAGATAAGGATGCCTGCTCTCACTATTTGACTTTTAGTACTTCTCAACATAGCATTGGAAGTCGTAGGTAGAGCAGTTAGGCAAGAAAAAGAAATGAAAGACATTCAAATTGGAAAGGAGGTAATGATATTTTCTATTCACAGACAACATGATCGTAAATGTAGAAAACCCTAAAGATTCTACAGAAAATTTTTAGAATCTTTTAGCTAATTCAGTGAAGTTGCAGCATAAAAAATCAACACAAAATCAGTTGCATTTCTATATATTAACAATGAACAGTTGAAAAAAAAAGCGACTAAAAGAATCCCATTGACAATAGAATCAAAAAGAATAAAATGCTTAGGAATAAACTTAACCAAAGAGGATTTCTTGGTTATGACACAAAAAGCACATCCAACAAAAGCAAAGACAAACCAATGAGACTACATCATAGTTTAAAACTCCCATGCTACAAAGGAACCAATCAACAGAATGAAAAGATAACCAATGAAATGAAAAAAAAAAAATTTGCAAACCACAAATGTAAAGGGTTTATATCCAAAATACATAAAGATTTCGTGCAACTTAACAGCAAAAACAAAATCTATCCAATTAAAAATGAACAAAAGCCTTGAATAGAAACTTTGCCAGAGATACACAAATGACCAACAAGCATCTGAAAATTTGCTCCACTAGTCATCACTAGTCATCAGGGAAATGCAAATCAAAGCCATAATAAGATACTGTCTCATTGCTAAGATTTTTTTTTTTGGTCTGTGCTTATCTTCGTATCTAAATTGCTGACTTCTTCAGCACCCATTCTGGGAGACGTGAAGCAAAAATAAAATTTAAGGAGTCCAAAAAACCTTGCTGTTTTTTGGTTCTGAAGTTGCTGGTTGTTCCACCATCTTTTCTCCATCTTTCAGAGTTATAGTGTGTGTGTGTGTGTGTGTGTAATCTGCAGAGTTTTTAGTTGTATTTAGTGTGAGAAGTTTTAAAAAAACAATAAAAGAAGCAGTCTATACTGTCTTCTCCAAAGTGGAAGTCCATTTTTATATCATCTAATAATACTTAGTTGGATGCTTCTTAAACTTGAAGAGTAATCCTTCCCAAAGTAATTTCTCATATGACTTAGTCATCTTTCTATCTCAGTTCCCTAGTGCTTACATTTCAGCAGTTAATCAATAAATGGTATGTTTCTTTAATGAATTTATAATATGAATTTCTGTCTTGGTTCTATAATTGACCAGCTGTGATTTGGGGCAAATAATTTTTTATTTTCAGATGTTCATACCTATAGACTTTCCAACTCTAACACCTTCAAAGAGCTACTTTAAAAGTATATTAATTCTAAATACATCATGCTACAATAGCTAATGCCATTCCTTTATAATTTCTTTGCTCAAAATTCTAAATATCATGTAGGTTTGTGTTATTGCTTACTTGCATTATAAAATGCTATGCACATATCCTCTTTGATAAATTTTAGCTTCTTAAATACTTTTTGAAATTAATGATACTTAAACAGGTAAATCATGTGATAATTAGGCAAATGGTTTCTGCTTTAGAATTTTTAATTCCTTGCTGTTGTATTAGTAACATTATTATTATCACATGTTCCTTCTTATTTTGAGAGTATCAATATCTTGAGATATTCACTATAGATTTAATGAGTAAATATCTGTTTTTTTACCTTTTTTATGGTGTCATTTTTTTTAAAGATTTTTATTTATTTATTTGACAGAGAGAGAGAGATCACAAGTAGGCAGAGAGGCAGGCAGAGAGAGAGAGGGGAAGCAGGCTCCCTGCTGAGCAGAGAGCCCGATGCAGGGCTCGATCCCAGGACCCCGAGACCATGACCTGAGCCGAAGGCAGGGGCCCTAACCCACTGAGCCACTCAGGTGTCCCCTTATGGTGTCATTTTTAACCATCATTTCCAAAAGGAATAATGGATAAATATTGTCCTTGGCTTGCATTTATGAATAGTAATCACATGAACTGCTTCCTGGGATATATTTTATTATTTGCATCTACTCATTTGTATTTCATTTCATCTGCTCTGTAGACATCTCAACAGCTTAATTAACCATCTTCACCCTTGACATTCAAACAGAACACTGCCCATTGTTCATATTATTCCTTGTTATCAAAATACCAGGATCTTGAGGGTTTAATACCAGCTGTCATGAATGCTAAATAGGTTTACCAGGTATAAGTAATTTTCTTAAGTTATGGGTAATATTCTTTACTTTCTAGATCACTTTACATTTCTAGATCATTTTCTTCTGTGATTTTTTTTTTAAAGATTTTATTTATTTATTTGACAGAGAGGAGAGAAATCACAAGTAGGCAGAAAGGCAGGCAGAGAGAGGGGGAAGCAGGCTCCCTGCTGAACAGAGAGCCCAATGCGGGGCTCAATCCCAGGACCCTGAGATCATGACCTGAACTGAAGGCAGAGGCTTTAACCCACTGAGCCACCCAGGCACCCCATCTCCTGTGATCTTAAATGAAAGAAATTGAAATATGAAATTGATCATTAGTTTTTTAAAACACTGAGAAATATATTAAGACCTTTAAAAAAGATATTAATTTTTATTAGAATTAGAATAAATGAAGATATAGATATCAAGTATTTCTAAATGTTTTATATTATCCATGTCAAAGAAACTATGACAATAAGTTAGAGACTGATTCCATAATTCTCCCAAATAACACTCATATCTTAAAACTACAAACACCTGCATGATTTTACAAGTAGATTACATTCAGTCAAAGAACCTTATAAACATAGGTTATAAACAATCAAATGTATAATATGACCTATTCTTTCTCTTTTTAAAAAAAGATTTTATTTATTTGAGAAGCAGGAGCAGCAGGAGAAGGGGCAAAGGGAGAGGAGATGCAGACTCCCTACCCTTCTGATGTGGGGCTTCATCCCAAGATCCTAGAACATGACCTGAGCCAAAGACAGACGCTTAACTGACTGAGCCACTCAGGCTATGTTATTTCTTCAGAATTTAATGACCCATATTTGGCTACATGCTTTTTTATTTTTGCTAACAATAAGTCATAAGCTATTCTGGCTATATTTCTTGGTTCAAATTTATTCACTAGCATGGCAGAAAAAGTCTAAGGAACAATGCATATATCTCTGTAACTCCTTTAACATCTATATCCATATTTTATATGAACCTGTAATTATAAATGGTTAATAAAAAGACATTAAGTTTGTCGTCAACAAATTGTTTTGACCAATTTGTCTTAGGTGTGGTGGTCAGATATGAATCATCCTGTTACCTTCTTGCAACAAAGAAATTTTATTGGAATGTGAAGGTAATAGGGCTGAGGATATAAGACAGGTATGGACTTAGTCCATTAATATTATTCAGATTTTTTAATTCTCCTAGCAATAACCTAGGAATAACTTATTATAGAAATAAATCCTTCACATTGCATATTATAGCTGCATTTGCTATTATACCATATCAGTTTATTAAGAATTGTCACTTGAAACATTAGAACATATCAGTAGAAGAGTAATTATGCATTTTGAGAGCACCTTTTCTTCCATTTTTATTCTTACTTCTGAGACTCACTTGAAGTACTATCTTGTTACTTCTGAGAATATTTTAAGGTGTAGAGAAAATGTCTGTTTTTGCAGTTCATTTATGCCTACAATCATTTAAAAAAGGTGTAATACCAAAATGCATCTAGACACAATTAAATATCTAAATGTTGTTTTGTAAGATCCAAAATATGATGCAAAAGTCTGACTTTGTCTTCATTTATTCTCTGAATATAACACCTATGGCAAAATCATGTTTTGAACGATGAAAAAAATCATCTTATTTGAAATATTATTTTTATTTTGTTCCAATTACACATCAAAGAGTATTCTTTTTTTAATTAACATATAATGTATTACCCCCCCATCCTCCAGCCACCCTCAGTTTGTTTCATGAGTTTAGGATTCTCTCAAAGAGTATTCTAAAATAATTTATCAGAATAATATTGCTGATTTCATTTCCTTAGCAGTAGATTTTTAAGATAATATTTGTCAATCAATATGATAAAAGAAAAATGCATCTCTTTTCATTAGAGGCACAATCCTAATGTTGCACAGGGCGCTGATCTAAATGTGGACTATATATGAATGCTTTTGGCTATTCTCAAGCCTCATAAGTAAGTTTGTTACTACAATTACCAAAGTTACATAAATGCTTTGTAAAAGATGACTCTTTTTTCCTAAACACTTATTATTCTGATAGGATATAATGACTAATGGAATTATCAGAAAAGCATTCACTAATGTGACAAAAAGCCTGAAAAATCCTAGTCTTGAATAATCAAACCCAGAAGAGACTTAAAGAGAATAATTTATATACCACTTCGTAAAGACTTACATAAAATATAATATCTTTGAAAATTCACATTTATGATATGCTTTCTAGTTAACAATGACCCTACACTACCATTGCCTTTTTCTAATACTATAATCCTATTGAGCAGTTAATTGTCAGCATCTTTATCTTATAGACAGCTGAGATTTGGAAATGTAAGATGACCATCTCATTGGCAACGTTTGAAAAGGGAGGTACTGTTTACCTAAGTCTTCTCACTTTAAATCTCTTCTTCTTCCAGTTCTGTACCCACATTTTACTACATGAAGGCACGGAATTTGAGTGTAGCTCTCAGGATAATTCTGAATATTTCCTTTAAAAAAAATCTCTGAATACAGGAATAAGTGAAGTTTTTACTTTATGAAATTTCACTAAATAACATGTTATCCAGCATCCTGAAATTTTTTTAATTCTTAATGGTCCATGGCTATGTTACTTTAGAAATATTTTGACAAACAAGCTGTTTTCTTACAATGACAGAAGATTGAAAAATATTCCTTTAATACACAAAATACATTTATATACATATATGCTGAAAAAATTTGAGATTGATTTACTTACTGAGATTTTATTTACAAATACTTCCAGACAAATGCTTGGATATTTGTTGAGATAAAGTGTTCAGAGTTTTCCCTAAGTCTTTTTTTTTTTTAAGTTTTTTTTCTGTACTATTTCAATTTGTTAGTGTTCCCTACTGAGAGAGTAACTTTCCCAATTGCTCGTGATACCCTCTGTTCATAGAAACAAGCCCCTTGCTGTTCAAGTCTAATCTTTGAACAGTGGGGAAAAATAAGTTAACTGTAATTGATTTGTGGTCATCAGCTAGAGCCTTTCAACCAGAAAAATAAACTGAAATTGCTAGTAGCTTTGAGGATTGTCATATCTGTATTTCTAGTAACCCCATTAAACCCCAAGTTTTTTGCCTATTCTCTCTCAAAGAGTCCATGCTTCCAATTTGAATGACCCATTGTTCCTGTCTGGAATTGCATGCTGAGTTATTGGTCAGTAAATTAAATAAAAGAAAAATTTCTGCCTTTACTCCCTCTTAGATTCATAGATGTTCACTATTAGACAGGCTTTAAGCATTTCCTAATTTTATCCCTACTGACATTTCTTAAGTAGCTAGAGTAAGATTTACACTGTCTCTTCCTTTTGAGAAGATGATAATTTTGGAGGCATTTAATGGCATTTCTGAACAAAATTCTAACTTATACATAACATGATTAGTTTAGTGTTTTGCTACTTATATTTGCATTTACATATAAACTTCTAGGAATTTTGTTGACATTATATATAATCTCTTTTATAGATGAAAAACTCAAAAAAATAGGTGAAAAACCAAGCCTCCAGTAATTTAAAATACTTGCCCAAAGTTACAGTACTAATAAGTGACAGACAGAATGCAAACCTTATGACAATGAATCTGCTATTCTTAGTATCCCATGCTGCCTTTCTGTATGTATTATATAGACAAAATGGATATTAAATTCTGTTTAGAATACTGCATGAATTAGATGGTTCCTGAAGAGAATCTCTGTTTTGACTAAAATAAAACTCAATAATTTTGATAGGAATTGTTATCCTATTCTATTGGATATTAGAAATCACTCAAATTTTGTTTTAAGGTATAGTATGACACAAACTTGTGAAAATTTCTTACATCAAAATGTTTGAAACTCAGCACCAAATAAGAAAAGCAAAGACAAATTAAAATCTTAAAATTCTAAAATTCTAATAGGTCACTGCAGAAAAATAATTAAAATAACTTTTTGAAGTCCCAGAAACTTAAAAAATTCATATGATTGTAGAATTTTTAAACCAATACTAATTGTTCAGTAAATTTTTCTAACTAGGTTAATAACTATAATACTTCTAGATAATATTCCTGATTTATCTATTAGTTTCCATTATAGTTATTTCATTCACATTTAAAAGTCCATTTCCATTTTTAATTCCCTGAAATCCTTTCTAGAAGTAGATGGGGTATAAACAGATGACTGGGCCTAAATTTGTTTGAAAATTCTCAAAACCTGGTCCAACTCTAAGTGCCTCTAGGACCTAAAGTTGTGGGCTGGCACACGAAGAATAGTTAGTAATATTTTTGGAAAGAAGAAAAAAAGGAATGAAGTAAAGAATGCAAGTATAAAGAAAAGAAAATAAAGAAGCAGCATAACACAGTTTATAGCTGTTTTCTACCCTTCACAACAAATTACAACTGTTTAAAATAACAGTTGTACGAATTACAGATGTACAAATTACATCTGTCTAAAATAACACATTTATTATTTCACAACCCTTGGGTAAGGACTCTGAGCACCTGTTAGCTGAATCATTTGCTCAGAGTCTCGTGAAGTTTCAATAAAGATGTTGGCCACACTGCATTCCCATCTGGAGGCTCAACTTTGGAAAAATCCACTTGCAAACTCATTCAGGCTATTGACAAAATTACCTGCCTGACTTTCAACTTGAAGCTGCCCTTGAATCTTGCTGGCTGTGCATAGTTCCTTGCCATTTTTTAAAAAGATTTTATTTATTTAGAGCGAGAATGAGCAAGCATAGGCAGGGGTAGCGGCAGAGGAAGAAAGAGAAGCAGACCCTGCTGACCATGGAGCCTGATGTGAGTCTCATTCCAGGACACTGGGATCATGACCTGAGCTGAAGACAGATACTTAATGACTGAGCCACCCAGATGGCCTCCTTGCCATGTTTTCCACTTATTCCAATATACTCACAAACTCATTTCAAGATGAAAATAATACCCAGCTGATATATGGTTTATATCCTTCTGAGATCTAAGCAAAATACCAGGCTTATCCATGCCCAGACTCCTGATTTACAGATATTACAAACAATAAAATGAATGAAGGAGCTTTGAGAGCTGGAGAAGGGTCATATCAAGTATAGTGTTATAGATCAGGAAGAAGAGTTTGGATTTTTTTCTAGGTGTCATTCTTAGCCCAGGGCAAGAGACATTCCTTCCTTGTTCCTTGCTATTTAGAAAGTTCCCTTGGGTCTCCCCCAAGACAGGTTCTCATTAAGGGAGAAGAACACATAGGAACAGAGATGTGAACCTCCATTTGCTTTTCCTTCCTTGCCCCAGAGGCTTTAAAAACCTAAGACTCCAGATTTTTTGCCCAAATAACCCTAAATTGGTTTCAAAGGCTTGCTGAGTGAGGTCCATTCTCCAGAAGGCATGTCACATAAACAGTGTGCTCACCCTAGTTTCAATGAGTGGCCAAAGTGTGGCTATTTTCAAGGGGTATAGACAGAGCTAGAATGTAAGAGTTGAAATGTCCAAATTCATTCAGGGGGTATTCCTTGAGATCTGAAACAAAGTAATGGAGTGTGGGAGAAGTAGGGCAGAATTTTGGGAAGGTTCTTTGGCCTGGGTTCCCCATTTAGGACTACAAATGGTATAAAATTCTGAGGAATCCACAAGTTCAAAATTCAAAACTATATGATGACATATTGTTAAGTCAGGCAGACAACATATTTAAATTAACACTTTATTAGTATTGCATATAACTTTAAAATAGTCAGAAAAATTTCAGTATATGGTATATTTGCCACCATTTCTAATCTTATCCTGGACCCTATTTTACCTTCTCACCTATAATATAGGGAGATATTCATGGTGTTCATGGTGGTCTCAGTAAAACTTATGAGCAGGGAGTGACAAGACCTGATTACTTTTAGGAACACACAGGCTGCTGTGTGGTGAATGGATTTTAGGGAATTGTAAGTAGAAGTAGGGTTATCCATAGAGGCTATCACACTAGTTCAAGGGAGAGATGGTGATAGCTTGAAGTAGGTGGCTAATAGTGAAGCTAAGTGGGCATCACTGTTATTGCTTTGAAGGTAGAGATAAACATGTAGCTGGATTAGATAAGGATGGCTAGGGAAAGTGATATACAAAACATGACTATTAGTTCTATTGGTTTAACAGTCTATTTAATGATAGAGTTTAATCTCAACTGCTATCCTTTTGGAGCTTGGCTAAAAGAAAACTTTGGGGTAGCCTGGAGAAAGGGACATTACTCCATTATAGCTAACTTTTTACTAATCCAGTCATTTAATCTCGACACATGATCTCTTCGAAATATCAGTTTATATCACATATCCTTATACCCTTGATTGATAGAGTTTTAATTTTTTCGTGTGTCCATTTATTTGAGGTATGCATAGTATCTTTTTATTAAATGCTGAAAGTAAGGGAGAAGCACTTGTTTTCATGCATTTGAATTAAATTTGGTTTAAAGATATGTAAGTAGATTTATATAAAATCTGTGAGGATTTGATACTGTCTGAAGAAATGCAAAATCCACAATAAGAAATGTCAGTCTTGTCAAAAAAAAAAAAAAATAGGACTCTCCAGGCATAGAAAAGCAGTATTTTTGCAATGGTTCACATCTTTAAAAAAAAACTGACTACCCTAGCTATTAAGCCAATTTGATATATTTCTTAATTCCCTATATTATAGGTGAGAAGGTTAAATTTTGTACAAAGATCAAAATAATGTGCATAGATTTTGGCTAGAGAATTGTTTTACTTCACAGTCTATGCATTCCTATCTTGTAAATACAATACTAAAAGCCAGGTTTAATAGTCCATTAAAATTTATTTTTATTTGTATCTTTTATAGGTTATATGTAATGCCAAATATAAAAAGAATATTATAACAATCAATTGAGAGTTTATAAGGGTCTTTCAAAATTTCTGGATGATAAATAATGTGTTACAATAAATATGCATGTAATAATATATTAGCTTTCATGTGGATGTTTTGACATATTGGTAGTTTTGGGGGTTGGGAATAGGGAGATGGTAATAGAATTTAAAAATTCAGAACAGAAGAAGGTTTAGAGTTGTCAGGAAAAATTAATAAGTTAAATCTTGGATATGAATTTGAGTCTCTTTTTGGCCATTAAGTGAATCTGTGTAGAGAAAAAACAGATACATATACAGGGGTCCCAGTGAGATACTCTATACTGACCATAGAGAATTAATAATTATTATTACATGAATGATTAATTGCACCCTTGTTTGGAATATTACTCAGCTGGAAGTGCCAGAATTCAGTAGAGAACAGTTGGGAAAACAACTTAAGTATTTGGCATTAAAAAATGTAGTACGCAAAGGAGACTTCACATAAACTTCAGACTGCAAACAAAAAGATAGTCCCGAAATAGCAGAAAAGATTCCATCCTACCCCTTAATAAAGAGGGAATTTCTGACAGTATTAAAATTCAATAATGAGATCAAGTAACTACAAAGTTAAAAAAAATAATTTGAATTTGTCAGGTGGGTATCAGTGTGTGAGCAGCTAGATGATTTTGGTGCAAATAGTTTTAGCAGAGTAATTGAGTAAAACTAGATCAGTGTGGTTTAAAATGTGAACAAGTGGTTGGGAAAGGATGACATCAAAAGGAAACCAACATTTTAGATGGTTATCAATGAGACCAGTAAAGAGGGAGAGCAGTGATAGTTCTCAGCCTGAACTTTTGTGTGCTAATTGCTTAATATCCTCTGTTGTGTTCCTTATTGGCTGAATAATTAGCTAAATAATCTTTGTTTGCTTACCTGCAAAATGGTCCTAATAATATAATCTGAGAAGATGTTTATGTTTACTAATAGGCAGTTTGATGGTGAATGTTAGATAAAATGTCTACTGAGCCTATGGAAAATAACTGATGTTGAACTAATCAATTCAACATTTATATTGTACTTAATACTTAAAAAAGATCTTTAAGATAGGATAGGTATCACAATTTTCCATTAAATGTATTTGTCATTATTTATGTAAACTATATGTAATATAGTGATATAGTTTGAGTGGTATAGTGTATTCCACTGTTTTGTAGAATTTTACATTTTTTTAAAAAAATTTTCATGAGTTAAATCCTTAACACATCTTTAATAAAGTGTGTGTGAACAATTAATACCCTTTAATGAGCAGAAAGTTGATTAGAGCCTATCTTTGTTCCTTCCTTCCTTCCATCTTTCTTTCCTTCCTTCCTTCCTTCCTTCCTTCCTTGCATTCTTTTCTTATTTGTATTCTTTTTTTCTGGTATTCTTTTCTTTGTAGATATTCCAAATCTACTCTTTTGAGATACATATGAAAAAGGGTAACATTTCACATAGACACAGAAAATCCTTCAAAGTACTGGCATATGTAATCAAATAATATGTTCCATGGTTTTACACTTAAATTTAATCTTAATTGTTCTAATATGTTAGACTATCAGAGAAAAATGAAATTAAGGGATAAATTGAAATAAGCATATCCAAACAGACTGATGGTATTACACTTGTTTTTTCCAGCATGCTTCTGCTCTTCTAGGTGTTTCTCTTAGAATTGCAGCTTACTGAATTAATATCACGACATTTTTATTGCTCCACTAAGGAATAGCAATTTAGATTCTATTACTAATTGCTTCCTTACAATCAAAGCTGGCATCTAGGGATTTTTTTTAATCCTCAGACTGCATTGGATGGGAATATAGTTCTAATGTAATGTACCAAAAGAGTTAGCCAAAGCAAACCAGCATAAGACTAAGTTTCTCAAAAGAATTCTGAAGCATTATCAGGCTTTTCTCACATAGTCTTCTTAATGTCAAATAATATACAATACAGATTTTTTCTCTTTTAGTTTTGCAAAAATGCTCTAATTATAAGAATATTGCATTTTATAAGTTATATTTTATAAACATTTTAAGTTAACTACTCTAATTCTGTTTAATGAAGAATATAATGGAGATGGTTTACATTCTGAAAGTTTTGTTTGCTAAATAAAAGTAAGCTCCAAACTGCAGTAATTTGCTTTAATTTGACTCTACTTCTTTCCGTACTTAAAATCCAAGCCATAAGTAGTAACTAAAGATACATTATTGATTGATGAATAGATACATAAATAGATAATAGATGATTGGTAGATAGAAGATAAATAGATATGTCACAAAATATTTTCAAAAACACTCACAAGGTATGACAGTGAAGTGGATAGCTAGAACTTTACTAGAGATTTAAAATCAAAAGTATAGTTGGATCTGCTTGGTGTGGAAGCTAAAAGATATTATATAACATAAAATTAAAAAATATACTTTACATTTCAAGCTAGAAAGCAAGTCAACTGCATGCTCAGAATATCATTTTAGTGAAGAGTACAATTACCTTGGATACTGTAATTTGGTCACATTGTTGTTCATACTTGAGAATTCATTAATTCCTACAATAGCTTCTGTAGTTATAATGATTTCAGTTAATAATTGCATACCACATTTGCTGTTTTATTAAAGTTAAATAATATGGGTATCAGAGTATATCACTAGATTCTAGTCATCCTATAATAAGATTGTTAGTTATAAACATATAAAGCCTATCTTATAATACTGACTTATAAAATTATGTTTAATCATTTTAGATTTATTTTTTCACTTATTTTTTGTAAGATTTGTAGAATAATTTATAAATGTATAAGTAAATTTATATAAAATTTCCATCTGTTAAAATATTCCATAAATTTTTAGTTCCCCCCAAATAACTGGTTGGTTTTATTGAACAGACATTTACAGTTGTTTTGAAATTCATTATACTGGTGGATATAATGCTAATTTCCATGATGGAGGAATCAAAAAGACAAACAAAAAATAGAATGACAGATGCGGATGACATTATTAATAATGACCTTGCTTCTGGCAAAATAATTTCAAAATGCTACAAAGTGAACTTTATAGCTACAAGAAAAAGGGCATGAATATTCAGGAAAGTGTTAATTAGAAATGATACCCTTTAAACATAAACAAAACAAAACAAAAAAGAAAAGCACACTTCGAACTTGGCCACTGTCCCTGGATTAAATTATGTCCATCTTCAGAAATAGAAGCGTAACTTAAAAAAGACAATATATAATGAGGGACGCCTGGGTGGCTCAGTTGGTTGGGAAGCTGCCTTTGGCTCAGGTCATGATCCCGGTATCTTGGATCGAGTCCCACATCGGGCTCCTTGCTCTGCAGGGAGCCTGCTCCTCTCTCTGCCTCTGCCTGCCTCTGTGCCTGCTTGTGTTCTCTCTCTGTTAAATAAATAAATAAAATCTTTAAAAGAATAAATAAATAAATAAACAAATAAATAATTAAAAGACAATATATAATGAAATGTCATAGTAGGTATAAGGGTGTAGCACCTTTTCAAAATAGCCATTAAGATTTTTTTTCAAAAAAAAAAAATAGCCAATCTCCTTATAGCCACACCAAAAGTAGTATATCAAAACTAGGTAACAAAGGAGTTAGGTCATATAAGATTTTATAAAAATTTATATTTTATGTTTTTTAAGTATACAAATAATCATAGTTTTAAAGTGATATTTTCAAGACTGATGAAGAAACAGTGAAACTGGCATTTTACTAGTAGTAGGTCTAAGAAGTAGGAAACTTTTGAAATAACAGGACAATATGTATCCATAACAATAGTATTTGTTCTCATTTATAATAATTTATCACTGAACTATAAT
>CM052799.1:164049561-164083409 GCA_028533885.1 Nasua narica | reverse complement strand
ACATTTTTTCATTATAGTTCAGTGATAAATTATTATAAATGAGAACAAATACTATTGTTATGGATACATATTGTCCTGTTATTTCAAAAGTTTCCTACTTCTTAGACCTACTACTAGTAAAATGCCAGTTTCACTGTTTCTTCATCAGTCTTGAAAATATCACTTTAAAACTATGATTATTTGTATACTTAAAAAACATTTTCCTATTTCTGTAGTTAGTATATAATTGGTTACTAAAACACAGGGGCTTTATGATTCAGAAAATATATAGGTCAATAGCACTTGATAATACTTTATAGCTGGCTCACAACTGTACAATGATCACTATTAAGATTGATATATTTTACTCTAACACTATTCCAGTGAAAAATATGTGTGTCATCCTGGCAGGAATAAAATTGAGCCCATGTTACATGAATATGTGCTATCTCTGATGAAGATAAGGAAAAGTCTCACTAAAAGAAGAAACACTTATAAGAGAATTAATTGTCTAGCAGCTAATATAAAATTAGGGAATTTGAGACTGTGTTTATCAGCTTGATAAAATTATGCTTGCAAAATCAAAACTTAGATTGTGTACCACAAGGGAAATTTGGGGAGCCGAAGTTATTTTAAATGAGATCATGATGTTTTAGATACCTCTAAATTTTTGAGAGTTATGTGAGAATATTTTATATACATTAAAATTTTTAAACATGGCCATTTGGAACACATTGTAACCATAAACTTAATTTCAGCCTTCTTGTCCCTCTGGTTTACTGCCTTTAAAGGTTATTTTTTCATTTATTTTACCTTGACACACTCCATTCCTCTCAGTGTTCCATTCTAATTTACCAAATTCAGAAATTCTCTGAAAATTTCCTTGTCTAAGCAAGTTTTAAGGAGAAGCAATTTTGGGTGCCTGGTTGGCTCAGTTGGTTATGCGTCTGCCTTTGGCTCATGTCATGATCCCAGCATCCTGGAATTGAGTCCTGCATCAGGCTATCTGCTCAGCAGGGAGCCTGCTTCTCCCTCTCCCTCTCTCCTGTTCCCCCTGCTTGTCCTGCCATTCTCTCTCAATAAATAAATAAATAAATAAATAAATAAAATATTTTTTTATTTTTTTATAAATAAAAATATTTATTTTTCTCAAATAAATAAATAAAATCTAAAAAAGAATAAAAATAAAAAGGGAAGTGATTTCTGTGGGAGGTTTATAAAATACAGCAATATTTATATTTATTGCATTACATTACATTATATTATAATCACACATCAAAGGGTGGAGGATATTAACTTCAAAATTCTACATATAATTAAGAAATATCTGTCCCATTTGTGCAAAAAGAGTCAGAGTAGCTAAGTGAGCACCAATATTAGCAGACACTCCCTTGACATCTGGAGAGTGGGGCAAAAACAGTCTGGTCTCTAAGAACTATAAGCCTCTCAGTTGTCTATCGCAACAACAACCAATTTTCCTCATATGTTCTCAGTAGTCTCCCCACTTACTGGTTCTTTTATTCTAGTTACATGTAGATACCATTTAATTTAGCATTAATTCTACATTCAACCCAAGTATCCAATACTTGCACAGTAAACGCAGTTGACCGTGAAAGCAATCCACTCAACATTTATCTCAAATATATATAAACAACTCTCACAAGGGGGCAAGACGACCAATGGGACCTAAATACATACCTCAAAATATGACCTATAATCTAATTAATCCAGTATTTTAATTAAAAATGTACATCTTGAAACTCATGTTTTATTAAAATTTACTGACCAAGCTAGTCTATATATGAATCAAACTGTTGAGACACTTACTATTTACTTCAGAGGTGATACTGATATGCAATCTTAGTAATTACCACTTTTATTTTGGGGCTTATATAATTAATCACTGTAAATAAATCTGTTTCCTTTTGCCTTGCATTCACAATATAGGAAACTATTTGAGGGCAATTACATAGTATTTATACTTATTATATTTATATTTTATAAATATTTATATAAATACATTTATATATTTATACATTTATATGTTTATATTTATACTTATTATCCCATTGTTCAATATGGCATCTGTACATGGTAAGATCCCAATTCTCGCTATTTTTTAATTAAAATCTCTTATAATTTTATAATATAAAAATGCATAAATATATTTGATAGTTTATATCACCAAGATGTTATTTGTATAGGTCATTATTATATCTAGTTCACTATACTTAGAACAAAAATTTAGATGAAATTCTCAATATGTTCTAACAGTTGTAGAATCAAATAACCCTGTAGATTTATAACATAAAATAGAAAGGTAATACTGTTTTATTTTACCAATGGCCTAGACATGGTTAAGAGGAAATTAATCAACTTACATAAAGTTAGAAGAAATTATGTAGAACTCAACAAAGAGGAATGTTAAAATGAAAAACGTAAAACTTAAAAGTTAAGAGAGATTAAGGAGAAATCTACATATATATGTATTAGTCAATACATTTTGGGGACTCAGAAGATTAAGAAAGACAGGAGAAAAAGGCAGGAAATGTCAGACACAGAGACTGTAACACAGGAAATATTGGAAGCTGTACTGAAAGTTAGTGACTGTTCCCCAGAAACATGACATATGATATGGACCATCTTTCATATATTTATTTGCAATGTGTATATCATCATTGGTGAGATGTCTATTATAAACATTTTATAATCTGATGTTCTTATTTTGAAGTTTTATGAGTTTTTGGTATATTCTGGATAAAAATCTTTGATTAGGTATGTAAATATTTTCTCCTGGTCTGTCACATTTTTTTTCAACAGAGTTGAAATTTTTAATGGTATTGAAGTCTAGCTTATTACTTTTTTCCTTCATGAATCGTGCCTTTGGTGTTATATCCAAAAAGTTACCACCATAAGCGAGGACATCTAGGTTTTCTCCTGTGTTATCTTTTAGGAGTTTTATATTCACCAATTTTACACTTAAGTTTTTAATCCATTTTGCTAATTTCTGACAAGGACATAAGGTCTGCATTTTCATTTTTATGCATGTAGATATCCAGTTCTTCCAGCACCATTTGTTGAAAAGACTACCTTTACTCTGTTGTATTGCCTTTGCCTCCTTGCCAAATATCAGTTGATTATATTTATGAGAGTCTATTTCTGAGGTCTCTATTCTCTTCCATGGATCTATTTGTCTATTCTTTCTCCAGTGCCACACTGTTGTGATTACTATAACTTTAAAGCAAGTCTTGAAGTCAAGTAGTGTCAGTCCTCCAATTTTGTTATTCTCTTCAATATTGTGTCTTTGAAACTTCTGAAAGGCCTTGATTGTGTGTGTGTGTGTGTGTGTGTGTGGCAAAAACAATTGTTCTCAATTATGCCCGTATACCTTAAAGAATATCCATCAGAACAAAATTTGCAATAGTCTTGAAATAGAAACAGTTCAATCATATGAGAATGGATAATATAATGTAGCATATTCTCACAATAAAATGCAACATTAGAAAATGAATGAGTCACACATACCACTACATAAATCAATGTCACCCAAAAAAATTATTCAAAGAAAGTGAATGACCAAAATAAAAAAGAGTAACTCCATTCCTGTAAGATAAAAATAAATAAACTAGATTCAGTAATATATAGATAGATGATAGATAGATAGATAGATAATGTCTTGATACACACACACACACACAGTTGTAAAATACAAAGAGAAGCAAGGACATTGTTATCACAACTATCAGGATCATGGTTATCAATGAACTAGAAAGCTAAGTTATACAGAAGGAACACTTGATAAAATGGTTTGACATGACATGCCCTGTTGGGCATGAGGTAGGAGGCAAGAGGTAGCTGCCTGCACATTGAGGCTCTCCCTTATTAGATTGTGAGCACCTTAATGACAAAGAATGTATACTATACACATATCGATTGGTTTTTCCTATATTGTTATTAGCCCCGAATTGCTTAAATTTGACAAAGTGAGGTATAGATTTTGGTGTTTAAGAATTTTGTCTTTAGTGAATAATGTAGCCCGGTATTCTACCTTAGTTATTTTGGTCTCTGGTATGGCATAAAAGTATAGCCTAGGTGGGTAGTGTAAGATACTTATTTTAAGTATGTATATCTGAATGCATATATCTATTCTCTAGATACATGTGACATCTTAAAAATGTTTTCACTAGTATTTATTTATGTATGTTTCAATTTCAGCAATTCTGTTTTCATAATTAAGAAAACTTCTGGGACACCTGGGTGGCTCAGTTGGTTGAGCAGCTGCCTTTGGCTCAGGTCATGATCCCGGCGTCTTGGGATCGAGTCCCACATCAGGCTCCTTGCTCCTCAGGGAGCCTGCTCCTCTCTCTGCCTCTGCCTGCCTCTCTGCCTGCTTGTGTTCTCTCTCTGTTAAATAAATAAATAAATAAATAAATAAATAAATAAATAAAAATCTTTAAGAAAACTTCTTTTCCTCACCTCCCTCCCTCAAAAATATATATTTAACCTTCCAGCTATTAAAATCTTTTACTCCATATGAGCTTTTCTTAAATTGTGCCACATCACAGATTAATCAATACTTGTTTTATTTTTTACACCAGTCACATGTTTCATTCTCAGAATATTTTTCAAAAATATATTTGAGTTTCCATGGGACAGAGGGAATGTCTCCTTCCCTGGGCATGCACAAAATATATTTTCTATTTTTTTTAAGGATTTTATGTATTTATTTGACAGAGAGAGATCACAAGTAGGCAAAGAGGCAGGCAGAGAGAGAGGGGGAAGCAGGCTCCCTGCTGAGCAGAGAGCCCAATGCTGGGCTCGATCCCAGGACCCTGAGATCATGACCTGAGCCGAAGGCAGAGGCTTTAACCCACTGAGCCACCCAGGTGCCCCTCTATTGTTTTTCGTATTTATTTCACAATTTTGATGGAGTATTTGAAAAAGGGGTTTAATTTTCAGACTATTGAAAAGAAAAATATTTTGGTAACTGTAGCCATGAACAATATAAATTTATAACATTTGGGTTACTTAAAAGCTTAAAACACTTTATATTCTTTTATATTGTCGGATCTAGGCAAATTTCCCCATTAAAAATGAATAGTTTGAACCTGTAAGTAGAACTGGTTCGTTTTAACTCTAGATTTAAAAAAAAAAAAAGATTATTTATTTATTTATTTGACAGAGAAAGAGAGATCACAAGTAGGCAGGGAGGCAGGCAGAGAGAGAGGGGGAAGCAGGCTGCCTGCTGAGCAGAGAGCCCAATGCAGGCTTGATCTCAGGACCCTGAGATCATGACCTGAGCTGAAGGCAGAGGCTTTAACCCACTGAACCACCCAGGTGCCCTGTAAACAATTTTTTATTAGAATAGAACATATTGCTTTAGGATATTTTTAGGTTATTCTTTTCTACCATAATAAAGCCTCTTTGGTACATTTCTTAAAGAATTTCAGATCTTATATAGAAGAAGGGAGAAAAAAGATTAGAGGTAACTCATTTTTATTGGAAGATTTTCAATTTTGAGGACCAATAAATATTATTTCCAGTAATCTTTGTGTTCTTTTTCATGTCCTTGACCTTTAACTTTCTGTCCCCTAAATTGAGTTGTATATTTTTTTCATGCTCTTGGATACTTTTCCCCTAGACATGTGGTTATACCTGATTCTCTTGAAACATTAGTTTTTCGGTTTCTATCAATTTCTCCTCTTCTAGAGTTTATGCCATCCTCCTTTCCCAAGAGAATAGCTAAGGGTCATAATTGACCTAGGTATATGTTATTTTGAAAGCAATCATAATAAGACAGTGTCTGAAGGAATAGAGAAACCATGTGCTTTCTTCAAGGTCCTTTATATATTTTCAAGAGGGAAATAGTACAAAATTAGATAGAAAGGAAAATAGGAAAGAAAATTTATGAGCTAAATTAGCATGAGACCAATTAGATTATTCAATCTGTCTGGAACTTCCACAGAGAGTTTGAGATTTGAGATTAAATCGTCCATGGAGCCAATGACTCTTTAGAAATAAGCCAATTACATTATTCACTGAATGTGTTGATGACCTAAGAATTTTTTATGCTCTTACACTAATGAAATTGCATTACCATGTTGTAATCTGAAAGGATACTAGCTTCATTTCAAAAATATTCAGAATTTGAGTGTAGAGGTAAAAAATAAATCAGGTAAATAATAAAACAATTTAAAATATATCTTTATTTTCTAGTAATTCTTACATTATAGATTATTTAGGAACAAAGGTATAGAAATTTTAAACATCAGATCAACATTCTTCATAGATTGCAGAA
Source organism: Nasua narica (assembly GCA_028533885.1). NCBI lineage: Eukaryota > Metazoa > Chordata > Mammalia > Carnivora > Procyonidae > Nasua > Nasua narica. Next base: position 164,077,132 of record CM052799.1, on the reverse strand, counting down.
ACATTACCCCAGTAGTTAGGGAGCTAAATTAACCTAAACGAAGAGTATGTAGTTAAAAGGGGAAAAAAAGAAGTATCTTGATTAATGGTAGAGCAAATAGAATCACTAAACAATATTTGTCTGTAGAAGTAGTCAAGTGAATTGATAAATTAGAGATAATAAATTTTTTAGGTGATCAGAAAATACTTGTTAATTGTTGAAGGACTCTATAACCGGCTTTTTTTCAACTGTAATTATTTTTTGACAGAAAATCAGTTTTGACTTAATACTATTTTAGTCATAATCCTAAATGGCCATATACCCACAGAAAGTAATATTTAAACCATATTTCCTTTTGTTGTTATATTTCTTTTCACGCTTCATATATTTTTTCCTCTTTTAAAGTTATCTACTCATTCTGAGAAATATTACATATATTCACAAATCTCTGAATTTCTATCTAATTTCTCTCTAGATAAAATTCAATGAATATATCTGGAACTAAAAGATAAATAAATTAATGATTGGGGGCAAAATACTATAAATATTTTTGCTCTGGAAAATAAAAATGTTAGAACATCCATGATTAATTCAATTCTACATATATTTATCAAGATCCTAGTATATTCTTGGCACTAGTTATAACTGTTACAGGCACTCATAATGAGATTAACTTGTCATAAGTATCATTTAACAAACTGAAACAGGTGGGGATAGAAAAATAGCATGCATCCCACATAATAATGATAAAACTATTTTTGGCAACTTTGAGGTATTGATCTCTCTCTGAAATAAATATATTGAAATATATTAAACAAATTATTGCTAACATTGAAAAATATTAAACAGAGTTTAAGTTAAACATCATACATCTAGTATTTTTTCTATATTGGCATTTAATAATTTACCTACAGTAATATTTCTATACAATAATTTAGTCTATCAAAGCACTATATTTCTACAAAATACTATTTTTCCATAATCCATCTGAAAAATAACCATTGGTATATTTTCTCCAAGCCTACTCTATCTGCACTTAAAGTGAAAATTTAACAAATTATAGTCAATGAAGGATTTGACAAAGTGCAATAACTGGAAATTGCCAATAATCTGTTTCTAATTTGTATTAGAAAAGAAAAATGAGCTGAGTCATTGAAAGTATTTAAAAAGAAATTGCAGTTAGTGTATATTGTGGCTAACAAGCTTTCAGGCACCGAATCATACAAAAGTTAATAATATATGCTTAAAAAGATGAAGAAAACCTTTATGGATTTTATAGGAAGATTTTCAAATACCAATGATAATGAAACATTGTTTCAGATAATTTATCATGTTTGGATAGGAAATAAACTCTGATTATGTAAAGATGTTTTTCAAGAAGAAAAGGAGAATGTCATTTACCAGAATTCTCATATTACTCTACCTCAACATTACTTTCCCAGTCTTGCAAATGTTGTAAAGAAATAGAAAAGCCTTGTTTTCTAATTTTTGTATAGAAAAGTGCCATATAAATTAGAAAAATTATGGTTATGGCAACACACAGTGGAGATATTTAGCAGTTCTCTTGAACTATTCCTTAGAAGTAATTGACTTTTACAAATTACGGGTTTAAGAAACAAGTTTTCTTAGCATAATATATTATTTTTGACAAATAATAATTTGCATGATATTCCTTCTACCCAAAATAATGATCTTGGAATACCACTTTAAATTCTGTTAAAGTCATTATCATATCCCTAAACACAAATTAAAATCAAAAAAGTTCATGGGTATTATTTTCTGTCCCCCTCAATTACAGTGAGATTTTCAAGATGTAATTTTTTAATCTAATATTTAACATTAAAGCAGACATAAAAGAAGTAAAAAAAAAGAAAATAACTAAGAGAACTCTCATGTATGTTTCAATTCTATACCTTATAAAAAATTTTTAATGTCAAATATTTTAAATTGTAATTGAGGACTCAGTATAGCAAATATATTTACATGACTATTAAGCATACTCAAGAAAATTCCTTTTATATACCAATAATAAAAATATTTGCTAGAGCAATAAAAATGCTTCCTTGCAACAAGACAAAAACAAAAATGATACAGTATTCCTAATTGCAGAGCTCTGAATTTGTTGTAGAGTTTAGATGAGCAATAAAAATTCTCACAGCCTCCAGTCCCATCTAAATGGATTTACTCAGGTTTAGCAACACACTGGCACATCTATCCATTGTTTTTTTAATAACTGATAAAGCAATAACTAGAAAGGCAGGCTGTGTTTAATGGGAATTTATAAGTAATAATAACAAACAGTAATATTGACTACTTTTGATTTGAATTTAGTCTTTGCATATATTTTCAGCTTTGTCTCCGCTTCGCATTCTACTTCACACTGACAAATCTGCTACTGTCTGCCCTGCCCCACTCTTCCTCTCATCTTCAGATGCACATAAACACATTTAATTTGTATTTAATATTTAAATTTAGTATTTAATCCTATATAGTTCCTTCTTAATCTCCAGACAACAAAGAATGTAAACCTCCCCACCACATTCATCCTCACTGGATAATTTTCTTCTATTTTGTCATATTTTCCCCTTGTATCAATCTTATATCACAATTTCAGTTAAATATATTAGCATACAAATATAAACTACCTTTTGTCTATCTAAAGATATATAAAGATAGGTGTGTGATTATGTTTCTAAATAATTATGTAAGTAAGATCTCTGTGTGTTTATGTATCCAAATGTGATACAGATAGAGTCCCATTCTAACAACCAATCACATATTCTCAGTGCTTATTCTGGTCAAGGCATCAGATGTGTGCTCAATAATTGTTTCATGAATGAATGTGATTACAAGTGTAAGTTTTGAAACGAGCTCCCCTACTTACTAGGTAAAATATTTGGAGTAAGTTCAATATTTTTTATTGTACTAATTCATAATATAAGAACAAAAGAAGTACCAACTTATAGGGCTTTTAAGGAGCTTAAATAAGACCACAGAATTGCACAGCCCTAAAGGTACCATTTACATGTGTCTATGTTCCCTGGAGTTTTAAAATATAATGATCCTGAGACTAAAAAAAAATTCATATAAATGGCTTAGCACAGAGTAAATTTTCAATTACTTAGTCATTATGTCATATTTATTTTAAGACATTTGTCATATTCAACTTGATTATGCATAAAGTTAACGAGTATATTATTGATTCTATTGTTCGATTTCCATTTCTATAATTTCAGAATAGCTATTAACCTCCTTAATAAGATTTTAATATGATTCTCAGAGTTGGAACAGATATTAAGTGTATCCTATCCTACCTCCATACAAAGTGAGGATCTACTTGAACAATAGTGTGCCTAAAAAGTCTTGGTCTTGATTTTCATAACTAAGGGAACTTACTAGAAAAAATGCTAATGGGAATTTTAAAACTGGAGGAAGAGGAAACAGGAAGCAGAAAAATTGATGTCTTGTTTTTAAGTGTATTTAAGATTTATTAATTTATACAATTTCCACTTGTACATACTTGTGTTACTTAAGTACATACAGTGATATTAGAGCTGATGGCAAAATATGTCATCACTACTATTAGAGCTGATTGTAAGTAGACTACAGGTAGAATGGAGAGACATTCCAATTTCCCTGAACGACTTCAGTGTATTCCTATTTCCAAGTATAAATTCCCAATAACATTCCCTTTTATTCTCACAAGTGTCCCAGCTTAGACGGTAAGTTATTTGGTTACCTTAATTAAAAAGGAGTTTTCACATTTTGTATAGCCACTTGACTAAGAAGTTTTGGCTCTATATCGTATAAACTCAACTTGTAGATTTCTTGGCTCTCATCTGAATGACAAGAAATGAAGGAGTGTGCCAGGTTTCAAGGAATAATTCATACTGTATATTTTAAATTTATGTGTTCTAAGTAGAAACTGAAATTGCATTTTTTTAACTTTTGTCAAAGCTCTTACAAATCATAATCATAGCACTTTTTACTCAAAAATATATGTGATCATATATGTGATCAAATATATGTAAGTACTCACATATTTTAAAAAGCAATTCAGAAGGTTAATTCATATAAATGATATGACATCTAGAATTGTCTAGAAACAAAAGCCATGTAAGTAATAGTAGTCTTGCACACATACAATTTTACCTGATAGGTGGATTATGATGACCTCTCCAAATATCTCTTGTCTTCTGTTTATGTAATTGTGATTTATGTATGTATGTATGCACACACGAAGAATGACTAAGCATACACAAAATAATAACAAAACTTATCCATATACTGATACATAAAGCTAGACTCGATAAATATAAAAGCCTTAAAACACATGGTAGAATTAAACCTGAAACAACAACAAAAAACAAATATAGTTTGAAAGTCCCCATATATTTTGGTTTAAGCAGCTATTTCCCAAATAGCTTGACCATGGTTAAAAAAGAATCCCAGTGAAAATTAGAGGAAAGTTTGCAGTAAATTATAATGAAAAATGACTGCATCACCAATGTGCAGCGTTCTGCTTCTGCGTCAGGTACAAAAAGACACTATATTGTGTTTATTTTAGCCGTGAGAAAAAAACCTAATAATCTAAAAACTCACAACTTACTTGAACCCATTAGAGAGTTAATGCTGCCATGCAACTAAAAGAATTGAATTCCAAAGAATGTTCAACACCTATGACGAGAGATGGAACACAAAAACCGTTTCTAGTTTGGCAAGGCATGGGAGGAAGGAGGAGTTGTCATAAAGGCATATATATATTTACCTTGACTCTGTGTGTTTGTATGTATAAATAATAATAGGTACATATAAACATTACTAAGATAAACTAAGGGATAAAGAAAGATAGTATCATAATATATAACCCTTAACATATTTGATACAGTCTACTAAAATTTTTCTATTGAAATTTTTAATAGGATGAAATACTACGTCCTTAAACTTAGTAAGGTTTGCTCTAAATAATTGCAGTTTTCCTGGTGTGAATCAGGAAGGCAATAAACATATCCATAACTATTATTTTAACAGAAATAATTAGAGATATTTTTGCCACAGGTCTGTAGGACTATGAAGCAGAATAAACAACTACAGGACAGAAAGTGGCAAAATGGCATTTCACAGGAAATACTGTTGTTTACCTTGTAAACCAAATATATGCAACTGGAATATAAAACATTCAGTAAATTCACTGGACAGAAAATGACCAAAAGATCTTGTGGTTTTCCTATATATACCAGCAGGAAAAAATTATAACCTCTCTTTATTAATTGGTTAAAATAGAATAAAAGATCTTATTCATTATGAGAATATATGTGAAATTAAAGCATCCATAGAATTCTTATTAACATTTCCTGAGAAACAAAATAATATGAATATTTGTATACTAAATCTTGAAGAGATGTCAGTTTTCTGTAAATTAGGCAACAGATTTAAAGACCATTCAAATTCTCTAATATATGCTATGAATAATGTTTTATAATATATATTAGTCTAAGGTTTTTTTTGAACATATGAAATGTGAGATCTTAAAGTACATGTTGGGAAAAATAGTGTGATAATTTTAATACTAGATATTAAAATACAATATAAAATTTAACACTCAGTATGGCATTACTGTCATGAGGTTTGAGACTAATCAAAGGTTCAGAAAAATGAGGCAGAAAGAAAACCCTTAAACACATAGACTTAAATACAGGTGACTGTGCCAGGACTTTCCTACCCTTCATCCACAGGAGATTTGGATCATCCCCTCTGGCTCTCTCTGCCATGAAGTCTAAAAAATGTGATTTCACCATACCGCATATTCAGCAGCTGCCTTTTGATCAAAATTGGCACTCAAGACATAGTCTATTATATCATTGCCTGTCTTAATTTAATAAATACAGTGATTTAATGAAATAACCCAACTGAGGCCTGAATTAAGACTCCTGGGAAAATAATTATTTGGGGAAAAATGTAATTCTGTCACATTATGTTTTCCACAACAGTAAGTGTCAATATAGTTAAAATAGGTAAAGTTTACAATTTCATGTAAGAGAAAATCTATAGGTGACTATGTAACTAAAATTTGTGTAGAAACACCAAAAATGTAAACTTTAAGAAGAAAAAACAAAAAATTTTCTTATCTAAATATTTATAATGATTACCTGTACTCAAAGTATTGTAAAATTATAACACAAATATTGAGATAACATAACTAAAATAATAAGAATGAGAAATGTCTGTCGACCTAAAATAGAGTTTTAATGGGTTAATGGGACTCAAATTTTTTAGAGGGCAAATTATATGAGTGAATTAATCACAAACGACAAAATGTGTATTATTAGGATATAAAAAGTATCTCTACTGGATATTCTAGAATTAAATCAAAAGATACATTAATCACATTTATAATAACCAAAATAAAATAAAAATGGTATGAATTTTCTGAAAAGCAGTTTGTAACTGCATTCCATGAATTATAAAATTATCTGTATGTATTTTCTACTCCTACATTAAAATATGCATAATGTATGTTCATATATCTATATATACTTTGTATATACAGCATATTTAAAACACACATATCATGTAGCAACTGACTAAAATCAGGGAAATAAAATTTGGAGAGGAAAACAACTCTTCTGTTTTCTCAAAACAAGTCCCCAACTATATATCTAAGAAGCTAAGTCACAATTCAGAATTTAGCATTTTTCATTTTTTAAAGGTAAAGCAGTCCTTTGACTATGTAATGTGTAACACTCTCTGTGGGGTCTATAGCAGCACATTCTAGTAAAAAATATTAATATGATATTCACCACAAGGACCATAGACTAAACATTATTATTTATCATCTCATCATTCACATTAGGTTTCGCTGCCAAATAAAATTGCCACAAACGTAAGAAAACACTTCTGTGGATAAGGGATTTTGGAGCTGTACTCTAGCAAGCTCAGAAAAGGAATCTATTCTCTTACAACTGACCCTCTACATGCCTCAGGCTTTCTCTCCAGTGTTGGGGAATTTATTAGTTGTCTTGGCATACCATTTGAACAAGAGACAGATTATAACTTTACAACATCAGAAGTATCATCATCAATCATTTCATGCACTAGAGGCTTTTGTATTCAAAAAGGCTTTGTAGTCTTACAGTGGCTAAAATGTATAATGTCCTTTGGTTTAGAAGAGAATATTGGGTTAGGGATTTATGCTTGTTCAGTTACTATCTCTTCAAATCCTGTTTGAGAATTGAAAATCAATGTGTCCTAATAGATGCTAAAAATATACTCCTCTTAAAAATCATACAGCAGGGTGCCTGGGTGGCTCAGTTGGATGGGCAACTGCCTTCGGCTCAGGTCATGATCCTGGAGTCCCAGGATCGAGTCCCGCATCGGGCTCCCTGCTCTGCGGGGAGACTGCTTCTCCCTCTGACCTCTCCCCTCTCGTGCTCTCTCTCTGTCTCAAATAAATAAAATAAAAATAAATCTTTTAAAAAAAATCATACAGCAAGCAATTACCCTATTAGATATTTTCACTCATGATCTATTCTTCCTATATAAAATATTGTTAGTTCTAACAGTGTTCATTGCATAGTAGACACCTAGTAAATATTTGTATCATTGAAAGAATAATACAATTTTTCCTAGATTGTTTTTTCTAGGAATGTGATTTTTTTAGGATGATAAAAAAATGTATTGATTCATTTGTTTTACTTACAGGCTATATAAACACAATTTGTTAATAGGCAACTCTTTTTGAGTACATACTAATACAGGCAATGTGCTGATAATTTTACCTAGAGTATTCCAACTGATCATGACAGACATTCCTGGATGTAGTAGTAAGTGCCTTTAATATCCTTGCCTTATATGTGAGAAATGGAGTTGCCAATAGGTAAAACAGATTGCACAAAGTCACAAAGATAACACGAGATAGAGGCAGGGTACTGACTCCAGAAACAGGTGCTCTTAACAACCACAATATACAGCTCTACTTGAAAAAGTATGTTTTAGGAATTTTGCTCCTACTGGACACAAAATGAGGCATATGCCTGGCATTTGCCATAAGGGATTTGACTTAGATAAAGTAAGACTTTCAAACTGAGAGGATTGCCAAGAGAATTCCTACAGTCACGTTTTCTGAGTTATCATGAGAAGAAACTGGGTAGTAGTAGACAGGCAGTAATGGTGTCCTTTCAGGATGTTATTTACTCTGGCAAATTAATTCTTAAGAAAAGATTTATTTCTACTCATGCCCTAAAGATGGACATATGTATTCATTTTATATATTATTTTTAAAATATAGCCAATTAGTGATCTTCTTGTCATTAGACTGCTTGTTAAAAAGAGTGTGACTCTAACACAAAAGGGAAATCTATTGAAAATGTTGATGTTGATGTGGATGGTATGAGGGGTTTGCAGAATCAAATGGAAGGCTAAAACCTGGATTTGTACAAGGTCAAGAACCAAGCTATTTCATACAGTCTAGATAAATTGAATTGGATGACATCTCTAGAATGAAATGATATCTAATCATTTTTCATCTGCCCTTGCTTTACTATATTTAAGACTGAAGCAGAAGACACACACACACACACACACACACACACACAAGCCTGAAGAGGAAGAGAGGGACAAAGAGAAAAAAAAAAGTAGGAGAGAGAGAATATGTACAAAATCATCGTGAAACCTGTTACTGTAAGAATTCATTCTGGGTGTTGTATATACATTGTTCTTTTAACAGGTCATTTCTCCAAAGTCACAATATATCTCTATAGTATTTAAATGATGTGGAGAAAAATAAATTAATTGAGATTTGACTCAAGTGTTATTTTTGGAACCTGATTTCTAAGCTAGACATTTATTTATTGTTTGCCAAACTTCTTTTTTTCCACCAGTCCCACAAGAAATGCCACTCCATCAGAGCATTTACCCTGAACTTGAGCCCCAGTGAAAAAGTGATACAATATCTAAAAACCTGCCTCCTTTTTACTTCTTAAAATCAAATTCTATACTTTGCTCAGAAAAGTTTGGCCCATCAACCATGTAAGCTCAGGGTATCAGTTCTATGTAATGCCTGAATAAATGTATTAGAATACTGTGGGCGGTATTCCTTTGGGGCTATTAATGATGACCTGCATACACATTTTCCTTTTTCAAGATGGAAAAAAATAAATCTTCTATGGAGAACAGCTTTTTACTGCTATAATATTCAAACTGAAAAGGTGTCTATCTACAACAGGGAAATTTTCTAAGAGAACTGGCTCATTGGTATTCTAATTGCAGGCCAGTTAAATGACCCATCTCTAATAATTACCACTGAAACTTGGACTAATGTAAACCGAATTTAGGGAAGCTTCCTTGGATGAAGCCTATATTTTATAGTATTAATTTCCAAGCATATTTAAGGTAAAAAAATATTAGCTTGTTAGAAAACATGGCTTCTTTTAAAGTTTTATGAGTGGTTTTGTGAATTTTCAACTTATTCTTTTTTTTTAAAGAGTTTATTTATTTATTTATTTGACGAGAGAGAGATCACAAGTAGGCAGAGAGGCAGGCAGAGAGAGAGGGGAAGCAGGCTCCCTGCTGAGCAGAGAGCCTGATGCGGGGCTGGATCCCATGACCCTGAGATCATGACCTGAGCCAAAGGCAGAGGTTTAACCCACTGAGCCACCCAGGAGCCCCTCAACTTATTCTTTAAGGTTATTAACCGAAATATGTTAAGGGAAATAACCGCAAATTCAACTAGGTTTATAATGAACTCAATAGTTCATACATTAATGACATAATATGGCATACACTTGATGATGTTCATAAAATCTTTTTATATTAAGTAAGGTATGTGGGTACATCATGCTTTTCCCAATTCTAAGCTTGAGCTTATATTATCTAAACTTAGATGTACTCATTTGACATAGTTTGGGGTCAAATTATGAACCATGTGGTTTTGTTTATATATACAAACTGTATAACCAGAAACAGAAATTATGAAGTATTTGCATCAATATGAAATATACGGTTTCCATTCAAGGAATAGTACTTCACAAAACCAGGTTGCTCAATAAACAGTAAATTGACAGAAACTGAATCTTGCAAATCCTTGTGTAAAAGAGTACAGATTCTCTGTGGTAAAGAAGTTTGACCTCAAAGGTTAGGTACATGTAAGAATATACTAAAGGGTGGAGATAAATTCATTTAGATCATTGCAAGAATATGCTCTCTTTTGACTTTTAATGTTCTGAATGCTATATTACTTCTTTTGTTGTTGTTCCTGTCAAATCGCCAATGTCTGATTTCATTTTTCTCCCAATTAAAAATTATATTTCAGGGGCGCCTGGGTGGCTCAGTGGGTTAAAGCCTCTGCCTTCGGCCCAGGTCATGATTTCAGGGTCCTGGGATCAAGCCCCGCATTGGGCTCTCTGCTTGGCAGGGAGCCTGCTTCCTCCCTCTCTTTCTATCTGCCTGCCTCTCTGCCTATTTGTGATCTCTCTCTTTCTCTGTGTCAAATAAATAAAATCTTTAAAAAATATTAAAAAAATAAAAAAATGAGAATTATATGTCATGGGTCAACCAGCAGCATATATATTTTATAATATTCTGCAGTTAATTTTACTTTGTCACATGTTTTTGCCATTCCCTAAACTCTTCCTCGTTAGGCTGTACTTTTCACAAAGAAGTAGACGTATATGTATTCTTCTCCCTGTGTCTTCTGTGCCTAGCAAAGTTTTGGCACAAAATTAGATCTTCATAAATATTTGTTGAATGAATATATAAGTGAGTGAGGGGTAATCCAAGGAGTTTCTCATTGCATTTTTTATTCTTTATTCTTTGTTGTTTTTCTCTATTATTTCACTGTACTAAGTTCTCATTTTGGAGGTGCTTCCATTTGTAATCATTTTTATTCTAGTTTGAGATAGGCCAGTGGTCAGTTAATGTTTATTTAAATTATTTCCCTAGGACTTCCAGCATTGATTATCTATGGTGAATTTAGCACCTTTCTAAGCAGATAGAGTTTTGACATGTCCACAATATTATGATTAGAATATAATCTATAGTTGAAAGAACCTCAATTCAGAAAAAAATTATGATTCACATCTTAAAATGAATGTAGAATTTTCAAAAATATATATAGAGGGGCAACTGGGTGGCTCAGTCATTAAACGTCTGCCTTCAGCTCAGGTCACGATCCCAGGGTCCTAGGATGGAGCCCCGCATCCGGCTCCCTGCTCACAGGAAGCCTGCTTCTCCCTCTCCCATCCCCCCACTTGTGTTACTTCTCTCTCTGTGTCTCAAATAAATAAATAAAATCTTTATATATATATATAGATAGATAGATAGAGAGAGAGAGAGAGAGAGAGAGAGGGAGAGAGTGTGACAGAGAGAGTGTACGCTTATGTTCACACTACGAAACTCCCCAAGGGTTATGTATGGCAAGCTCTAAAGAAGGGAATCCAAATCTGTTTGTTCATAATACTAACAGCAGTGCATCATATACAGAAGTTACCCAAACCAATAATTGGATAATTTTAATTAATTGATTCCTAAAATGTAGTTTCCCAGAATTTCTCATTTATAGAAAGAAAGGTTACTTATTTTACTTTTTAAAATATTTTATTTATTTATTTATTTATTTATTTATTTATTTATTTATTTATTTATTTGTCAGAGAGAGAGAGAGAGAGAGAGAGCACAAGCAGGCAAGCGGCGGGCAGAGGTAGACGAAGAAGTAGGCTCCCCACTGAGCAAAGAGCTGATGTGGGGCTTGATTCCAGGACCCTGGGATCATAGCCTGAGCCAAAGGCAGCCACTTCGACTGAGCCACTCAGGCGTCCCGGTTACTTAGTTTAAAACACTGTTTACTTTGAAAAAAAAAATAAATGTAAATCTACAAGTTAAAGATTCTCAAATATCAAATATAATAATAATTTTAAAAGCCTATTTTGAGTTGATATTCATATCTTTAAAAAACTTCAATATAGAGTTTCAACCAGTCTTTCAAATGGATGAAATAATTCAAACCAGTAGAATTATTTTGTGAATTAAAAAGACCTTCCATCAAAGCTATAGTACTTTGTTGTGATTGAGGGACAAGTATCTTCAATGTCCAAAGTCAGGTTTATAGTATGTATTAGAACTCCTTTTATGAATAAAATTTAATAGTGAGTCTCTTAAATTGAGAAATGAAAGGTATATTCCTAGGGTTTTCTCAGTATGATATTTTCCATGCATATGTTTTAAATCAACTGTTGTAATTCTACAGGTCCTTAAAAATGCTGAATGACTATTTTTGACTACCTGGACAAGATTTCAAAGAAAATAAATAGGCACAAAATATTTTCTTGAATTTAGTAGTTTAAACCAGACAGAGTCTTATGTATTTTTCAACATACTTTCATGTGACGTGGTATTGTGCCATTGACAAACTCTTTTGTTTATTTGTTTTGTTTTGGACGAATTCCATTTATTGCTAACCAGATGTAGCCTCAAACGTTGAAGTCCACCTGTTCTCAGACATCACTATCCCAGTATGCAGCCACTATAATGCCAGAGTTCCTGAATGAATATAGAAGTATTGACTAGCTTTCCACACCCACAAATAAATCCACACAGAGTTCTGATGGTGTTGAAAGGTAATCCCTTTTTCTCACATATCTTTGGTGCAATATTTTCAATTTTCTGACTTCCATTATTCACAATCAACTGAATTAAACTATTTCATCTGTCAAATTTATGTTATTTTTAAACACATACACACTATGGAACAGAGACTTTTGGATATAAAAACAGAATATAATCATCAAATATTTACCCAGTGTTATGTCCTTTAAGCAATGTATTAAATTAATGTAAATTGTAATTTGCTTATTAAAGATTTTGCAAATACTTCTGGCCAAACACAAGAGTTAGAGGAGCAAACAAGATAGCTAATGCTATTTTCATACCTATCTTAGAATGTTGTATCTTATAATCAGGATAACACCAGTTACCATTTTATGTGCTGTCTAAATATTAATTTGGCTTATCCTCCATAACATTTTGATCTGCATATGATACCATTATACACATTTTACAGATAGGGGACTTGGGCACAGAGAAACTTGCCTGATGTCAAACTGCTAGTAATTTATTTGTAGAGCCAAGTCTTAAATCTAGAAATCATGCTCTAATCATTATACTGTACTGTTTAATGCACTAGCCATTAACAGGCTTTATGAAGAAAAAATATGCAGCTACTATTTGTTTATACTTATTTTATGGTCAACTATTGTAAATTCTCTCTGACAATATTCCATTTAAGATATGTTACTCTGACATGGTAGTCATATGAAAAAATCAGCCGAAATTTATATGAATTTTGAAGAAGATATATTTTACCGGGCACAATTATAGGTAAACACTTTTAAGGGTTTAGGGAGAAGTAAAAAAAAAAAAAACGGGATTGAACTTATGGCTTGCATCATAACCATGTGTAAATCAATTTGTGACCTTGACAAAATTATAACTTTTTTTGATCGTCACTTTGTTCTTAGGGATAAACCCATTAAAATCAAATAAAAAGGCATTAAACCCAGCTGTCAACATTAGTTGCATGCTTCTAATTATGAGCAGAGAAATTGTTATAATAAATGTAACCCTTTTTATGATGATCCACACTGTAATTAAAAAAAGTTATCTAATTCTTATGTAAAAAATATGTTTATAATATAGTCCTATACAAGTGAGGTATTAACCTATTTTGAAGACATTGAAAAAATGTTGATTAAAATTTAACTGCAGTGGAAGTAAAAACATAGATAATATTTCTAAGAAACTAAATAATTCTCTCATTGTACAAAGTTAATTATATTCTTTGCATTAGTGGCTGGTTGTTTTTGTTTGGAAATTGACTTTCAATATGAATTTACCATTTATTCTGGCACAAGTAAGTTTCCTGGGCCAGACACAAAATATTTACCAGCTTCAGTTAAAAACACAAGTACCATTTGCAGATTTCAAATATTAAATGTCCTCTTGTTTTGTCAGTAGTTTGTCTTAAATACACACTCTGAATACTTGAACAAGAAGGATCTTCTCTAAATTTGGACATATGTAAATCTCAGAAATTTTAGCAGGTTTCAAATAAGCATATCTCCTTATGGGACCAATGATATTCCCACAGAATTGTTTAAAGTAAGAGTATTTTATGAAGGCAAAGGCACCATGTGTAGTACAATAAAATTCCCATTTAATTATAATGTGACTTGCTGTAAAATATGATATTAACATGTCAAGTCAATTTCATGCTCTCCTCTTCTCAGGCTATTTAGCACAACAAATTTCATGCTAATCAGTTTGAGCATTTAATGTCAAAGATGGAAATTTGGCATTTTTGCATATCTTATGAAACATATGTATGCATATATGTATTTATGGTAAACGTAGTAATGTATTTCAGTTGAAATTAGCATTGACAGTTAAGCATAATTTGATATTATAATTTAGATTTAAAAAGGAAATAATGTATTCATATAATTAAAATTATATCACAATAAATAGAAAATATAAGATACAACCCATAAGGAAAACAAGAATGAAGAATTATACACCAAAATCTCAAAAGTAGTTACCTTCACATGTTATAATTATTAATGACCATTGTTTCCTTTTCTCACTTATAGTATTTTATATTTTCTACAATGTGAATGTATTATCAGTTAATTTTATACAAATTAAAACCTTGTGCACTAGATTTTAGTTACTTATTTCTAACTAATAGACTTCAGAATGGACTCAGAACATGCAAAAAATAACACATGAGACTGGTTCTGTTCCTCAGTATGACCAACTAAGACTACTAAAAGACCTCTCCCCCTGCAGAGAACAAGTATAATTCCAGGGGCGTAATACAAAAAGCAACTGTATGAAGGTATTGAAGAGTAAACCAAAGCAGGATATGTACTCTGGGAAATACAAAACACTCATGAAAGAAATTGAAGAAGACACAAAAAGATGGAAAAACATTCCATGCTCATGGATCAGAAGAATAAACATCATTAAAATGACTACGCTGCACAGAACACTCTAGTTTCAATGCCATCCCAATCAAAATAACCAATAGCGTTTTTCGAAATGCTGGGACAAATAATCGTAAAATTTGTATGGAACCAGAAAAGACCCCGAATCACCAAGGAAATGTTGAAAAAGAAAAACAAAGCTGGGGACATCATGTTGCCTGAATTCAAGCTATATTACAAAGCTTTGATCACCAAGACAGCATGGTACTGGCACAAAACAGGCACATAGACCAGTGGAATAGAACAGAGAGCTCAGGTATGGACTCTCAACTATATTGTCAACTAATCTTCGACAAGGGGGAAAAATATCCAGTGGAAGAAAGACAGTCTCTTAAATAAGTGGTGCTGGGAAAATTGGACAGCTATATACAGAAGAATAAAACTAGACCATTCTCTTACTCTATACACAAAAATAAACTCTAAATGGATGAAAGATCTCAAAATGAGACAGGAATCCATCAAAATCCTAAAGGAGAATATAGGCAATAACCTCTTTGACATCAGCCACAGCAACTTCTTTCAAGACACATCTCCAAAGGCAAGAGAAAGAAAAGCAAAAATGAACTTTTGGGACCTCATCAAGATAAAAGCCTTCTACACAGCAAAAGAAAGAGTCAACAAAACAAAGAGGCAAACTACAGAATGGGAAAAGATATTTGCGAATACAGATATTTGCAAAAGATGTTTGCAAATACAAAGGGCTGATATCCAAGATCTTTGATGAACTTCTCAAACTCAACACCCAAAAAACAGATGATTAACTAAAAAAATGGGCAGAAGACATGAACAGACACTTCTCCAAAGAAGACATACAAATGGCTAACAGAAACATGAAAAAGTGTTCATCATTAGCCATCAAGGGAATTCAAATCAAAACCACATGGAGATACCACCTTACACCAGTTAGAATGGCCAAAATCAACAAGACAGTAAACAACAAATGTTGGAGAGGATGTGGAGAAAGGGAAACCCTCTTCCACTGTTGGTGGGAATGCAAGTTGGTGCAGCCACTTTGGAAAACAGTGTGGAGATTCCTCAAGAAATTAAAAATAGAGCTACCCTCTGACCCTATAATTGCACTACTAGGTGTTTACCCCAAAGAAGCAGATGCACTACAAAGAAGGGCCACATGAACCCCAGTGTTTATAGCAGCAATGTCCACAATAGCCAAAATGTGTAAAAAGCCAAGATGCCCTTCAACAGATGAATGGATAATGAAGATGTGGTCCATATACACAATGGATATTACTCAGCCATCAGAAAAGATGAATACCCAATTTTTGCATCAACTTGGATGGGACTGGAGGAGATAATGGTGAGTGAAATAAGTCAAACAGAGAAAGTCAATTATCATACAGTTTCACTTATTTGTGGAACATAAGGAATAGCATGGATGAAATTAGGAGAAGGGAAAATGAAGGGGAAGAAATCAGAGTAGGAAATGAACCATGAAAGACTTTGGACTTTGGGAAACAAACGGAGAGTTTTAGAAGGGAGGGATTGGGAGGATGGGTGAACCTGGTGATGGGTATTAAGGAGGGCACAGATTGCAAGGAGCACTGGGTGTCATATGCAAACAATGAATCATGGAACACTACATCAAAAACTAATGATGTACTGTATGGTGGCTAAGGTAACACACACAAAAAAAGCAGACAGATTTTAGTGGGAATGCATATTTGTTTGAAGGCAAGGAGGCATGAAGCTATGCACGTTTCCTATCTCCTTGGTTTTTAGCTCATGACCATGGACAGTACACATTTTATATAGCTTCAAATGAACGCACAAATAAAAATCTCATAATTCTTTTGGCTTGGGAATAAGGAAAAAAAAGTAGAAAGCATGACACTTAAGAGAATGGGGGAAATACTTCAAGACAAAAAAACAAAACAAAACAGAATAAAGATCCCCATGCTGAGTCCACTCACATCTCTGTCTAGACTCTTGAATCCTATATTTTTTAGACAGACCCAAACAGTCCAACCAAAGACAAAAGATAAATGGCAGAGATGGAATATAAGGAAAGAGTACATAGTTCAAACCTAGTCAACAAAATTACATGTTAAAATAAAAAGTATTCACCAAATACTATTACTCCTCCTCCTCCTCCTACTGCTGCTAATTATTTCAGCAGCCAGAAGAGAAAATAATAGTCATTACTAATGTCCAGGATGAAATCCAAAATTGCTCAGAGTACGAAAAGCCAAGAATACAAAACACATACAAATATGAAAAGAAAAGCAAACAAAACTGGCCCTGAGAAATAGCTATTAGGTAAGAGACAAATACTTTCAAGTGGCTATTATAAACACATTTAATTAATCAAAGTAATATTTTAATACATGAAATCTAGTAGAAAAGGAAATCTCTACAAAGAGTAGAAACAATTAGAATAATCGAATGGAAATCCTAGAACTGGAAGTTGCAATTTCTGAAAAATATATTCCCTAGATAGACTTAGTGAAATGGACATAAAATGATATAAACTGAACATATACCAATGGAAATAATGCAAGATGAGGAATATACAGAAGAAATAATGAAAAATATGCACAGAATATCCGATGATCTCAATCAGGTATATTTGTACTTGGAATAACAGAGGGAAGAGAATAAGAATTGAAAAAACTTTCCAAATTTGTTAAAAGAAATTTTCAGACACAAGATGAACACCAAACAATAAATATAAATATTTGTCTCATGCTGAGATACATCATGTTCAAACTGTTGAAAGCCAAAAATACATAGCAAAGCTTGAAAGAAACAAGAGAAAAATAAAATATCCAGGGTAACAATGATTCAATTGATTGCTGTCTTATTGTGAGAACCCATGGTGATGGAAGAGAGTGGAACAACTTAAAAAAATAGAAACAAGCAAGAAAATCTGTTAACCCAGAGTTCTATATCCAGAAAAAGTATCGTTCGAAAATTAAATAAAATTGATAAAACTAAGAGAATCAGTCAAGAGCAGACCTGTGCTCTAAGTAAGGTAATTCTTCATACTAAATGTAATGACAGAAAAAACAAATGTAATGACAGGGTAAACATATCCTCAAAAAAGACTGGAGAACATCAGAAATGAATCCATATTAGTGCAAAAACATATTAGCATCCATATTAGTGCAAAAACATAATTTTTTGCCCCTTTAATTTATGTATGAACTGTCTCATTGTTTAAAACATATTTTTAACTGGATATAATCAAAACTTACAGCAAACAGCCAAATCCATGCATAGAGGGAAATTAATAGTTTGAAATGTCTATATTGGAAATAAAAGTCTCAATAAGTTTCCAACGTAATACTTTAAAATAAAAAAGAACATGTTAAGGTACAAAAAAAACAAGGAAAATGCAAATATAGGAGAACAAATAAATAAAATAGAAACAAAATATCAATAGAAAACAATTGAAACCAAAACTTGGTTCTTCAAAAAAAATATAAAATACAATATATCTTTTTCCAGACTTATGAAAATAAAAAAGTGAGGAGACATAAATTACCTAAATCAGAAATGACTTAAGGGACATTACTTTAGATCTTTCAAAAAATAATAAAAGGGGACAATTATGAAGTATTTTATGCCAATAAATTTGACAACCCAAATGAAAAGAGATTTTTTTTAGAAAAACAAATTACTTAATCTGACTCTGCCAAAAAAAAAAATTTAGGCTAATATGTCTTAAATAATTTTAATCAAATGTACAAAAAGAAATAATGCTAATATTTTATAGTCTTTCAGAAAATAATGAAGTATGCATTATCTTAATTGCAAAAGCAAAAGGTCATCATATGAGAGGAAATTATAAAATTTCTTGTAAATGTAGGAAAAATTGAATCCAACAACATATAAAAATAATACATCATCATGAGTTGGGGTTTATTCAAGAAAGCATTATGTGTTAGCATCATTAAGGCTGCATAAAGAATGTATCATTGGTTTTAATATCGTAGACCAGTGTGTATTTCCAATCTTGATCAAAACTAAATATTTCTTTTTTTTTAAACTAAATATTTCTAACCATCAGTCCCCACCCTTGAGTAAATTAAAGAGCAATTTTAGCTTACAGGTGTCCAAAATATTCAAAATAAATTGCTTTGTCTTTAAACAAAAAAGAACTAAAAATACTAAATATTTCACGGGGAAATATATGAATAAGAATTACAGTATAGAAATTCAGAATATCCATTGTAAATATAGCAAAAACTCTCATTTCCACGTGAAGAATATGACAGATGAACTAAATCTTTTTTTCTTCTTTATAAAACAAGTAGTTTTATATCTATGTCAGGATGAATGATTACCTTTGGTAGGTTATTCCTTTTCTCTTACCAACTTCTGATCCCACTAACTCAATTGTATGCTTACCAAGAGTTATTTGTGTATATTTTCAAATTTATTTATTCCTGATGCAGTTGTAATTGCCATTACATAATTATATTAAATATTATACAAACCATTGAGATATATATGACCATTTTTAAGTTCCTGGTTTTATAAAAAATATAAATATTTTGTATATGTACACTACATGCTTTGGATTGTGAAAAAGTTGTTTTTAAGAAACTGTTTCTATTAGGAATGAAACGTAAAGCAATTTTAAGTGATAACTGAATACTAAAAAATGTAAAAAAAAAATTCCATTCCGAAGGTTCACAAATTTCTGTATTTTTTTTCCCCTATTTTAAAAAGATATGACGTAGCCATTTCTATATGTTGCTAGTGGTCTGGGCAAAAATGACAAAGTTAAGATTTAATAGGGCACGAACACACACACACCTATCATTTCACTAACGCTGGAAGAGTGGTTAATAAATACACACTTTTATTGTAAAATTAGTTGTACCATTTGTCATGAGTCTTTACTTTCATTGACTATTTACAAGTCATGTCAAGTTAGGACTTTTAAAAATTAAATAGTTTGGAGAGTTGAGTAAAACCTGTATAGTTATGTATGATTGCTACTAACTACAACAAAGAACTTTAATGTCAACAAACTGCAAGATACTTAAAATTTAGGAGTTTTACCATTTAAATTTGTTACTTGAAAAGAGTGTTAAAAGTCATTTTGCAGAGGCACTGTGCTTAGATAAGCTTATTTTGAAATAGGTTTACAAAATATATTTTCACAATCCTACTTGTCATTTGAAGGTAATTCGTGACTTTATTGAACAAAATATAAAGTAAGGAGTTATTTTCATAATAAATCTTTCATAGTAAATATTATAAATTTCAAGGAATAAAATGAATATGAAGATGTTTATGACTGTCTTAAAATCCCTTAAAAATACTTAATGTTTCTCAGGAATTAGATGACATTTTGTTGAAAGTCAGTGAACATATTGAGAATGTTCAGCCTTTCTGCATTTTGTAACATTTGTATTAAAACAAAATTTTCTAGGGGCTCCTGGGTGGTGCAGTTGGTTAAGCAGCCAACTCTTGGTTTCAGCTCAGGTCATGATCTCAGGGTCCTGGGATTGAGCCTCATGTCAATCTCTTTCTGTGTTGAGCAAGCCTCATGTCTGCTTCAGGATTCTCCCTCTTCCTCTGCCTCCCCCACTCTCTTGCATGCTCTCTCTCTCTCTCTAAAATAAATAAACAAATCTTGAAAAATAAATAATAAGACAAAGTTTTCTAACTCACACAGTTGTAACTCACACAGTTACAATGCTTCAAAAAGAGAGAAAAAAAAACACAAAACAAAATAAAACCAAAAAAAACCTTTTATTTATAAAACACAGTATTTCTCCCATCTATTTATATGAAAAGATTATCATTTTTCTTTTTTTTAAAAGATTTTTTTTATTTACTTGACAGAGAGAGAGAGAGATGACAAGTAGGCAGAGAGGCAGGCAGAGAGAGAGAGGGAAGCAGGCTCCCCGCCAAGGAGAGAACCCGATGCGGGGCTCGATCCCAGGACCCTGAGATCATGACCTGAGCCGAAGGCAGAGGCCTTAACCCACTGAGCCACCCAGGTGCCCCAGATTATAATTTTTCAAAGACCCTGGAGTTATATTAGTGGATATTGAAATAATAGTAAGATAATCTTGACTAGACCAAACAATTTTCAGTGAGCTGTAAAGACTTGTGTCATGGTTTTATACATATCAGGTGTTATAGAAGAAATTTCAATTTATTTGCATACGATTAGTGATTCTAAACTTGAGTAACAAACTTGACCATATCTCTAATTGTAGAAAAGGAAGTCTTGGCTTAGCTTTGTCACTTTTGATATCAATTAGCAATTATGGTAAAAATCAGTGACATAACCAGTAGGGTTTAATCTTTGTTAATACAGAGATATATAGACTTAGCCACTTTGAAATGAATGAAAATATCTAATCAATGCCTGCATGTAGTGAATTACGTTGAAGTGATTCTTACTAAGTTTGGGTAGGAAATTAATAGAAAGCTCACTTCATTTATAAGTTTGGAAAAGTTAATATAGTTGCTAATTATCAATAATGTACTGAAAGGGGAAAAAAAAAAATCTAGTCATGTTGTTTAGTACCCAGCAGTAATCTGCTTAGGATATATTTCACTGTACATAGAGTTTCCTCCTCACATGAAAGTAGGTGAGGTAGATGAAACTTCCTTCAACAGTGTCCTTAAACACCACAAAAATAAATATGAAATCCAAACTCATTGTCTAAAATAATAGTGCCAGGCAGTATGTGCTGAAAATAACTAGCTTAGAGCTGCAAATTGTTGCAGTTAGGTGAAAATAAGAGCACTGCAAGTCATTTGGGAAAGATTGTAAGAATCCCTGACTAAAGATCATTTTTAAAGACACCAGGAGGGGCGCCTGGATGGCTCAGTGTATTAAAGCCTCTGCCTTTGGCTAAGGTCATGATCTCAGGGTCCTGGGATGGAGCCCCGCATCTGACTCTCTGCTTGGCAGGGAGCCTGCATCCCCCCTGTCTCTGCCTACCTCTCTGCCTACCTGTGATCTATGTCAAAAAAATAAATAAATCTTTAAAAAAAATAAATTTCCACTAAAAAAAAAAAAAGACACTATGAGATCTTCACCAAATCTCCTTGCATAGGACTCACAGTGGCAAATTATGCTGATGAACTTGATATGTAGTATAATCCTTTACCATATTTACATTATACATATTCCTAGAAACCAAACAGAGCTATAGTCTACACTTTCACATAAACAACCTTCTTATAAATTGAAAGTTGCTTAGTCAAAATAGCATAATTCAAGAAATGTCTGAGCTCACTTCTCAAAAATAACGCACTTTAGATATTTTACTGAGGTTACTCTGTTTAAATAGATTTAATTCCTTAGGGGGAAAAAGTTACTGACCAAATTCACCTTAGGTATCAATAAGTAGCAAGCATGAAATGTATTATCAGTAATGCCCTTTATTTTTTTTTCCTTCAAAATAGAATTAAAGCTTCTCAGAATATCAAGGCACTTAGTTCAGGCAGCTGAATAAATTCATTTGTATTTAATTCCTGAGCAGGTGAAAATAAAGTATCTTCTAAGCCAAGTTATTGAACAGCATGGGAAGCTAAGCATATGAAGAGTGATTGCAGAAATATTCTGAAGCAAAATCTCATTGCAGCTCTTTCTTCCAGCCTCTCACTGTGTTTGCTTAATGCATTTTTCCTCTGAGCAACATTTTCTAAAAACACATTTCCCATTTAGTAAGGAATTACTATGTGCATAACAGGAACATTGACACATGCTATTCCGTATACTAGATAGAAAGTAACCCTTCTCTGTGAGGCACCTGCTTCAGGAAATAAAACTCATGTTTTGAAAATGAACATACCTAATTTTTATGATTAAATATGTGGTACTTTTAATAGTACTATAATTTTAATAAGACCAAAATGCACTTAAGTAAAAGCAGTAAAAACATACATGAAAACTATTTTGTAAAAAAAGAATCTTCAGATTATCAGCATGTAGATGTGAGAATTTTATCATCAGAAAAAATTATATATTCATATATAAACTTCTTTATAGTTCAATGGGTATACAACTAGAAGAATGGATGGAAGAGTGGATGAATAAATGGAAATGATAGAAAAGCAGGTATATAAAGATGGATGGATATGTGTAGAGTGAGTAATAGGCAGGGTAAATGGCTTTTTTAATATAATATGCTAATACTGAGTAACATAAAAATAAATGTAATTCAACTTACATTAATAAAAACAAAATAATGGATTATTTTAAGAATTGTAAATATGAAAATATATTGAAAATCCTTTAACATTTGAAAGTAGTCATAAAAACATCACATTTTTTATACTACATCTTCAAACTTTAAACTTCCAACTGAATTTATTCTCTCTCAAAAAAGCACTTAAACTTTTTTTCATCACCTTATCTTTTACAGGTTCCATCTCCAATGTTCATATGTGTTTACTGATTTTCATTTTTTCTTGATCTTCTCTGGACCATATCATTCTAAAGAGCTCTTTGATTTCCCTTATACTCAAATTTCCCCCCAGATCTGTTTTTTTTTTAATTCAATCAGCCAATGTATACTATATCGTTAGTTTTTGATATAATGTTCAATGATTTATTACATGATATGATAAGCACTGAGTGTTACAGTGTTACACTCATTGTTTTAAGCCTTTTTTTTTTTAAGGTTTCTTGTCTTCAGGAGTTTCTTATTATATGTCCTGAGGTCATGTTTCTTGTGGTTATCCTGCTTGAGCTTCTTTGAGCTTTCTGGATCTACGGGTTTACAGTTTTTATGAAATTGGGAAACAATTCTTGTCATTATTTAACCACATGTTTTTTCTTCCCCTCTCTGCCATTCCAATTACACATACTTTGTACTTCTCAAGAGTCACTGAGACTCTTTTTTTCTTCTTCTCCCATTGTGCCCCAGTGTGTATGGTTCATTCTTCTCTTTTGCAATGCCTTTGTGCTGTTAGGGCCATGTAATTATTTTGTTTAAAATCTTACATATTCTGTTTTCATGTCTATAATTTCCTTGTTTTTTTTTTTTAAGATTTTATTTATTTATTTGAGACAAAGTGAGCAACCAAGGGAGAGAGCACGCAGGGGGAGGGGCAGAGGGAGATGGAGAAACAAACTCTCCACTGAGCGGGGAGCTAGAAACAGGGCTTTATTCCAGGTCCCTGGGATCATGAACTGAGCCAAAGGAAGATGCTTAAGGGACTGAACAACCCCGGTGCCTCTCCATTTTTATACTTTCTATTTTTCTCCATATTTTGTCCATGTTTTCTTTTGAATCCTCTAGCAATGTATAACAGCAGTTTTAAAACTCTTTGTCAGCTAAATCAATCTTTTCTGGCGTTTCTAGGTTTGCCTTTTCCTAATGTCTTTGGGTAAGACTTTGTTTCTTTTATATAGAGTAACAACTTATTTTACTGAGTATTGCTGAGTATTAGGGCTCCTGGGTAAATCAATCAGTTGAGTCTTTGACTCTTGATCTCAGCTCAGGTCTTGATTTCAGGGTCTTGAGTTTAAAAAGAATGGATTTTGCTGTCATTGTTTAACAAATGAAATTGGGTGGGCAGATATATAAGAAAATTGCATATCAGCTTTATACTTTCAATTCTCTTTAAAAGTTTTCTTAAGGTGGCACTCCATTGAGCTGGATTCTAAGGCTAATTTAGCCCAGTTATTGAGGCATGAACAATCTAGTGTTTCCACTGAATACCCTGGATACTCAGGGAGATCTCTTTTGACTCTGGCTAGTTGAAACTTGATTTCTGATTGCAATGTATAGACTCTGGGAATTGCTCAGTTTAGATCTTCCTGGTATATCCTACCAAGCCTTATGGAGTTTCACTAAGCCCATTATCAATTCATATTCAACAAAATAGACCTCATGTCTGTTTCTGGAACTATTTCTGCATAATTTCCTGTTGATATTCTGTTCCACCAATTCCAGCTTTAACACAATCTGGTCCCTTCCTTCTTAATCAGCAAGACACTCTGCTCTTCTTGAATTCCCTTTTTCTGTGCTTAGTTCTGGAAAATGCCTCCAGGAAAACACTGAAGCCTTCACAAACTCACCTCATCTGCTTCCCTTCTTCCGTAGGAAAATAACAGTTTCATACATCTTAGCTACTTTTCTAGGTTTATGGTGGAAGAAATAACTGTTAAAAGTTATACCAACATTGCCAAAACTTGAAGTGACATTTTGTTTTTGAGCATTTAAAGCGATAAACTTGCTTTTCTGTGGTTAACTCTGTAGATAAATTTTGATATATTTTAATACCATTCAATTTGCAGTAAATGTCTACTGTAACTTATTCTTTGAACTTTGGTTATTTAGAAGTATTTTTTTAATTTCTAAAAATTTGAGAGTTAAAAGAAAAAATCTTATCATTACTGATTTCTAACTGAATTTACCTGTGGTCAAAAAACATGTTTTGCATCATTTCAGTCTTCTAAGGTTTGTTGTTATGCATTAGTATATATACGGAACATGGCCTGTCTTGGTGAAAATTCCATGTACAGTTGAAAAGAATACACATTCTGAAGTTGTTGTATTTAGTTTTCTATCAGATAAAAATTATTTGATGGTGATACACAAATTCTCTTTAGCCTTCATTTATTGCATTTATTTGTTTTGCCACTTACTTTCTCAGTGTGTTATCAAAATCTACAATGATGATTATAGTTTGGTTTGTCTCTCTCTTTGGTTTGTTCAGAGTTTGTTATGTGTTATTTTTAATGCTCCAGCATCTGTGTTTTCCCTCAGCCCCACACCACCTGCATCTGATAGGCTTCATGTCTTGCCATTTGGAGTGACAACAAGGCCCTCAACAGAGACCCAAAAAGTACTGCCACACAGACTTGTAGAGCCTACCTTTATTCATTTCCCTCTCCTCTAATGTCCTGCCTCATAAATTCTAGTTGTTTTAGAACTCCTAAACTCCAATCTCTGATTCTCTAGTTCAGGACAGAAGTCCTCTTCTTTTATTCCATTTCCCTCTGCTGCAGTTGGAAAATTGTTCCATGAGAGTGCTGAGCTGTCCTAAGTCTCATAGGTTCCTCTTATTTCAGAGATCTCAGCCTTGTACTGTTAGCCAATGTCTAGGAAATGTTTTCTTGTTTAATTAACATAATTGTTTACATAGAAAAGGATATCTTTTACTCTTGTATCAATCACTGTGTCATGACCTGAATCAAAGCCCTCTTTTATTATGTTTGAAGTTGCATAATTTTACCATAACTTAATAGATTTAATCAATTCTTTTGATCTGAAGGTCATTTATTCTTTTGGTTAAGAAACAATTTCTTCATTTTAAAAAATCTGTTCTTTTGTCTAGATCCCTAATACAGTAAAACAAATCTTCATTCTTATTTATTGAATTATCTGTGTTACTTTCTATAACTACATATTTCCTATTTTTTTCTCTATGGTTCGTGTTTACCATATTTGTTTTTATTTTTACTCATATTTAATAGGAAGGCCCTGTTTTGGCTTCCATTAATCTAAAGTGGGAGAATCCCTTTAGAAACATTTCCAACATATCTAAAATCTGCTTTTTCTGCCTTCGGATTGTTACTTGAGAGGAGAGTATTGTATTTCTGATTGGTCTTTATATTATCTGACAGCACAGAAGCAAAAAAGTAAATTCACCTGGATTTTTAAAAGATACAATTTCTCATGATGTGAGAGAAACTATGTGGGCAGTCATTTTTGTTCCATATGAGTGTTATTCTCCTTTATTCTGTTTTGTTTAAATCCTCCTACCAGATTTCACTCCATCTGCTCAGGGATATTTTGTATCTATATTCAGTTGGAATCTCTAGTATCTTTGATTTAGAAAAACTCTCAATTCCTATTACTGTTTTTCCTTTTTCACTAGTCTCTCCCTAGAAAGTACACACCCTTATATGAACAGCAGGTAAATAACGCATAACATTTTTGGTTTGGGGCCATTATTGATTAAACCATAATGAAGCAAGGACACTATTAACTTCCTAGGCTGCCACCTTCCTTAGTAGTTCTGTCACGTTTAGTTTTTCTTTAGTTTTTACTTCTTGTAAATTTATTTATATCTCAAGACAATAGAATTTGGGGTAACTAAGGACATTGGTACATTAGTCTTTTCTTTAAAATATTTATGTGGAAAATAGAAAATTATAATTATAAAATATATGTTGGCAGTTGTACATTTTGTTATATTCGTGGCGGCAAGAAGAAAATTTTGTACTATTGTTTATCTGTTCTCATATACTTCTTTCTATGTCCAAATTGGTGATGATGGTGAGATCAGAATTTTGTAGTTACATTTTTCTATGTAATAATAATTGGTAGTTAGTAAGTGCTACATTTGTTTTCCCATGTCTTTCATTCCCTAGAATGTTCCCATGTCTTTCCCTAGCAACTGTTGTTAAAGAATATATAGCATAAAAATATTTTGCTAATTCTGTTTTTTAATTTTTTTATTATTTTTTGCTAATTCTGTTTTTTTTTTTAATTTTTTTATTAACATATAATGTATTATTTACCCCAGGGTACAAGTCTGTGAATCATCAGGCTTACACATTTCACAGCATTTGCCATAGCACATACCCTCCCCAATGTCCATATCCC
>CM052799.1:164018571-164049061 GCA_028533885.1 Nasua narica | reverse complement strand
CCAGAATGCTCTATGTGGTCCCCGCTCGAAGGGCCGCGGCCACGGTCTAGGGTAAGCTCCAGCTGATAACGCACTGCGCGGCTCTTTCTCTGCCGCCGGCTTCTCCACCCTGATATCTGGGAGCTCTGCTGCACTCAGACACCCCTGGTCTCTTTATAATCTCGCGGGTCCTGAAACCACTCTGTTCCCGCAAGGGCCAGACCTCTGGCCTAGCCTCTGGAGCAATGTCCCTCAGCGGAACGGACTCTAAAAGTTCCGATTTTGTGCTCTGCGGCTCTGCGGCTGCAGGGAGCCGGCCCCTCCCCCCGCGGTCTCTCTTCCCATTGCTTTGGAATCACTTTTCCAAACGTCCTACCTTTCCGAAGGTGGTCGATTTTCTGCTCCTAGAATTGCTCTTCTTCCTCTCTTCTCCCTCCTGTTGAGTATGCTGGCTTTTAAAATGATTTATTATTTTTTGCTAATTCTGTTTTTGAAAATAGTTCTATTCTCATTTATTTTTGTGTGTATGTGATTTTTTTTTGGTATTTTTATTTTTCTTTTAGAGGTCTACTAGATAGCTTTGCTCTGATATTTTATCAACTCAAATTACCGTCTTTATAAATAATCTTCTAGAGCCAGTTTATACATTTTGAGAACTCGTAATTTAATTTATAGCATTTATTTAAAATTCCTTTTTTTAAAATTTTCATTGAGTAAGCAAAACCCATAAGAAGACAAAATGTACCCATTTCCAACTTAGTTGATTGAGTTTCCTCTTCAAAAATATAATCCATATTACACAGGATGTTTTCCAACGTTTTCCAATTTATTGACAAATAATGTATTATTTGTTTCAGGGCTACAGGTCTATGAATCATCAGTCTTACACAATTCACAGCACTCACCATAGCATATACCCTCCCCAGTGTTCATCACCCAGCCACCCTATCCTTCCCTCCCCAACAGCAGCCCTCAGTTTGTTTCTTGAGGTTAAGAGTCTCTTACAGTTTGTCTCCCTCCCTGGTCCCATCTTGTTTCATTTTTTCCTACCTTCATCCTACAACTTTCTGTCCTACCTCTCAAATTCCTCATATCAGAGAGATCATACTGTCTTTCTCTGATTTATTTTGCTTAGCTTAAAACATATTTTCTGAATATAGGAAATGGTTAAAATCTAAGACTTTTTTTTAAGATTTATTCTATTTATTTGTTTGTTTGTTTGACAAAGAGAGAGAGAAAGAGAGAGAGAGAGATCACAAGTGGTCAGAGAGGCAGGCAGAGAGAAAGGGAGAAGCAGGCTCCCCAACAAGCAGAGAGCCCAATGTGGCGCTCGATCCCAGGACCCTGAAAGCATGACCTGAGCTGAAGGCAGAGGATTTAACCCACTGAACCACCCAGGTGCCCTTAAGACATTTTTTACTTTAAAAAAAAAAGACTTTTTTAAATTTATGTAATATTGATAATGCATTGATAATTTTGTTTTTTTGCATTAAGCATTTATTCTCATACTGTACTATGTATCCTCAAGCAAAAGTGAAATAACATTTGTGGTTTTATAATATAATTTTCTCATTATATAGACCTCATTTAAGATGTAGGTATCTGATTTCTTTGTTTATGATTTATTATCTTGATTTGTCTTTTCAGATAAATCAGAAAAGAAAGGATAAGAGGGAAATATTTTATTTTCCTATAATAGAATTCCAAAACAATCCCTGATACCTGATATCATTGTATAATCCATTCCCCTTAAAGGAATGTGAAACTGATGAATATGATGGAATTTTACTCCCATATTTTGTTATGTTATATGGTAAACAAATATTTTTCAGATATAATTGAGTTCC
Source organism: Nasua narica (assembly GCA_028533885.1). Lineage (NCBI taxonomy): Eukaryota > Metazoa > Chordata > Mammalia > Carnivora > Procyonidae > Nasua > Nasua narica. The sequence continues at coordinate 164,047,235 of CM052799.1, read as the reverse complement.
ATAATTAGTTAGCTTTCTGTTGATCAAAAGATAACCCCAGATAGCCCTGACTTAATCAGATAAATCCTGAAAAGAGACAAAAAGGAGCAGCAGAGCTCTGCTACTGGTCTTAAAGAAGCACATTGTCATGTGGTTGAGAGGGTCATATGGCGGGGTATCCTCTAGCTATTGAGATTCCCAGTTCTGTAGATTTAAGGAATGAAATTCTGCCAACAACTACTGAGCTTTGAAATGGATTCCAATTGCTTTCTGTGCTGAGAGGAGCTGGTACATACAAAGGGGTGGTCTCTAAAGGAGGCTGCTTCCAATCATTTGAGGGACTCCTCTGACATGTTGGGAGGAGGAGGGTGTCTTGACACTACAAGGTTTGTACCTGAACTATCATGGCAGTCTTTCTCCTGGAGGTGTGTGAGGACTGCAGGAGAAATGCAAATTCATTATAATGAGTCTAAGAGTTACCCTGGGCAGAGATGCAGGAGGAGAGCACATGCTCTGCACCTCTGACTCTTGGTCTATTAGCCACAGAGTCTTAGAAGCGACAAGGTCAGGACGTTGTGCCCCTGGGTTTCTAATGTGTAACCTATTGATCACCATCCCTGCCTCCAGCTTGTGTCTAACTTAACTGTTTGGTCTATCACAAGTATTTATGAAGACTATATTTCCAAACACTGTGGTACTACCTAGGAAGATCCAAAAGAAGCACAAAACAGTTTTTATAAACCTTTGCTTTTTATAAAACACTTTATAATTATGTCACCCCATCAAGAGACCAAGTCTTGCTCCTAGTGTACAGATAAAGAAAATTGAAGGAGATTAAAGTGATCTGTTAAAGATCAAGAGCTAATAATTAACAGAATTAAGAACAGAAATTAAGTATTTTAACTCCAGTCTCAGTGATCTTTCTGTCACACCTCCTTCTAGTATCAAGGAGAAGATACAGCCCAAGGGTTTAGAGAGATAGACGTGGGAGGCAGGAGACTGGTTTGAACTCAGACTGGATGATTTGCTTCCTTTCATTAGTTGAGCAATTTACCTAACTTCCCTGTGCCTCAAAGTATTTTACCACTAAAGGTGACTAATAACAGTAATTTATAGATTTGTTATGAGAATTAAATTAACTCTATATGTAAAACTCTCTAATGTAACTTGTATATAATATCAAGTAGCTTGGTATTAGCTCTAATGTCTTTGCAGTGCCTCCTAGAGTAATTTTTAAATCTCCATGGTCTCTGAAGACGATCTGATACTTGTTGAAATCACCCACACTTGCAGACTTATACTTCATGCTAAGAAACAACATTCGCTGCTACTTATTTTTCTCCAAACAATACTAGAAAAAACACAAGTAACACAATTTGAGTAACCCCTGATTTGGGATCAAATGTCAAGTATCATTTGTTGTATGTTTGGTAGAACAATCTACTGGTTCTGTTTATTAATCACTATTCTCAGCTTCACTATAAATTGAAGTCACTATCTATATTTTCAAATTATAATTCTACTGTGCCCTTGTGAATTAATTGGATGAACTGGATGAATTGGAACACTGAATTTATTATTCTATATTCTGCATTTAGGATAAGTTCATCTTTATCCTCAAATTAAGACAACCCAGACATATCTCTGTACTAATTGAACAATTGAGTAAAGATTCTTTTGGTTGGAAAAATCATCAACCTCCTTCAAATAACCTCAAGCATAAATGAACATTTATCAAAGTCATATCAAGATCCAACTTAAAAAAAAGAAAGAAGGAAATTTAGTTAGACCTTGAATTTGCTAAAACTAAAGACAGAAAGATTGTCAGTAAATAGTCAGCTACTTTTCCATTTTTCTCAGATCTGCTTCTCTCACATAGGAGGATTCCATCTTCCAAATTTAATGCACATTGGTTGTTTGCTGTTATCATTGCTATTATTTGTTTATATGCACATGATTATCAGTAAGAGAGTTTATGAGTTGGCCTTCTGTTCAAGCAGGATGTATATATATATCATTGCCACTCATATTCATTGCCACTCATATTCATTGGTTGGTGAAGATAATGATCTGTGGAATAGACTTAAAGGATGTTACTATACTTTTCTACCAGTCAATATTGCAAATTCTTAACATTTTTGTCACTGGCATAGTTTGAGGGGTGTGTGTGTGTGTGCATGCGTGCGTGCGTGCAAGCGCAGTAATGCTAAATGTATAGCTACAAAGACCTAACATCTCTTTTTATGTGCTGCCGAAACTCTTCCTTTATCTTCATCTCCAGAAGACAAGCACTTTCAAAAACTGTTGCTTGATCATGTAGCTTTAGATCCACCACTGCTTACAGTAACTCCCAATCCTTACAACCAGAGGAACTTACTTTAGATAATTATATACATTTTTACTGACACTTTTCAAAATAGTCTAATATCACTTTTTCTTTCATTGCCCTTGCCTAATAAACCACTTTTTTTCCCCTATTACTCCTCAGCATATGAGTCCCTAATAAGTCTTTATTAAGGACATGTTCTTATGAAAATCTAATTCTCTTTTCTCTTGATGAAAATTTTGTTATACTGTTTTTTTTCCAATCCATTTTGTCTGCTTCAGATTCAAGTCCGAGTCATTTTCTTTCATAAAATAAAAACATTTTATATTTAATTTATCCTTAGAAAAGTAATTTCTGGTTATTCATGAAAAAACTGGAAATAACCTAAATGATAAAAGATATATTTAAATACATGGTAAAATACTGCATGCTATTAAGTTTAAAAGTCTAAAAGTAAACCTGCATGTAACTTATAACTTATTTTTTCTGTCTTTCCATGTCCTCTCTGTATTTAATCCTCTGTATAAGACTCAAACAACACACACCAAAATCTACATATTAATATAGTGGCTGTACAAATAAGTACAAATGATTTAAATATTTTATTATCCATTTTACTACACTGTCTATTCCCTTCCCTGGGAAGTTGAATATTGTGCCTATTATGTGATGAGAAGCACAGATATGTATTATGTAAAACATTTGAAACTAAGAAACAGCAATCATTGATGGGTCATAAATCATGCATAAATGGTGTCTTATTAAAACAATGTATTACAATCAAAATACTGTTCAAACTTACATTTTCTTTCAAAATATTGTTTTGTATTTTTTCAAAAAAGAAAAAATATGCATCATTTTATCTTTACCAATGTTCCACACAAAATATTTGAAAGGCATTTTAAAACATTTTAAAATCTTATACCCAGGAAATTATTTTTAATTATGATTCCAATACTGGTTTATTTAAAAATCATTAATTGTTTCACTAAATGGTACTTTAGAATTTTAATTAAAACTTTTTAGGAACATTGAATGCAAATGTCTAATACATGTTTTGTTGTTTGGATGCTATTGTCATTTTTAAAAATGGCTCCTTTTATGTTAACTTTGTGACAAAAAAAACCCATTGCTGCTTTTTTTAAGCTTTATTTTCTCTTTAAAAAAGTTAAAAAAAAAAAAGCAACAGCAACAACACAACAATAATGAGAAAAACCTTTTCATCCAGATGATATTGACATAGTCTAAGAGTTTAAGTTATTTCCTTTCTGAGTTTTCTTCAAACAACTTTTAAGAGGTTCATTTAGAAGTTGTCATCTTCTGGTTCTTTTCGGATTTAAATGGTTTTTCACTTATGTATAAAACTCAGTGAAGTAGGATTCTTTTTTTTTTTCTTTTTGGCTGTAAGATATTTTGAACTAGATAACCCCAGAATTGTCTAATTTAAGTAGTTATTCTCATCATTATATACCATTTAAAGAGTTGTCAATTCCTTATGTAATAGAAAAAAATTACTATTCTAGTCTAAAATTAGGTAATGATACGTTGATTTCTTTGCATTCTGTTACCTTGGCAGCAAGTAAATTTAGTTTCTCTCAGAAGTATTGTTGAAAATCCTAAAATTGATCATAACTAAGAATCATTTTTGAAATATAAGTTTTTGAAAAACTATGATTACAATTTAATATTAGACCTAAAAGATTATAATGTTTTTCATAGAGAAAAGTTATATCTTTCTAATATTTTCAACTTTATTTTATTTGAATGATATACCTTAATGTCTTTTTTAATCCAGGCATTCAAAAAATTAACATATTACTTATATTTTATGGGTACAATTTAATATTAGACCTAAAAGATTACAATTTGTTTTTCATAGAGGGTAGTTATATCTTTCTAATATTTTCAACTTTATTTTATTTGAATGATTTACCTTAATGTCTTTTTTAATCCAGGCATTCAAAAAATTAACATATTACTTATATTTTATGGGATTTCAAAGGTAGTTATTGGACTATATTTCTCTGTGAATAACTAGAGGAGCTACCCTTAATGATGAAAATCTCTAATTTCTAATGTTCTAGGAATATAGTGCATGATGTGTGTATACTTATCCGCTCAAATGCACATATACACACAAAAACACATCTATCTCCCCATACTTTAGGTAACTTTTTTATTATTGGTCTTTCCATTTCATGATCAACTTCCCACACATGCTCCAATGTGAATTAGGAGAGAAAAGTAAAATGGTAACAGTACCCCACTTCAATCCCTGAAAAACATATTTTAAAGGGAAACTTTCTGAAGACTGTTGATGTGGAAAAAACAGCAGATTCTATTACAGTTGGAATAGTAAGAAAAGAGTTACTGCTTTGAGGCTCTGATAGGTCCTAAGAGGTACATCTGAAAATAATGCCAGATGGTTCTAGAGGAGATCATTGTAATGATACTTATATAGTCAACCCTTTGTTTTTCATCAACATGGCAATGCCCATCTGCTGTCTATAAACTCTATGACCTGGACCGGCCCCATAACCTCACATTTGTTAGTAGGAATCAATTTTGTTTCGCCAAGGTAAGTCCAGCAAAAGGACAATTCATGTGCAAAGAAGCAAAACCTTGGAGCATATAGTCATCTAAAATCCATTTTGGTTGCTATGATAATTAAGAATGACCCTTCTTATTGACCATAGGTACTTTATCTAAACATCACAACTTGTAGTCAATTTCTTCCACTTGTCTCATTCAAGATATCTTTACTAATATTTCATCATAATCATTTGTTTTGGTAAAATCTGATAAATTCTAATCCACATTTTCATTCAGCTCAAGCAACATTCATATTAACCAAAATTACAGTGTAGATGCTACATACAAATGAATGTTCCCTTTCATTTATGCTGCTACTACAACTTTGCTCATTATAATCTATTAAACTGAAATACGAACATTTTCTAAATATTGAAATATTGCTCTGAAAGTGCAGTATAAATTTATGTTATTGCACTAAAATACTTTCTTTATCCTATATGCCACATAAAGAATGGTCAATTAATAGCACAACCAATGTCTTTTGATTTGTCTATATAACAATATATATCAAATAATTTTATGCAGGTATGTTTTCTCATTAATGATATGCTTAATTGTTTTCTGGAAATGGATTTTGTAGTAGTCATGTAAAGAAATCATAATAACAAATATGTTCTAAGTATTACTTTGTATTATATACTTAGCTACATTTCTCTCATTCATTTAGTTGATTTCCCAAAAACATATAAAATCTTGATATTTGAAACATTATTTAAAATTATGCATAGGATATTACTTGTAATCCCATTGAATATTTTAACTTTGCTTATTTATAGCATATTAATTTTTTTATTTCTTACAACTGTTTGTATATCTAATTCCTTTTTTAAAAAACTTAAATGGTACATGAACAATGAATCTTGGAACACTGAAAAACTAAAATAAAATAAAATTTAAAAATTCCATGATATCCTAGAACTTGTCAAGGCGTCTTCAAATGGGTCACCAGTAGAGAGCAGATAAGCACTAAAAGCTCATTTGAAGTCATATTTTGGGTTATACTTAAGAGCAAATATAGCCACACAAACCATAAAAAAAAGACCTTAAAATGTTTTAAGCCTAGAATCTGGGACTTCTTTTGTGACTTACATAATAGTCGTCATGGGTGTTTTGCATTTATTAAATGTCCAATAAATGACTACTAAATAATAATGCAACAAATAGCTTTTCAAAACAGTGTTTAAGAGGTAAAGAGTTATATGATATTAGATATGAGAATGAAAGTGGCAAGATGTGCAAGGTCCTTCAGGTCATGCTAAGGAATTTGGATTTTACTCTATGGGAAGGAAGCCATTGGAAGTTTGGAGCAAAAGAGTGACACAATGTAATTTATGTTTTAGAAGAACATTGGATATGGTTTGAGGACTACACTGGGGACAAAAGAATAGAAGGAATTCTATTTATTGGGCTATTGTCATCATATACATAGAAATAATAATAATTCGATCTAGGTGGTAATTGTGGGGTTGCTGAAAAGTAGTTAGAATATGAATTAAAAAACAAAACAAAACAAAAAAACCAAAACCCCAAAAACACATACTCAATAGGTGTAAAATTATTTGGCAAAACACCACACTATTTTTTTCACACTATTTTTTTTTAAAAACACCCTAAAGGCTAGAAATAAAAGGAAACTTCCCCAGCCTAATAAAAGGCATCAAGGAAAAACCCACAGTAAGATATACATAATGGTGCAAGACTGGAGTTTTCCTTGAAGCCAGGAACAAGAGAAAAATGTCCTCTCTGGAACTAGGTTTTTTATTTTGTTTTTATTTATTTTGCTGATAAAAATGTTCTGTAATTGGACAATGGTGATGGTTGCATTAGTTTGTGAGTAAACTAAAATCCACTCAACTGTATAATTTAAATTAATGAATTATATGGTATGAGAATTATATCTCCATTTTTAAAAATGGATATTTTTGAAAATTAGTTTGCTTTGAGGATATGCTTCTATGAGAATAGAAGCAAGCAATAACTTCAGGATTTTGACTTAAACTAATTAAATAGAGCTGTCATTTACTAAATTCAGAAAGCCTGAAGTATGCTAATCTTATTATTGTTTATATATATATATATATATATATATATATTTTAAGATTTTTTATTTATTTATTAGAGCGAGAGAGAGACTGAGAATGAGAGGGGAGAAGGTCAGAGGGAGAAGCAGACTTCCCGCAGAGGCGGGAGTCCGATATGGGACTCGATCCCGGGACTCCGGGATCATGACCTGAGCCGAAGGCAGTCGCTTAACCGACTGAGCCACCCAGGCGCCCTATATTTTTATTTTTATAGAGCAAATGGAATTCAAAAAGTAAATTCAAGGTGTCTAATAATCAGGGGGATCAAAAAGTTGGGGAAATTGATAGTTTCTTTCATACACCTATTTATTTATTTACTTACTTATTTACTTACTTATTTACTTATTGTATTTAAAGTTTTTATTTAAATTCCAACTAGTTAACATATAGTGTAATATTAGTTGCAGGAGTAGAATTTATTGATTCATCACTTACATTCAATACCCAGTGCTTATCACTAGTGCCCTCCTTAATACCTATCACCTATTTAAACCATCCCCCCTCCAGCAAACCTCAGCTTGTTTTTCACAGTTAAGAGTCTGTTTTTGGTTCGCCTCTCTTTTTCCCCTATGTTCCTCTATTTCATTTCTTTTTTTTTAAGATTGCATTTATTTGAGAGACAGAGAAGGGAGAGAATTATAGTAAGAGAGAGCACAAGTGTGGAGCTTGACACCAGGATCCTGGGATCATGGCCTGAGACGAAGGCAAATGCTTAACCAACTGAGCCACCCAGGTGCCCCCCACTCAGGTTTCATTTCTTAAATTCCACATATAAGTGAAATCATATGGTATTTGTCTTTATCTGACTGACTTATTTCACTAAGTGAAAGACACTCTAGCTCCATCCACATCATTGCAAATGACAAGATTTCATTATTTTTTTTTTCATTTTTTCTTCATTCTCTTTTTTATCCATTCTATAGTGGATGGACATTTGAGCTCTTCCCATAATTTGGCTATTGCCAATAATGCTGCTATAAACATCACTGTGCATGTATGCCTTCAAATCTGGATTTTTGTATCCTATGGGCAAATACATAGTGGTGCAATTGCTGGATCATAAGATAGTTCTATTTTTAACTTTTTGAGCAAACTTCACATTGTTTTCCAGGGTATGGCTGCACCAGTTTACATTCCCACTAATAGCGTAAGAGGGTTCCCCTTTCTCCACATCCTCATAAACGTCTGTTGTTTCTTGTGTTGTTAATTTTAGCCATTCTTATAATGAGGTAACATCTCACTGTAATTTGATTTGTATTTCCTTGATGATGATTCATGTTGAGTATCTTTTTATGTGTCTGTTCACCATCTGGATGTCTTTAGAAAAATGTCTATTCATGTCTTATGCCCATTTCTTAGCTGGGATATTTGTTTTTTGGGTTTTTGGTTTTTTTGGGTTTGAGTTTGATAAGTTCTTGTTTTTGGGTTTTTTGGGTTTGAGTTTAAGTTCTTTACAGATTTTGTATACTAACGTTTTATCCAATATGCCATTTGCAAATCTTCTCCCATTCCAAAAGTTGCTTTCAGTTTTGTTGATTCTTTCACTGTGCAGAAGCTTTTTGTCTTGATGAAGTCCCAAAAGATAATTTTTGCTTTTGTTTCCCTTGACTCAGAAGATGTATCTACCAATGTTGTTACAGCCAGTGTTAAAGAGGTTACTGTCTGTGTTCTCCTCTAGCATTTTTATGCTTTCTTGTCTCAAATTTAGCTCTCTCATCCATTTTGAATTTATTTTTGTGTTTGGAGTAAGAGAGTGGTCCAGTTTGTTTTTCTGCATGTTACTGCCCAGTTTTTCCAAAACACCATTTGTTGAAGAGTCTGTCTTTTTTCCACTGAATATTCTTTCTTGCTTTGTTGAAGATTAGTTGACCATATAGCTGTGGATTCATTTCTAGGTTTTGTGTTCTGCTACATTGATCTATGTGTCAATATGGTAATGTCTTGAAGAGACAGCTTTATAATACAGCTTGAAGTCCAGAATTCTGATGCCTCCAGCTTTGCTTCTCTTTTTCAAGATTGCTTTGGCTATTTGGGATTTTTTTGTGGTTCCATACAACTTTTAGGATTGTTTGTTCTCTGAAAAATGCTGGTTGTATTTTGATGAGGATTTTGTTAAATGTATAGATTGCTTTGGGTAGTAGAGACATTTGAAAAATATTTATTCTTCCAATCCATGAGCATGGACTATCTTTCCATTTCTTTGTGCATCTTCATATTCTTTCGTCAGTGTTTTGTAGTTTTCAGAGTACAGATCTTTTATCTCTTTGGTTAGGTTTATTCCTAGGATCTTAAGGATTTGGATTCAGTTGTAAATGGGATCAATTCCTTGATTTCTCTTTCTGCTGCTTCATTATTGTTGTACAGAAATGCAAAATAGTTCTGTATGTTAATTTGGTATCCTGTGACTTTGCTGAATTTGTGTATCAGTTCTAGCAATTTTGGTAAAGTCTTTGGGTTTTCTTTTTTGGGGGGGAAGTTCTACATACAGTATCATGTCATCTGTGAAAAGAGAAAGTTTAACTTCTTCCTTACCAATTTAGATAGCTTTTCTTTTTGTTGTTTGATTGTTGAAGCTAGGACTTCCAGTTCTATGTTAGATAACTGTGGTGAGGGTGGACATCCTTGTCTTATTCCTGACTATAGAGGAAAAGCTCTGTTTTTCCTTTTTGAGAATGATATTCACTGTGGGTTTTTGATATGTGGCCTTTATGATGTTGAGGTATGTTCTCTGTATCCCCACTTTGTTGGGGATTTTTATCTTGAAAGGATGTTGTGCTTTGTCAAATGTTTTTTTCTGCATCTATTGAGAGGAACATATGGTTCTTATCCTTTCTTTTATTAATGTGGTGAATCACGTTGATTGATTTGTGAATATTGAACCACACTTGCACTTTAGGAATAAATCCCACTTGATTGTGGTGAATGATTCTTTTAATGTACTGTTTGATTTGATTTGCTAGTATCTTGTTGAGAATTTTTGTATCCTTGTTCATCGGTGATATGGTCTGTAATTCTCTTTTTTAGAGAGATCTTTATCTGATTTTGGAAATCAAAGTGTTGCTGCTCATAGAATGAGTTTGGAAGTTTACCTTCCATTTCTATTTTTTGGAACAGTTTGAGAAGAATAGGTACCAACTCTCTTTCAAATGTTTGGTAGAATTCCCCTGGGAAGCCATCTGGCCCTTGGCTTTGTTGGGAGATTTTTTGATTACCAATTCAATTTCTTTATTGGTTATGAATCTTTTCAAATTTTCTGTTTCTGTTTCAGTTTTAGTCATTTATAAGTTTCTAGGAATTTATCCATTTCTTCCTGATTGCCCAATTTGTTAGCGTATAATTTCTCACAATATTCTTATAATTGTATTTCTGTGGTATTGGTTACGATCTTTCTTCTCTCATTCATAAATTTATTTGGGTCCTTTCTCTTCTCTTTTTTATAAGTCTTGCTAGAGTTTTGTCAATTTTATCAATTCTTAAAAAAAAAGATATGGACATTGGGGAGGGTATGTGCTATGGCAAATGCTATGAAATGTGCAAGCCTGATGATTCACAGACATGTACCCTGGGGCAAATAATACATTATATGTTAATAAAAAATTAAAAAAAAAAGAAAAGAAAAGCTCCTAATTTCATTGATCTGTTCTGCTCTTTTGTTGTTGCTCCTCTATCATTTAGTTCTGCTGTAATCTACTATTTTCCTCCCTCTGCTGGCATTAGGCTTCATTTGTTGTTTTTTTCTAGCTCCTTTAGATATGTTTAGGTTCTGTATTTCAGATTTTTCTTGCTCCTTGAGGTAGGCCTATATTGCTATATACTTTCTTCTTATGACTGTTTTTGCTATATCCCAAAGGTTTTGGACTGTTGTTTCATTTTTATTTATTTCCATGTATTTATTTTTTCTTTAATTTCCTAGTTAACTCCTTAATTCTTTAGTAGGATGTTCTTTAATCTGCATGTATTTGTGGTCTTTCCAAATTTTTTTTTTGTGGTTGACTTCAAGTTTCATAGCACTGTGGTCTCAAAATTTGCATGGTAGGGACTAAATCTTTTTGTACTTTTTGAGGCTTGATTTGTGACCTAGTAAGTGATCTATATTTTTAATTGATATAAAATCTGCATAGCATAAAAATCATCTTTATAAACCTACAATTCAGTAGTTTTTAATATATACACAAAGGTGTAAACTATGTTTACATAGTTTATATAATTACATAGTTTATGTAGTGTTATATAATCCCAGAATATTTTTCTCACCCCAATAAAGACACCAAATATCTATTAGTATCACTGTCTATTCCAACCTCCCAACTAAACTCAGTCTACTTTTAATCTCTTATCTTTCTTTCTTGATTTGCTTGTTTTGAACATTTCATGTTAATGGAATCATATGACATATGGTCTTTTATATTTGGATTCTTAGCATATAATGTTTTCAAGATTTATCTTGAAATGTTCTAGTTATATGTTCTAGTACTATGTTCTAGTAGGTATTTGTTTTTCATATGGCTAAAATATATTCATTCCATGGATATACCATAATTGTTTATCCTTTCACCAATTGATTGACATTATTAATTATTGGCCTCTTATGAATACTGCTATCAACATTTGTGTACAAGTTTTGGTACAGGCTTCCGTTTTCAGTTTTCCTGGGTATAAACATAGAAGGATGGTATACTTCTGGGCCTTATGGTATTGCCCAACTTTTTTCCAAAGTAACTGAATCATTTCACATCCAACCACCAATAAATAAGCATTCCAATTCTCACATGATTGCCAAAAACTCTCTATTTTCTGTCTTTTTAATTAAAGACTTTCCTCTAAATAAGTGGTGATATCTCATTGAGGTTTTAATTTGCATTTGTCTAATGACAAATAATTTTGAGCAACTTTTTGTTCTTTATGGCTATAAATCAATAGAATTATATTAATATAGTTATGTTAATTATATTAAGTTATATTAATCTAGTCATGTTTATTATCAATATAATTATATTAACACAACAGATATAATTATTAGTAATATACTACATTAACTAATATAATTATATTTACAGTGTATTAAATAATGGACATATAGAGGTGTGTGTGTGTGTGTATATATGACGTGGCTATTCAAACCCTTTGCCCTTTTTTAAATTAAATATATTTGACATGTAACATTGTATAACTTTAAGTGTACAGCATGTTGCTTTGATATAATTATATTTGTAATATAATTGCCAATATAGTGATATTGATACTATATTACATAATTATAGCATAATATAGTATATATTATAGAGAGTAATATTATAAAATCATAGTATAAAAATAATAATAATTTGTAGTAATCTCAGTATTATTGTCTATATTTATTATATCTTAGATCTCTATGGTTTATTTACTACTCTCAAAAGTTTGTACCTTAAACATTATCACTCTTACCTCCCACCCTTGCCTCCTGGTAAACACCATTTTTACTCTTTTTTTACAAGTTTAACATTCATAGGTTCCACCTATGATATCATACAGTACTTATCTTTCTCTATCTGACTTATCTTGCCTAGCATAATGTATTCAAGATCCATTTGTATTGGATCTGGGTGGCTCAGTGGGTTAAAGCCTCTGCCTTCGGCTCAGGTCGTGATCTCAGGGTCCTGGGATCGAGCCCCGCATCGGGCTCTCTGCTCAGCAGGGAGCCTGCTTCTCCCTGTCCCTCTGCCTGCTTCTCTGCCTGCTTGTGATCTCTCTCTCTCTGTCAAATAAATAAATAAATAAATAAATAAATAAATAAATAAATCTTTTCGTATTGTCAAAATGAGAGGATATCCTCTTTTTTCATAAGCTGAATAATATTAATTATATATATATACCACATCCTTTTTACTCATTCATCCATTGATGGGCATTTGAGTTTTTTCTATATCTTGGCCATTGTAAATAATGTTTCGATAAACACAGAAGCACATGTATTACATAGAAACCCTGTTTTCATTTCCTTTGGATATATTCTCAGAAGTGTAATTGCTAGATCATAGGGTAGACCTATTTTTAACTTCTTTTATTTTTAATTTATTTTTAAGATTTTATTTATCTGTCAGAGAGAGAGAAAGACAGACAGTGGACAAGCAGGGGGAGTGGCAGGCAGAGGGAGAAGCAGGATCCTAGCTGAGCAAGGAGCCCAATGTGGGACTTGATCTCAGGACCCCGGGATCATGACCTGAGACAAAGGCAGACGTTTAACCAACTGAGCCACCAAGATGTCCCTATCTTAATTTTTTAAGGAACCTCCATTTTGTTTTCCATGGTGTCTGGACCATTTTACATTCCTGCCAACAGTGTATAAGGTTTTTCTTCTTGTCCTCACCAGTGTCTGTTGTCTCTTATCTAGCCATTCTAACAGGTATGAGGTGATATCTTGTTTGGTTTTGATTTGTATTTCCCAAATGATTAATGATGTTGAACATCTCCTCATGCATCTGCTGACCATTTTGATGTCTTTGGAAAAATGTTTATTTTGTTCTTCTGCACATTTTTTAAAATTTGGGTTGTTTTGTTGTTGTTATTGTCTGAGGTCTATATATATTTTGGATATTAATCAAACATATGGTTTGAAAAATTTTTCTCACGTTTTTTTAGTATATAATGTATTACTTGCCCCAGGGGTACATGTCTGTGAATCATCAGGCTTACAAATTTCACAGCACTCACCATAGCACATACCCTCCCAATGTCCATTACCAAGCTACCCTATCCCTACCCCTGCACCTTCCACCCCCCAAACATGATAGTTTGTTTCATGAGATTAAGAGTCTCTTATGGTTTATCTCCTTCTCAATCCCATCTTGTTTCATTTTTCCTCCATACCATCCATGATCCCCTGCCCTGCCTCTCAAATTCCTCATATCAGAGAGATCATATGATAATTGTCTTTCTCTGACTGACTTATTTTGCTTAGCATAATACTGTCTAGTTCCATCCATGTTGTTGCAAATGACAAGATTTCTTGGGCCTTTTTGATGGCTGCATAGTGTTCCATTGTGTATATATACCACTTCTTCTTTATCCATTCATCTGTGGATGGACATCTAGTTTCTTTCCACAGTTTGGCTATTTTGGACATGGCTGCTATAAACATTCAGGTGCATGTGCCCTATATATCTTTAGGGTAAATACCCAATAGTGAGATTGCTGGGTCATAGGGTAGCTCTATTTTCAACTTTTTGAGGAACCTCCATACTGTTTTCCAGAGTGGCTACACCAGCTTGCCTTCCCACCAACAGTGTAGGTGGGTTCCCCTTTCTCCGCAACCTCACCAGCATCTGTCATTTCCTGACTTGTTAATTTTAGCCATTCTGACGGGTGTGAGGTGGTATCTCACTTTGGTTTTGATTTGTATTTCCCTTATGGCGAGTGATGTTGAACACTTTTTCATGTGTCTGTTGGCCATTTGGATGTCTTTTTTGCAGAAATGTCTGTTCATGTCTTCTATCCTTTTCTTGATGGTATAGCTATGTGTATAGCTATTAGCAGTTATACAAAAAAGTAAAGCATTTTGGTGGGGGTGAGGGGCTGGGAGGGATGGGGTGGCTGGGGGAGAGACATTTGGGAGGTTATGTGCTATGGTGAGGGCTATGAAATGTGTAAGCCTGATGAATCACAAACCTGTACCCCTGAAACAAATAATACATTATATGTTAATTAAAAAAAAAGATTGCATCATCAGCAAATAGTGACAATTTTACTTCCTTTTTTCCACTGTGGATGTTTTTTATTTCTTTGTCTTACCTAATTGCTCTGTCTAGGACTTCTAGTACAATATTCAACAGGAGAGGTGAAAGTGGGCATCCTTATTTTGTTCCTAATCTTAGGAAAGAAATTTTCAATTTTTCCCCATTGAGTATGTTAGTGTTGAGTTGTTGTATATGGCTTTTATTATGTTCACATATGTTCCTTCTATATCCATTATGTTAAGGCTTTATCATGAAAGAATATTATATTTTGTCAAAGGCTTTTTCTACATGTATTGAGATGATTACACAATTTTTACTTTTATTTTATTAATGTGATATATTACATGTATTAATTTTTTTGTGTTGAGCCATCCTTGCATCTCAGGATTAAATCACATTTGATCATGGTGTAGAATCCTTTAATGTGTTCTTAAATTGTTTTCAAATATTTTGTTGAGAATTTTCGCACCTATGTTCATTAGGACTGTTGCTTATAGTTTCATTTTCTTGTAGTATACTTAGGAATCAAAGTAATACCAAAATAAAACTGTTTTGTAGAGTAAGTTTAGAAGTGTTCTCTCCTCCTTGATATTTTGGAAAAGTTTGAAGAGTATCTGGGTGGCTCAGTCGGTTAAGCATCCAACTATTGATTTTTGGCTCAAGTCATGATCTCAGGATCAAGAGATAGAGTGCTGCATTGGGCTCCATGCTGAGCGTAGACTCTGTTTAAGAGTCTCTTTCTGTCTCCCTCTACTCCTACCCCACTTGTGCATGTGTGTTTGGTCTCTCTCTCTCTCTCTGTCTCAAAAAAATAAAATAAAAGCAAATAAAATAAAAGTAAATAAAAGTAAAATTTTATATATATATAGAATTATCCAGTGATTCCATCTGGTCCTAAGAGTTTCCTGTGCTGCGAGCTTTTTGATTACTGATTTAATCTCCTTATTCATTATTGGTCTCTTCAGATTTTCTGCTTCTTCCTGATTCAGTTTTAGTAGGTTGGGTGTTTCTAGAAATGTATAATTTTCTTCTAAGTTATATAATTTTGGCACATAGTTATTCATAGTTTTTCTTATTCTATGTATTTCTGTAGTATCAGATGTAATGTCTCCACTTTTATTTCTAATTTTAGTTATTTGAATCTCCTTTCTTTTTTCTTAGTCTAGCTAACAGTTTGTCAAATTTATTTATCTTTTGAGTGAAACACCTCTTAGCTTTGTGGAGACTTTCTATTGTTTTTATGGTCTCTATTTCATTAATTTGCACTCTTACCTTTATTATTTACTTCCTTCTGCTAATTTGGGCTTAATTTGTCATTCTTTTTCTAATTTCTTGAGGGATAAATTTAGGTTTGCTTATATTACTATAAATTTTCCTCTCAGAACTATTTTAGTTGTATCTCACAATATTTGTTATATTGTATTTCTATTTTTGTTTCTTTCAAGATAATTTTTCAGTCCCCTTTTGGTCTCTTCTTTGACCCAGTGGTTTTTTAGAAGTGTGTTTGTGTATTTTTTCACATATATGTGTATCTTCTAACTTTCCTTTTGTTGTTGATTTCTAATACTGTGGTCAGAGAAGATAGTTGGTATGATTTCAGTCATTCTAATTTGCTGAATGTATTTATATGCCTATTAAGTACATTTGCTCTAAAGTATTATTCAGATACAACCTTTCCTTGTTGATTTTCACTGGACAGTCTATCCGTTGCTGATAGCGAGTTATTGAATTACCTTACAATTATTGTGGGTTTTTTGTTTGTTTGTTTGTTTCTCCCTTAAGATATGTTATTATTTGCTTAATATATTTTGATGCTCTGGTTTTGGGAACACATATATTTACAATTCTTATAGCTTTTTGAGGTTCTCATCCTTTTATCATTATATAATGACCTTCTTTGTTTCTTGTTACCCTTTTTGGCTTACATTATACTTTGTCTAGTATAAGTAAGGCTTCTTTTGGTTTCTGTTTGCTTGATATATCATCTTCCGTCTTAGATTTTGAGCCTTGTTGTGTCTTTAAAACCGAAATGAGTCTCCTATAGTCAGCATATACTTGGGTCTCATTTTTTAATCCATTCAGCCTCTTCATGACTTTTGATTGGTGAGTTCAATTTATGGTGATTATTAATATGTAGGGATTTACCAGTGCCATTTTATCACTTGCCTTTTGATTATTCTGTCTTTCCATTGTGTGGTTTTTCTTCTGTTTCTATCTGACTTTATAAGTTGGTGGTGTGCCATGGTGACTTACTTATTTTCCCCTTTTTTTTGTTTCCTCTCTCTGCTCTAGATTTTTTCTTTGCGGTTACCACGAAGTATACAGAAAAAATCTGATAGGTAAAATAGTCCTTTTCTCCTGAGAACAACTTATGTTCATTGCTTATAAAGACTCTATTATTTTACCCTTGCCATTTTATATTTTTATATCATAAATTATCTCTTTTTTGCATTTATTTCATTGACAAATTTTAGTAGCTATATAATTATTTTAATCTGTTTTTCCTTTAATGTTTTATGCTATAACTGAGAGTTTAATATACTCTTCTAAAATAGTTACAGTTTTCTAATTCTGTTTATCATCTTAATTGGAGTTTTGTGTACTTTTGTCTTTTTCTTTCATCTTGATGATCTCCTTTCATCATGTTTTCTAACGCAGGTCTTATGATGCTGAACTCCATTCGCTTTTGCCTGTCTGGGAAAGCCTTTATGTCTCCTTTAATATTAACAGATAACTTCGCTGGATAGAGTATTTTTGACTGGTAGTTTTTATTTTTTTATTATTTTGAATATGTCATTTCACTCTCTCATGGCATGTACTATTTCTGCTGAGAAATCTGCCAATAGCTTAAGAGTGGGGGATATTCCTTTGTTTCTTACTGCCTTTATTTCCCTGACTGCTCTTAACTTTCTTTACCATTGACTTTTTACAATTTTAATCTAGTATGTCTTGGAGAAGATGTTTTTGCACTGAAATGATAAGGTGTTCTATTAGCTTACTGGACTTGTATACCCAGTTCCTTCCTCAAGTTTGGAAAGTTCTCAGCTATTATTGCTTTAAATACACTCTCTGCTCCCTCTCTGTCTTCTCCTTCCCCTAGAATACCTATTAAAATTATGTTCTCTTTTTTGATGGAGTCAAATCGTTCTTATAGGGTTTCTTCACTTTTTAAATTCTAGTTCTGTCTCCTCTTACACCTGAGTCATTTCTACATCTCTATCTTCAATCTCACTTATTCTCTCTCCATCTTATCTGCTGTACTGCTGATACATTATACTGCATTCTTAATCTTACTTATTCAGTTCTTCACCTCCACAATTTCTGTTTGGTTCTTCTTTGTAATTTCAGTATCTTTGGTAAAGGACTCCTTCTATTCATTAATTTTACTACTGAGATCATTGTATTATCTTTCTGAGTTTTCTTGTAGCTCCTGAATCTCTTCCTAACAGCTATATTGAATTGTTTGTCAGACTGTAATAATCCATGTTTTTGGGATCAGTTGATGGAAATCATGTTTTTCTTTTTGAAATACTATATTACCATTTTTCATAGTGTCTGATGCAAAGTACCTCTGCTACAGCATTTGAAATAATAAAAGCCTTTCTTATTTAGGATAGGTTTTGCTTACTTTGATTCCAACAGTTCAACAAGTTGGTAGTTAGAAGCCTTCCTTTGTTTGCCAGAAGAGGTGGCACTATTAACACAAGTTCTTTGTTTCACTTACCAGTGCTGACTGGCTGTTAAGGTTGGAGTGTGTGCAACAAAAAACAGAAAACAACAAAACAAAAACAAAAACAAAACAAACAAACAAACAAAAAACTCTGGGGAGGCAGGGGTGGAAAAAGTGATAGAAAAGTGGAAAAAGGCATATACTTAGCATTTGGAGTTTTTTATATTTCTCTGGCCTGCTAGGTGGATCCTCTATCTTTGAATGAGGGCATCCCAGAGGTTCATGGTAGTCCTCTTGCCAGATTCCAAACACTTCCCTTCAGTTCTCTTTGTCTATTTTTTCTTTGCTCTTCCTCCCCTCAGCTACTGGAGTCTCTCCTCAGAGCAACGGGTCCCTCCAGCTACAGTATACGTAGCTGGACAGATCTCCCCCCAACCAACTCACTGCCTTTCACACTCTACCTCCTCTTCCAGAGAGGCCATGCTGGCCTACTGACAGATTATCCCTGCCCTCTCTCATTTTACATCCTCCTCTGAAGTCAAATCCACCTGTTCCTTCAGGTGCACTGCTGAATAAATCTCTTGGGTATCCTAGCATGCTGTGCGGAGGGCACTCATTTTTGGTAACAGATGTCCAATTCATTGTAAACTGAAGGGGAGAGAAAGCAGAAATGATTTATGCTGCCATAATGCTAACATTTCCTTGCTTATTTTTAATTGGTCTATTTAATTAGATGGTTTGACTTTTTCTTTCTTTTTGTAAGAGTTCTTTATACATTCTAGATACTAGTCCTTTATCAAATACATGACTTTTAAATATTTTCCCCTATGTTGTGGACTATTTTTCTTGTTCTTTGAAGTACCAGTTTAGGTTTGATCTATTTTTTTTCCTGATTGTTCTTTTCTTTTTCTTTTTTAAACATACATTAAAGCTTGCTTGTCTTAATACATTAATGTAAGGATATCTGCATTTCCACACAAACAAACATGCAAAACAGTTTTATAGAAAATATTTAGAAGACCATCATGAAAATAAATATGCATAGCAGATACACAGGACTAAATCCTTAGACATTCTAAAAACTAAGGGGTCAGAGAGATGTGAAAGAAAAATAGGGGACCAAAGACTCAAGTTGGTGATAATCAACAGAAAATAATGTTCTAGGAGTCAAACTTTGAGAGTTTCAATAAAAATGCAATATCAACTGTATCAAAAATTTGTCTGTTAGATGAGAACTTAGAAATATTCATCTTTCCTTTTTAGATATTTATGATCACCACAATTTATATTATTCCTTTAGTAGATTAAAAGCAAAGAAAAGCAAAATATTAGTCATGGTGTCAGATTTACTATCATATAGCTTCACATAATATATTGCTATTTTACCATGAATTATTCTTGTAATTTATTTCTTTAATTTTATTGAACTGATAGGTTTCCCCTCCCCCCCTTTCCTTTCATGCTGTATGGCAGAAGGAATTATTTTCAAGCTTGATGGACATCTTTTTTCCTGGACCTTTTTTAGGAAGTTGAAAACTGGTAACTTGCTTTGTGGCTTCTATATTGTGACTAGCAATGGTGACAAAAATATAAACCTAACAGTATCATTTGTCAGACTGTAGATCTTTTTAACTATCTCTCATAGGTTCTACTTTCATCACACAGGAAACCCACAAATTACACCTAGTAATGAGCAAGATTTATTTATCTTTTAAATAAATCAAAGAAATAATATTTTGTAGTGAGAAGTAGAAGGAAGCTTAAGCCAGGTAAAAATAATAAAAACAAAAAACAAAACAGAACAAATCTGGTAGGTATTCCTTGGTCATATTTCTGTATGCAGCACTGATCTATGTTTTTTTGCAGTGCTTTTCACTATGGAAGTTAGGCACTTGACAGAAATATTGAACTGTAAAAATAATAAATGTGTAGTGAAACTCCTTCCCGATCTTTAGTATATAGTGCCTGTGTCAAGTTGAACACTGAAGGGATTGAGTTCCACAGGCTTGTGAGTACAGGTAAAAGTTGGTTAAAGCTGATGAAATCTAATTCATGTATCATTTTTTGAACTATTTTCATGCATCTTTTTCAACTGTTTTGGGGAATAGAAGTAATGGGCAATCACAAATGAGTGCTATCTTATTTTAACAACTATTTTATTTTAGGGAAGGAGATACAGTTATGCTGTTTATATCAATGGAATAAATAATTCTACTTACTTTATGATAAATCCAGGCCTTTTAAAATTTAGATTTAAAAATTACTGGCATTGAGAGTTTTCTGTTAGTATTACTTGCCAAAATTAAGCAGACACTTTGTTTAAATGCTCAAGAAAACTACAAAACAGGGTAAACATAGGGAAACTTATTGGAAGACTGGAAAGTGCACACTTTTTCAATATGGCATGAACTACTGTGTTATTGGAAGCAGTAGTTAGAATCAAGATCAGTATGATTGGAGTATCATAGGCCAACTCTACTAGCAGTCAGACATAGCACAGGTATAACTTTCATATAAAATTCTGTGCCAAGCACAAATAAAAGAGGTCAGCTAGATGTGAGTAATCCATTAATAACTAATATAAGCTCTTCATTAGCAGCATTTTTCCCCTTTATCAAAAGCATGACATAGTGAGAGAGTTATAGACATAAGATCACTAACAAATGTAGGCAAAAATATTCATGTTCTGTCTCCAGTCTTTACACAGTGATAATCTAGTCTAGATCCCTTTAAGCTAAAGATCTGAAAACTATACAAATGAACTCTGTTAGTTTAATTTCATAGATATATTCATGATGAGCTGGATTAACTGCCTATTAAATCTTAATAAAAAAATTTTAAGTCTGTTCGTATCACAAAAATAGAAATTCTAAGGAAGCTGTAAATATTCAGTTTGAACCATCAAAGAACATGTAGTCATGCAAGAAATTTGGATTTGGAGGAGCAGTAACTATACACAGCACCATGTACCTATTTGTGATTTTCTATTTGTAACATTTGTTTTGCCTGGAGTTATAATTTTTGGTTTGTTATTTAAATACCATGTGTTTCTAGTTTAATACCATATACCAGGCACACAGTTAAAGATATTTCAATCTCTATTTTTCACAAAATCCTATGTTGTATTTTAAGAATTTGACATATGCTTCTTATGGCCCATACCTTATTTATATTAGGGGTAGTAATAAATAATGAACAAAAACAGACCTGGTTTCTACACTTGTAAAGTCATCATTATAATGAACTAGATAGAAATTAATGAAATAATCATAAAAATCACCTGAGCCTTAAAGATTTGAAATAAATCTCCCAAATTACACAATTAGTAAGTTGCTAAATGGAGAGAAAAAAACAATCTAACTACTGCATTATGATATAGTTCCACTTCCATTGAACACTCATTCCGTTCATTGTAAGGATAAAGCAAAATCCAATTTCTCAACTTTACAAATGTGTTTATTTTAAAAGAAAATATTTGAAATTTAGTCCTTCTGTATCTGAAAGCATTAAAACATATGTTTCTAATCAGTACTTCTAATAATGTTTAAATACAAATTTTTAAATTTTGCCGTACATTATTAAAAGTCAGTATTTGGTATTTGTAGCTGGGGAATTTTTTTTCCCCTTGACTTCATATAATAAAATAAATTTCAATTTCTGTATTTAATTTAACAATAAGGGCCAATCAACTTCAGATTTGTATTAGAATTAGCTAGGATATTCTGTTATTATGACAATAAATATTTAAGACACATTTTTTTTTTCAGTGAATGAAGATAGTTTATTTCTCGATCATGTCCAAAATTGCATGTGGGTCCAGATGTTCTCTAAGTGTTCACTCCATTATCCAGGTTTTATCTTATGACATTCCATTATTAATGACATGATATCGACAGTTTTGCATGGCATTTTGTGGTGAAGCCAAAGACTGATGTCTTACTTGCTCCAGTCACAGTGGCCAAAACCCAATCACATGATTTTAACCTTAGTGTAAGTGAGTTTGGTAAGTGAGTGTGAATGTAAATAAGTGAGATAATTATATAAATATGTTCTTGTGTGTCTAGAAAGATAAATATAAAATTTGAGACATGGCATTTTCTTTCAACTGAATGTTTTGGTAACATGGATAAGGATCTCTAATTTTTAAAAAAATATTTTATACACATTCCTATCACAATAACAAAGGAATAATTATTTTATTTTTAGATTCTAATTATTTATTTGAGAGAGAGAGAGTGAACAAGAGTGGAGTGAGGGGCAAAGGGGAAGATATAAGCAAACTTCCTGCTGTGCAGGGAGCCCCATGGGGCTCCACCCCAGGACCCAGAGATCATGACCTGAGTGAAGGCAGACTCTTATCCTACTGAGCCACCCAGATGCCCCCAAAGGAATAATTATTTTACAATTATTTTGTTTTTATATTCTCAATCAATCTGAAACAGTGGTCACTATATAATATTCAACTATTTAAAATAAATAGAGCTTAAATGTAAGGAGAAAAAGTGGCCAAAGATAACATGGATATAAAGAACTTTCTGAAAGTCCACTTTGCAGGCAGTGGACTAATCTGGCCACATATATCAGAACTGAAATATTCCAAGATAATATGGTTTTATCTGAGAAGAATGAATGAGCCAGGAAAATGCAACTCTAAAAGAGCCAGCTACTCTTCCCAACTTGGTCCTCATTGGATGTGGAGCATATATACAGACTATCAATCATTGTTTGATTTTGTTGTTATTGAATTCAATCATAATTGTTTTGCCACTGGGATTTATTACATATGAACTTCAACGGAATTTTCCCAGAAGATGAAGTGGGATTTTTTTCTCTTTAATTTATATGTCTAAAGAAACACCTAGTACAATTTCTGAATGTTGAAATATTTCAGATAAATTTATAAATAAATATATGTCAATAATATATTCCAGATGGAAGTACATACGAGGACTTAGATATTTGCTGTTAATATTTGTAGTACTTGCTCAGCCAAGCAACCCCGAATTTTATAAAATTAAAAATTAAATAGAATTTACTGATAATTTTATTACTAATTTCCCTAAATATATTTTAGAAAAATACTGGCCATCCTTAAGTGAATGGATAACTGAAATATTATTTTCATGTTTTTTTCATTCATATTTATAATTGTTCATGAAATGCAGCCACATTGAAGATAACATCTGTGACTTAAATTTATGTATGTCAACATGGAAACACCTTAATAATACAAAGTTTACTAAAAGAAGTTGCTTAATGATACACAAAAAACCATAATTTATGTAAGTTTTTAAAATATTTAATTGCAATATTGATATGTGTAAAATAAGTATTATCCTGGTCACCTGAGGTTTGTAGATGAATGTGGGATTGAACCCAGGATAAGCAAATCAGACTTTAAATTTAACTGAATACTTTATTTCATAGATATAAAAAGTAGTATATAAGTTAATGAGCATAAATTATGAATTATGGATAAACATCTCTTTGGTTTATTTTTTGTAATTTTTCTGTATTTAAAGAACCATCTTTTTAAGAAGAAAATGTTGCAGGATACCCTTCAAAAATATTTACTTGTGCATTTATGAAACTATTTTTATGTATTACAGACCCAAAATGACCTTTGTTAAAATTAAAGGTATAAACATATTACAAATCCATTCCTAAGAAATCTAGCCAATGAGTAGAAGTTTCAAGGCATCTCTCTGTCTACTTGCCACAGAAGATGACAATTAGGAGGTTGAGAAGCGTATATAGAGTTTTGTATATTTTAAGAGATTAAAGCTATTGAAGTTGTAGCAATAAAACTAGGATGAGCAAATAAGCTGATTTATTCTTACCATTAGTTGAAAGAATCTAATTTAGTATGAATAGACTCTGTGGATTGAAGAGTAATGGAAGAGAAATATTTGGGAGACTTTTTATCTTTTAAAGTAGGTTGGAGCGAGAGTGTATTAACTGAGGTCAAAGAAAAGAGAAATTGTCAGCCTTGCTAATTTTGAAGACAGGTCTTTGCTCCCTGAGAGAAGAGCCATCTGGTGAAGAGATACTTTTTATCCTATTACAATCCTTTAATTTAGTACCTTGCTCAGGAGTGTGAAGCTATTACTAACATTATGATTAATAATATTTCTGAACACCTATGAAGATTTGAGCATTGATATGTTAAGCAAAATACATGCATGGAAGACTGAGCAAAGGAAACTGTTATTTGCCTCAAAGACTTGAGAGGTGTGTGTATGTGTGTGTGTGTAAAACACTTGTTTTAATATCTGTTTTTCAGATCTATAAACTAAAGTTCTAAAATCTTAAAGAACTTGATAATAGTCACATATAGAAACCTGCAAAGCTGAATGTAATTCTGGATCCTGACTCACCAGTAAACCCATCCTCAAATTCAAAAGTAATCTAGTCAGAATTTGCTTAAAAACAGTTTAAACAAAATTGAGTTGAGAAATCATGCTATAAATCATGGATTCATACAGAGGTATTTTTATTTTTTTAAAGATGCACTTTAAGTATAGAAGGATGTAATGGAAGAATGTGGACTCTGGAATGAGAGAGATTCATATTAGAATCCCTGAAAATTAAATTTCCATCTGAGTCTTAGATTTCTAGTTGTTAAAATGGAGGATATAAACACAACTCACAAGATTATAGTGAGGTCTAAATGTATAAATATATGTCAAGCAACCTACATATAAATAAAATTTAGCAAAACAGTAGAAATAAAAATAGAATATGGGCCGAGGCATTTATACTTAACTTTTCCTCAAGATATTCTTGACCCCTGCCTGACCCTCCTTAATATTTTTCATTTTGAGATATTAATCCTGGTACAAGTTCTGAGCCTTCACATTGCCCTAATTTTATCTGAATATATAAGCCATTTTTAACCTAGCACAGTCCTTAAATCAATAGTGGGAAAAAAATTCTAAGGATTAGAAGAAATATGTTCTTAAGTAAACTTGAATATTGATAGCCTTACTTTTACTATTAAATAAGAACTTTATAAACTTATTTACAATAGAGAAATCAGAAAACCATGGTCAGTTCTCTGCTTTATCACTAATTCATTGTATTGGTACAAGCTACTAAATTATCCTTTCCCTATTTTTGGTTTTGCTACATACTAAAAAACAACATTTAAACAAACACAATTTTTCTATATCCCTTAAAACTGTTTGATTACTGTTTTTCCTTTTCCAAGAAATTTACTTTGGTTTCCATACATTTGAAATCAGCATTCATTTAAGCTTTAAAAAAGAATCTTTTGGCAATTTGCATACAATTCTTAATGTTTACTATTTCCTTTTACTCAATGACCTTTAGGATGGATTAATTCTCCAAGCTTCTACATTGCTACAACAATGAAGAAAGATGATCTGACTGGTAGTTAATTTTTTTTTTCAAAGTTGTTACTAGGATTGTTCTTTATAATGGTATAACAAAATATTTTTAGATGAAATAGATGTCAGAGTAGAGACAGATTGAGGAAAGGTTACTAGAGTCTTGAACTCAAGGGCACAGAAGTGCTAGGGACATGGACTGAGCAACATGAGCTAGAATGAGACAGAACAGCTGGGCCACCTAAGCAGTGTCTGAGCTTGTATGACAGACTTCTTTTATATTCTGCTTGTAACCAGGTGGATGGGATAGATTACAAAGAATTCTGATGACAGATACTTTTCCAGGTGATTTGACCAAATAGGCATTTTTTTAAGAGGATGTCTTGCAGTCTTCAGAAAGAGAATTAGTGAGAAATAGGAAGGCTATTAATAGTCGAATATAAATAAATATATAAATATATACGTAATGTATAAAATTCCATATCCATATCCAAGACTAACTTGTCAACTAAAGTGATAGGGTATTGGATGTGTCCAGGAATCCTGAGTGAGACTACAACTCCTAGATATGGGAGAACAACTTGCTTATAGGTATACCTGAATATGGAGCTAGAAGCAAAGAGATTTTCCTGTATTCTCCAATACCTTCAAAATGCCCTCTTTTATCTTTCTCTCAGAAAGACATTGCTTTACCTGAAATTCCCTGAGGTGGGGCTTTTCATTCTTCCCTACCCTGTACAAACCATAACATTTTATAAATATCTTTATTCCCTATTACCACTTCCAGATAGTTACTAGTCCAACTTCACGTAGATTTTTCTTTAGACAAAGTTTATGAAATCTTATTATACCCTTCCTTTATTTTTTTGTAGTAGTCATATAATGTGATACCGTCTTTGTTCCTCAAACACATATTCATTAAAGATTTTGGCAACATATTCCTCCTTGTTACTAAAAGTCTTATCATTTAACATGACTTTATTGTTGATACCAATGGCCTAATCAAAATATTAGCTCCAGTGCCTCTTGATTTCAACAATTCTTTGATTAATAAATTCATTTCGAAAGCCAGATCCAGAAATTTGTCATCATTATCAGAAATATTGTAACAAGATTGATTAATATCTATGGGATACCTCTTGTAACTATATAAGAATTTAATAACGTTATTGATATATAGTTAACATGCAATAAACTACAAATATATTTAGTGTATAATATGTGACAAATTTTGACCTATGTATACATTATTAACATATCACCACAATGAAGATAATTAATGTATCCATCACCTTTAAAAGTTTCCTCATGTCTCTTCGTAATCTCCATTTCTCTTGTTCTTCCTATACCTGCATCTCCAGGCAATCACTTACCTGATTTCTGTCTCTATATATTAAATGGCATATTCTAGGATTTTATATAATTGGAATTAAATGATATGTACTTTTTTGGGGGGTCTGGCTTCTTTTATTCAGCATAATTGTATTGTGATGCAACATGTTATTGTGTGTGCAGATAGCACATTTCCTTTTAATTGTTGAGTAGCATCCCATTGTATAATGTTCCACATTTTCTTATCCTTTCACATCCTGATGGACATTTGCTTTCTTATAGTTTTGGCTCGTAGACACAAAGTTGTTATGAACATTCAGAAATAAATCTTTTAAGGGACATAGGCTTGATTTTATCGTAGGTAAATATCTAGGAGTAAAGTGGCTAGATGTATGGTAAGTTGATTTTTAATTTTCTTTTTTTTTGTGTGTGTGTAAATGTGTATTTTACCCAACATAATTGCTTTTTAAAAAATTTATTTATTAATTAACATATAATGTATTATTTGCCCCAGGGTACATGTCTGTGAATCATCAGGCGTATACATTTCACAGCATTTGCCATAGCACACCATCCCCAATTCATAACTCTACTTCCCTCCCCCCACCTCCCAGCCACCCTTAGTTTGTTTTTTGAGTTTAGGAGTCTCTTATGGTTTGTCTCCTTCCCTATCTAATCTTGTTTCATTTCTGTTCCCCACCCGCACATGACCCCCTGCCCTGCCCCTCAAATTCCTCATATCAAAGTGATCATGTGATAATTGTCTTTCTCTGACTGACTTATTTCGTTTAGCATAATACACTCTGGTTCCATCCAAGTCCTTGCAAATTGCAAGATTTCATTACTCTTGATGACTGCATAGTATTCCATTGTATATATATACCACTCTTCTTTATCCATTCATCTGTTGGTGGATATCTAGGTTCTTTCCATAGTTTGGCTATTGTGGACATTGCTGCTATAAACATTCGGGTGCATGTGACCCTTTGGATCACTACATTTGTATCTTGAGGGTAAATACCCAGTAGTGTGATTGCTGGGTCATAGGGTAGCTCTATTTTCAACATTTTGAGGAATCTCCATACAGTTTTCCAGAGTGGTTGTACCAGCTTGCATTCCCACCAACAGTGTAGGAGGGTTCCCCTTTCTCTGCGTCCTCACTAACATCTGTTGTTCCCTGACATGCTAATTTTAGTCATTCTGACTGGTGTGAGGTGGTAACTCACTGTGGTTTTGATTTGTATTTCTCTGATGCCGAGTAATGTTGAGCATTTTTTCATGTGTCTGTTGGCCATTTGGATGTCCTCTTTTCTGAAATATCTGTTAGTATCTTCTGCCCATTTCTTGATTGGATTATTTGTTCTTTGGGTGTTGAGTTTGAGAAATTCTTTATAGATTTTGGATACTAGCCCTTTATCTGATATGTCATTTACGAATATCTTCTCCCATTCTGTCAGTTGTCTTTTGGTTTTGTTGACTGTGTTCCTTTGCTGTGCAAAAGCTTTTGATCTTGATGAAGTCCCAATGGTTCATTTTTGCCCTTGCTTCCCTTGCCTTTGGTGATGTTTCTAGGAAGAAGTTGCTGCGGCTGAGGTTGAAGAGGTTGTTGCCTGTGTT